>VZRU01010762.1:0-12950 GCA_013398155.1 Pedionomus torquatus
CCTCTTTCTTGCTGGGGCCCTCCCCTCCCCGGCACAGGAATACCCAAAGCTCCTGGAGAATGTCACGAAAAAAAAACCCAAGAACCCACTTTTTTCCTCTCAGTACGTAAGGCGATCAAGCTCTGGCATCAGCATTACCCTCACTGAGTAGCAGGCTAATTCATTCCCTCAGAAAAGGGGGCTTGGAGATGCGTTTGGCCTCGTTGGTAGAGGCCCTTTGCAGGATTAATATTATCGGTTTTTCTGTATGTTTTCATTTCGAAGCGTGACGCTGTCTCTCGTGGATACCCGAGCTGGCTCCTGAAGAGCTGTGGTAATTGCTATTCACCTGCTGCTGCCTCTGCAATGAATATTCGTGGTGCCTGGCAAACCCAAGGGCAGTAGAGCCCTCAGCTGCTCCGTGCCGTCTAAACCCTTAATTTCCTGAGAAACTCACCTCAGGACGACGACCTTGTACCGAGCCTGAGAATTTAACAGGTTTTAATTGTTAGATAACGGGCGAGGTTAGTGAAATTCAAGTGTTCGTCATGGATCCCAGCAAGAAAGGGGCTTTGTGGATGGATGGTGGTAGTTTGCAACGTTAATAAACCGAGTGGGGACCACTGAAGGGGACTCTGTGGTGCTGTGCAATGTCCAACACTTCTTCCTCTTCCCAAAGAAACTTCACACGCAGAAGGCAAGAAATAAGAAATGAAGAACGTTGGCATGAGGAGTAGAAGAGATGGAGTAACAGGTACGTTTCTCAGCCAGATGCTGTCACCCTCACAGTTTACTCCCAAACTGATGCCAGAGAGATTGGTTTTGAGTGGAAATCCTGAGAAAAAAAGGGTGCCAACTTCTTCCAGGGAGCATTTCTCTCTGTTGTGTCTGGCTCTGCAGGCGCATCCAAGGAAATCAGACCATTATCCATGTGAAGAGTGGCTTTGGCGACTATTTTTCTTGGAGAGAGGCTGTTGAATGTCCTCCCCTGGACCATGAGTGTGGTTAAAACCCCATTTGATGGATGAAAAAAACTGCCACAGGACAGCAAGTGCCTTGTACAAGGCCACCAAGACAATGTCACAGCCTTGGCTGAACTTCTAAGTACAGCTCACAGCATCTGCAGACTACAGATTTTCTCCTGTCATTTTAAATAACATTTATTACAGAAATCCCCCCCACGCTACAGGAACCTGTAATTCTTCTGATCTTGCTCCGAATTCCTTACATTGACATTGATTCTGCCATTCCTATGGAGGCCACCATCAGCCTTTCAGTGGTGCTACCCCCAGACATTGAATTGTTCAAGTTACTCATCGACTTTCCACTGACAGAAGAGTGGCTTTCTAAAATTATTTTGCAGCCTGGAGACCACTTTGAAGATCTTCAGTTTGCAGGAAAAGGTAAAGTAAATTGTGTGTCCCACAACAAGCAATTCACATCATCTCATTTTTTATTAGTCACTCACCAATTAGGAGGTGTTTAACAAGCAGCTAAAGTCTACGGCAATAAATTGCTATCAAAAAAAAATCTTGTGTTAACACAGATGAAAAATACATATTTTTTTTTTTTTTTCTGGGAAACATTTGAGAAAAAAAAAACAATTTATTGTGCCATTTTTACTAAGTGAAGGCTGGGAAGGGACATTACTCGACACCCACACTACTAAACCCCTGGAATATGAATGCTGAAGGGGCTGGGGAAAAGGGAGGCTCGTTTACAAGTGTTATAAAGAGAATGATGCCAAAAAATACATTGAGATGGTGGGGTTAGATGCAATTCAGTCGGTTTGCAGGCAGACAGCGTAATGGATGTGCTTGGCCAAGTCCATTGCTGGAACGCTGGCTCTGAGGTCAGTTGAATGAGACCAGGCATGAATTTGGCCTTCAGAGTTTGTTTTTCTCACTTTAATGATACTCAAGAAATATCTGTCTCAAGAAATAGCCTTAGGGAGCCGAGATTTTGCCCATATTTTAGAATTTTGACTGTCACAAATAGATTATGAAGTATCTTCCCAGAGAAGAAGAATTTAAAAGTAGCTTAATTCGGGGAAAATGAGGCTGCTGAGAAGCATGGAAACAGAACTGGGTATGGGCTCCTGCAAACTTGCCTTTAACCCTTGGGACTGCCCTTATTGTAAAGGGCCTTTCAGTGGAAATTTTTTAAGGTTTAGGTATCATGAAGTGCTGTCAGAGTCCTTATGTGCTGAGTTGCAGCATCATTAATTACAGCCTCTGCTAAGAGATCCAGTATTATACAACTTGTGAGTTTCCCCTGAAGGTTTGGTTTGGAAAATAACGTCATGGAAAAAAAAAATCTCTACCGTTTCTTACACCTGCTGCTGCCATCCCCTGCACAGGGATGATCGTCTTGGTGTGGGTCCTGTGCAGTGGTTCCCTACGCCTGGTTGCTAAAGTAATTAAAAAAATCCAGCCCAGCCCCTGCTCTCCCCTTCAAGAGGTTTTATACCCCAGAATACTCTTTGTGACTACAAAGAGGCAGCAAGTGATCTGCATGCAGGGACTATCCCTCTCCTTGGCTAAGTCCCGTACAATCAAATGGAGCAACTCAGGTGTCCCTGGTATTTTTAGCTTTCCCCCCCCCCAAGTTTGTGTCGCTTTGCTTTAGAGGAATAATCTGCTTGCCATGCTGTGATGGGGCTGTCACCTCCAACCTGCTCAGTCAGGAGGGGTTTAGTTAATTAAATAGTCGCTTGCAGAGATGGAAAATCACTAAGGAGATGCAAGGTAAGGAAACGTTCAGTGGAGTGATGTAGGGTTTTTTTTTCCTTTGCAGTTGCTGTGGTTAGATGTTTTTAATGGAAGGAAAACAAAATGTCATAACAACAACTGATGAAATCGCCTGACACTTATGTCCACTTCCAGCAGAGCTCAGGGAGCTGATGAACACACGGTTTCATCTGGTTTGTTGTTCCTGAAACTGAACTGAAAATAGCTCCTACAGTGAAGTTTCTCTTCTTTTCTAATGAACGGCAAGGAGCAGATTGTGATGTTTCTCAGATGCATTGTTTCTTTCAAAATTAGCCTACTAGATTCTTCTCGCTTATCGGCCTATAATTTGAGCTGCACTTCTTGTTTCTTAATGCTCTTATCTTTAACCAGCATTGTTTCTGGCCCCTGCACAGAAACAGTCCCCCTGAACATCACAGGGCATGCTTGTAGAAAATTTACCTGAACTTGAGAAAGCAGATATAAATCTGACTTTTGCAAAGAGCCAGGTTACTGGGAACTCACTTGCATGAACATTCATGGAATGGGACCATGAGAGAAGTCTGAGCAAGGCCAAAGCAGATGTGTTTATGGTTTCAAACAAATCTCTGTAGATAATGTTTTGCAGCAAGTGTCTCTCTGTTTGTGAAGAATAAAGCACTCCAGTCTTCAAACATCACAGATCCTGGGCTTCCCTGAGGACACAGAGCTATTCTCCTGCGCCCTGCTGTCAAGTGGGAAAGTTGTTTCCTGGAACTTTTTTTAACAGCTTCCATTGCTCACTGGGCTCCCAGTTGGATTCAAGCTCTGCATGAATGAAACAATGACTGAGAGCTGGGAATGGTTGTCTTCCCCTCGGCATCGTGCTGGGTTAGCTGAGGGCTGAATTTAGCCGGCTGTTCTGCTACATCTGGAAACAGGTACGGGCACTGGGACCTCTTACACAATAGAAGCAGTGAGATCATATTGAATTAGATCCAAAGCAGAGCAGGAAGGTATATAAGGATCTGATGGGTAGAGATTTATAAGGATCTGACAGGGACTCTTCCTCTAGTGTAAGACAAGATCTATCAAAATACAAGTGATTTACTACATTAAAATACATATTTTAATAAAAGAGACTGAATAGAATATTCTTTGCCATACCAACGTGTTTCTGGGTCCTAAACTCTTTGTCTCAGCACACAAAGCTCTGACCCAGTCAAGCTTGTTAGCGGTGGCAAATTTGTTCCTATTTTTTCTTTGATGGAATGGAGTTGTTCTTTTTTCGAGACAGGACTCAATCCATAGTGACAAAGGGCGGATTATCTGCCTCTCAGCGAGCTATTGAAACCTATCAGAGAGAATTCGGATGTGGGTTTAGGAAAGCTATTGAAAACAGGCCAAGAACTGTATAATACAGGGAAGGAGAGCAGGAATGGTACTTAAATGCAGCATGATATTAGAATGTTGGCAGCATCTGGAGAACTGAGATGGTGTTTGGCAAATGTCAGAGAGGGATGTAACTCAGGACTGAAGCCAAACTCAAGCTTTACTTGGCTGCAGACAGAATCTCCTCTGGGGTTTTCCCCTGCCATACTTAGAAAATTGTTTTTTCCCATTTGCACTGAAGCTCAAATTTCAGTATCTGTGCATGGGCTATGTATGCAATAGCTTTTTAGTGAGAAAATTAGCTAGAACATTTCCTGATGCCTGGCTTTTATTCCAGGGTAAACAGAGGGGCTTTTGGAGATAGGTTCTTGTTAGAGATCAAATTAAGGAGGGGTGTCCCCGGGGCTTGCAGTGGAAAAATACTTTAGGATTCTTCTACGCTATTTCTCCGAGAACCTCCTTCTGTATGTTGTGCACATCTGTAGATTTGACTCTCTTATCTAATTACAGTTCTAATAATCTTACTCGTGCTTTATTTCCCACTGTAAATAAAAAAGAATTTTAGGTTGCACTTTGCTTTTTTTTTTTTTTTTTTCCTTTCCAAATGGCTGCATAAATTTGCCCTTTTAAAAAAAGTGACTGATTATTTTATTGTGAAATCGTGTGCTCATCTAGTCAGTGTTACTGAGTTGAGTCATGCCATTGTCAGGGAGAGCACCCGAGGGAGCAAAGATGAACGATTGCAGGTTATTTGTCACCAGCGGTGTGTGGAGTGCTTAAACTCACTGAGTGATAGCACACGACAGCGGGATGACTTTGTACTTACACATCCCAAATCTAATATAGTCTGGTGAAATCTTTGGTGGTTTTATGTATAAGGACAGTGGCAAATTTCAAGGGAAGGCAGACTGAACGTGTGGTTTTCATTTTGTCTCTAAGGACAGACTACTCATACATTCTTCCAGTGGGGCTCCTGCATCCTTCCAAAGTCAGTGGCCCGTGAGCCATGTCTGCCTGTTCCAGTGTGCACTGGTGCCAAGTCACAATGCACTCTGTTAGGTTACGTTTCCAAGGAATGTCACCCCAGAACTTTCATGCCATCTCTGTTCACTGCTGACAAGGTCAGAGCGGCTTCCAGAAATAAGCTGGAAAAATACTGGAGAAGGTTGAAGAGGTAGGGGGGGAAATAACGATCTCAGCAACAGCAGTTTTCCCAGGACTGGGAATGGCAGTGGCTCCAATCCTTGCTTCACTCTCTGCTTTCCTCAGCCTAGATCTGCCTGAGCATTTGCAAACACCAGTACCAGCCCATGTTGGGTAGCCCAGCACCTGAGGAATCCTCACATCCATCCATACCAGTTACCACCACACTGGTTTCATGTTCTGGTCTTGTTCCAACGGTCCCAGCCCTCTATGAACAGATTGGCTGGTTTTATTCTTCTTCACCCCACACCCATAGGAACCCTTAAGGCCAAGCACGTTGCCCTGTAAAATGCTTTGTTCAGGGCTGTCTCCTTGTTGTTGTTAAAGAAAGCAATCATAATTTGGGGGCTGGTGCAGGGAATAGAATCTCTTCAAAGTCATCTCTTTAACTTAGGCCTCACAAGATTGCTTTAACTGAAGAGCGATGGAAGGGGCGGTGGAAAACGATGAGTCCCATTCATCTCTTGATCAGCCTGTTGGACAATACTGTCCAATGACGAAGTCCAGCCGAGCACCACCATCTATTAAAGCTGGACTGTGGGTAGATGTAGCATGAATGTTTCTCTACAGTGAACTGGAAAAATAATATATGCTTGTCTAATAAAGTACTTCAAGGATATTCTAAAAGCAAATTTGACAGAGGGCAATTTGTCCAGCAACTTAGCTACCAAGAAGTAGAGAAAAAGTCCATAGTGTGAAGAGGCACAGGCCTCTCACGCCCTTGAACAAGAAACCCAGGCAAGGGGAAGGGAGCAGCAGCCGGCTGGCTCACACTTGCAGTGTCACTGCAAACTGTAGAACAGAAAGTGTTTATCAGATCTAGGTCCCTAGTGCTATTAGCAAACCCATCACATTTAATCATCCAACGCTGGTCTTCAACTCAAGATGACAAATTGGTTTGAAAAGCCCATTGCATCACCCACCCCCGAGGAGAACCTTGCTGCCCCTGGATAATGTCATTCCAGATCATAAGAACTGGTTTATACTGACATTGTCAGAGAAGTAACACTTTATAACAACTACTGTTTCTCACTTTTCCCACACTTTTTCTTTAATATGAAATCTCATAGGTGAAACGCGATAGACCCCCAGATAGTTCCACTTAGGGGACTTTGGCAGGTGTCCTAATATTGACCAAAAAATATATTGGAAGGCACCTCTGCAGGTCATCTAGTCCAATCTCCTGCTCAAGGGAAGTCTAACTTCAATGAAGGTAAATGTAGTAATTACCTACATTAGAAAGGCTGGAGAGATGCAAAAGGAAAGCAAGTTTCTGCAAGATTAGCCTTGCTGCTGAACCTCAGAATCCTGCAGCTGATATTCCCTTTAGTAATTCTATTATTTCCATTTGTGTGAATTATTCCTTACTCTGCTTGTACTCTCTTATTGTATCTTTATTTTCTATATGCAATTCTGTGGATTTTATCTGTTGATTGTTTTTGGTTATAAGACCTCAAACAGGAGCAATTTAAAGACACAGAGGAAGAAAATCAGTTCTTAAAAAAAAAACCAACCAACCCAGTGCAGCGCTACATCAGTGTGTTATAGTGACAGTTTAATATGCATGAGCAGTATGAAGCTGAGCTGCTGGCCATTAGCTGTGCTTCCACAGGGAGTACCAGATTGGACAACACTGGATTTACCAATAACTAAGATTATATTGCAATTTGGAAGTCGGTAAGCATAGCCGTTGTCTTGGCTGCTGATGTTCTGACAACCAGCAATTTTTCTCAGTCACTGTGTGTCGCAAACTTCATCTGTCATACTGGGGATTACGAGCAGAGCGTGAGGCAGCATGCCATGGGAAACAGTCCCATGCTGGTGTGATGTTCCACCAGATCACTTTTGTTTGAAGTTAGTTGGATTTTATTATGGTTTTCTTTTCTTGAACCCTCTCCCCTCTGCTGTGGCCAAGGACGGGTGTGCGCAGAGGATCAGCTTCCTGATCCTGGGCTACGTCTCACATTGGGGCTGGGCTGCGGCAGCTACTTCTCCAGAGGTTCCTGGATTTATTTCAGGCTCCCAAAGGCTGCTGGAGTTATTTCAGTGATGTGCAAGGGTGGCAGCGCCCAGGGAGGTGCCAGCCACTCACCAGCAGCTGGAGGTAGAACAGGAACCACCCTGTCGGCTCTAAAGTAGGTGGGACGTCTTTCTGCTTCTGGCTTCTGGGTCTTATGGACAGAATAAAGTAAATTAGTGAGGTCCACCCTGAGTTTCCCTGTTGAGACAGATGATCAATTGTGTGTTTCAATTAGCAAAGCTAAAAGCCTCACATTCAGTTTAACTGCCTGAGTGGAAAGAGAAGCTGCCAGAGGGGAGGTTTCATAGGCGTGTTGTTTGTGTCAGAAATGCCACCAGTGGTTTTTAGCGATGTGTTTGGAACATGCTCTGTGTCAGAAGCGGAGCACAACCTGCTCCCACGCAGTTCTGCAAACTCAACCCTGACTTGCACCAGCCCTTATTTCACTCCTGAGGTTCAACAGTGCTTTGTAGTCCTGACCTGAGGTGTCACTAGCCCTTCCTGGCAATATCCCCTTGTGGCGAGTCGCTCCGTTCGGTGGCACTTCTGCATTTGGGAAAATGTCACCCAGCTGAGATTAAAAAATTAATTCATACATAACATATGCCTCACTCGAGCAGCTGAAGGCTGGTTCTTTAGTCTTACAATTCTGCTTGTCTCACGTCTCCCTGTTCCTGGCCCGCCAGCTTGTCTATGCAGCAGGTTATTTTTGCCTCCCACTACAGCAGGTTTCATGAATTTGTTACAATACCAAAGTGAAACTCTGCTGTGACAAGTGACTCTGTAAAATAGAAAAATAAAATCTCACCCCAGAGTTTTGTTTTCATTAAGTGTCACTGTGTCTGGATCCCACTTGCTTAAGTCAAGGAATGGACTCACCCCCTGGCTATTTCTGCACACGCAGCCCCAGCACTAATAATTACAGGCCGAATAGTCTCCTTTATTGCAAATATCCAGCCTTGTTCCTGACAGTTGGACTCTGAGATTATGATCGATGGCTGGATTGGAAAACAAGGGAATGGCACTGCTGGTTTTGCAACTGAAATGCATGTAAAATATATGTTGATATCATGCAAGACAGAACAGGCTCCAGCTCGGTGTTGCTTGGCTTTCTTCTTTCTAGATGGAGAAAAAGGTAGCAAGGCTTGCTGTTGCTGCTAATGGGACAGGTGAGCACATACAGCANCTGTCAAACAAATAAAAGGTTTTAGGCTAAATCTTCAGCTGATGATTAATCAAGTTGAGCAGTTTTATTTTGGGTGAGGAACTGGCCCTTTAAGTTTTCCCTTGGTTGGAATAGGTTGGGATGTTGAAAGAGGTCTTAAAAACTCTTGACATTGGTTAAAAATACAAAGAGATGTTTTAGTGTGACCAAGGGCTCCAGGCAGGCTGGGCATTCTGAAAATACTGCACAGTTGACCCCTTCCCTTCTCACATCTCCCAGGAAGGGCACAGCCATGGCTGGAACAGAAATTGGGGCTCTTTCTCTCAAATTACCTTCCTGCCCTCGCTGGGGCTTTGTGGCCAGCTCTGTTGAGCTCTGCCAACATACAGTGGCTCTCCTTCCAAGGAGGGAGCTAACAGCAAATGCCAATTTCATCAGCTGTGTGTATCCTGTCATTAGGGGTCCTGGGGAGTAGAGGGGTCTCTGCCATCTCCCAAGGGGCTGCCAAGGATGGTGGTTTCTCAGTCACTGGCACCCTCTGGTGGAAGAGAGCATAGGGAGGACTTCATTGCTCAGGCACAAAGTCAGAGTTGTGTTCTTTGAGAGAAGAGCTGTATCTTGGCAGGCTTCTGCCATGTTGTTGCTGGTCCATNTGGTCAGTCCTGGGTCACCTGTCCTGTCCGCTCCTCCTTGAAGGCGGGACCCTCCGACGGGTGAACGACGAAAATTATCTGACCTTGGTTCTTCCAGCAATAAGTCTAAACAAGGGCCTCTCTGCACCATCCCCCGGTACAGTCAGGTCTTATCACTGCGAGATGGAACAGCTCCGCACAATGTGCTGTTAATTTCAGAGTCCAGCTAACTAGGAGAGGCCTAGCTAAGAAAGCAAAACTGTAAAACAGAAAATTAGTTCATTTTACCTCAAACCAGGACATCCATCCACTGAAGTGCCAAGCCCCGGTTGGACCTGTCCTGTGTACTGTGATGTGCTGGGTTGTGTCCTGGGAGAGATAAGGGTGTAACTAGTTCTGCAAACCAACCAAGGTTCTAATACCTCCTCAGAGCGTGCAGAAGCATTATCAGTTATGGTGCCAATTGATGCACAAGTCATTCAGGGTGAAAAGATACATGCTTAGAAGAGCTCTTCTGCATGGCTTGATGCTGAAGAAAGCTACACCAACCTCTAGCTTTGGCTGCTGGCTCCTGGAGAAGGAGATTGCCATCACGAAGGACTGCTTGCCACATATTTTCCCCCCTGGCAGTACTTCGTCATCGTCCCTAACACCAAGAAGAGAGCCCTGTGCAGGTGTCCACATTTCCCTGCTTTCTCTGTTGTGTGGTGAAACCCCACCAACAATATTGTCATTTGAGGAGCATGTTGTGGGCGATCAGGAGTTGGGAGCAGGGACAGGGCATGGGACTTGCTCCAGGCAAGTGCTAAAATCGCTGTAAAAGCATCCTGCAAGGCTCAGAGACAAGCAGTTTTCAGAGTTGGGGGGCAACAAGAAGTAAAGGGACTCTGCCAGGGGTGACACGGACTGGAACGGTTATGCAAAACCATGATGTGAATGAGCATATCCTGGTATTTATTAATTCATCTGGGGCAAAAGGATCAGCAGTGATATATCTTGGTGAAAGTGGAGTTTTGTAACCCACAACCCATTTCTAGTCCATGCTAAGAGTATTCCCTGGTGTAAGAGATGAGCCTATGGAGGTCTGGCCTGACAGCCCCTTCAGGACAGACAGCTTTCAGACAGCTGGAAAATGAAGGGCACAGCCCACAATCCAAGCTAAACTTCCAAGCCAGACTTTAAATTGCTACCCTTTTTGTGTGCTCACTGATTATTTTGCATTATATCTGAGATCAGTCGGGAAGAAGAGAAAAAGACTGTGAGCGAGAGACTAAAGTAACATATGACAGAACTGTTCGATGTTTTAATGTCTGGGGGATTTAGTCCCTTATCTCTGGTGCCAGCTGGGGAGAATGAAAGACTTTCCTTGGCATTCGATGAAAATTAAAACATCACTTATAAGAAGTAATGGTCAAGCTGAAAGAGGTTTGGCTCTGATTAAGTATCCCAAAATACCAATGCCTCTTTAAATGGTCTGAACCTCTTGGTAATGCACGGGGCAGGGAGGACACGCTGTTTCTCCAGCATTTTCTGGTGTTCCCTGGGCGTAGGCAGATCACAAAATGTGGCCGCTTTGCTTCTTTTTCTACTTGGGAATCGTTCTGAGAGACTCTTATTTTAATGGCCATGGAGCAGAAGTGTGAAACAGTGAAAATACTAAGTAAACTGAACTTTTCTGATTTTCTAGAAAGGCTTGGGTTCTGTGAGGGCAACAGGTTGATGTATTATTTATCTTCTTCACCTATTTCCCCCTGTCTGAATGCCGAGTGGCCAGTTTTACCATACAGGCCAGTGCTTGTGGCTCAGTGCCCTTCTCCACTGCCTTCCCTCACTGGTTGGTCCTCACTTGGGTGCTGTCAGGACAGTTTAGACCTCTAGAGCCAAATTCATCCTGTAGGTAACTGAGGGCGATGCAGAGAATGGCCTCAGAAGAAGAGTTGATCCAACCTTATATCACATATCCTGTTGAATTCCACTTTTATTACAGTCTGCATGGAGGAGCTCTAGTTTGAAACTGAAGCAACAACCAATATTTAGCTTCACAGGGTTTGCTCACACGTTGTTCTCTCAGAAATCTGGATAAATAGCCTGGAGGAAGGGGGCTCTGCAGCCTGTGCTCTCCGGGGTCTGCCTTTCTTCCTCAAGGTGCGGTTTCATGGATGACACTCTGAGCCCTCCACACCAGTTGTGCTACGGCGGGATGAATCTTGCCAGTGCAATCAGACGAGGAGAAAAAAAGGATTAAAATGCAGGATTCTGACAGGTGGTCCCCAAACCACAACCCAGGGAAGATAAAGCCAATTCCACAGCGAGTGGATGAGTGGCACATGGTCTGCCAGCAAATTCAAAGCGGCGATAAGTGACTGATGGCATAGAAGGTTTCTCTCAAGTGTCAGAGCAATTGCAGAACTGCCAGGCAGATCGCAACTTGTGTCTGCGGAATGTAAGAAAGTGTCAGGAGAGACAATCACAAGAGACATCAAAGTAATTTCAAGAAAGAAACAAGCAGTAACCAGAAAGCGCTATGAAGGCTTGTACCAAGAAACAGAAGAACGGGTCTTGTGATGGACATCTACATCACTGCTTAATTTAATCCCCAGTGCAGAGCCTACTGGGACTGGCCTGTTCCGGGTCAGTCATCACGCACCTCAACTGTCTTCTGAAAACCCCTAGGTGATGCGGTGTTTAGGAAGGGATTGCTTCTTTGCTGGTTTGCATGTTTTCTGTGTGTCTGTCTGCCTTTCTGTGGGACTGATGGAAACCTGGAACTTACAGCTCTTGGGTCCCAAACCTCCATTTACTGCACCACTTTGCTCCTATAGAAATTTAAAAAGGAAAGTGATTTAGAAAGGTGTCTACCTTACCCCATCTTCTTTTCTTAATATAACTGTGAAGGATGTGTTCCTGCATGAAATTATCTAGTAATTTTCTTGTCTTTATCTTCAGTTTCTGAAGTGTTCTTAGGAGAAGCACAGCCAGACTTTCAACATATTGTTATGGTTATCACCTTGATAAATATAACCCTATTCTGTCTGCTCACCCCTCTCCTTGAGTCTTCCCTGCTGACTCCTTATTCTCTTTGCTATTGAGCATAAGTTTCTTTTCTTTATTTTCAGCATCTTCACAGCCTTTTCCTCAACTGGTTTCCAAAATCTTCCTGACTAGTCTTCACCTTTTCTACGGTCTCTCAATTGCTATGAAAATGTTGGTTCAGATTCCCTGCTGGCCCCCAGAAAGCCTCTAGCTTGTTAAAATTCAAGGGTTTTTTACACTTTCCATTGTCCTGTTTGAGAGAAGGTCCTTGGAACTCAATATTCCAAAAGTTAACTCCTCCTCAAAGGCATGTTCTGCAATCCATGACCAGTGTAGCTCGCAAGAAACCTGACCACTAAAGTCCAACTAATACCTCACATTAAAACTACTAGCAAATTAGTGAAGAAACTATTTCTGTGTTATTTTACACAGCACCTTGCACAGTTTCCTTGACTGACAGTTGGGTAATACACACAGAGAAATACAAATGAAACTCCACAGACACCCTGTCAGGACTTGTTCCCGGCCACGCTCTGATGAACCCAAATGCCCGCGAAGACTTTGAGTTAAACTTATGAAGGATGATTCAAGCTGTCATGATACTTCTCGGTGACTTGACTTCGGCTCAGATAGAAACGCCGAGTCTCTGATAGCAGCCTTTTATACTCAGCCAGAAAATGCCTGCTGCAGAACAATCCAGCAGAAAATAATAAGAGCCCAAGGGGTCAGACACTCGTCCAATTCTGAGCTGGAGAATTAGAAGAGCAGGTTGTTTTTTTCAGGCTTCTAATCCTCTAAACTCTGAAGCTGCTGCATCT
>VZRU01010762.1:22214-59267 GCA_013398155.1 Pedionomus torquatus
AGAGTTGGCCCTTTGATCCCTCAGCTTTTATAGGGGGCACGATGGGATGGGATGGAATACCCCTGCTGGTCAGTTCTGGGTCCCCTGTCCCGTCTGTTCCTCCTTGCAGGTGGGACCCCTTTACGCTTTTCCACTTCCCACCCTCCAACGGGGCAAATAACGCAATTCCCTGCCCTTGGCTGTTCTGGCAATAAGTCTAAGCCAGGGCCTCTCTGCATCCCACTCCTTGGGATAATCAGCTCTTATCACTGCGAGATGAAACAGTTCTGAGCAACGTGCTGTTGATTTCGGAGTTTGGTTAGTTAGAGGAGGCCCAGCGAAGAAAGTAAAATTGTAAAACAGAAAACTGGTTCATTTTACCTCAAACCAGGACACGAGGCCACCCAGCGTCTGGGAAGCCATCCCGGCTCCGTACCTTAGATGAACGCGCTGTCGGTATTACCAGCAGGATGGAGCTCCTGGGCTAAGAACAACGCCTGCCACGAAGCCACGGATTTGCTCTTACCCAACAGTGCTCTGAACGGCCAGGCAGAGCTGACTCTTGACTCTGGAGGGCTTTTTAGCATCTTTACTCCAAGGGTTCTACAAAGATCTGGAAACTGTTTGCTCCTGTGAAGTCAATTCAAGTCCCACCTGAAACAATCCCCACCTCGAGCAGAGCCACGCCGGTTCGGTATTGCTCAGTGCCAGGTGTTCTGGCAAATACATCAAAAAGCAGCAGAATGCAAAAGCCCATGGAACCTCCTGCTTTCTGTGGGATCCCGACAGGAGGGGGGAAGGGGTCGGTCTCTTCTCCCAAGGAACAGGCCATGGGATGAGAGGACACGGCCTTGGGTTGGGCCAGGGGAGGTTCAGGTTGGAGAGCAGGGGAAAAACTTGTGGATTGACTTGAATGTCAGGTGTAGGAAGTACTGGGTGATCCGGCAGAATAGATCTGATTGATTTAGGCGGGGCGGTGTGATCAGGTTTTTAATCAACCGCATTTGTGGAGCTGGCAGAGAGCGGCCACGAACCACAAAAGCAGCAGAGAACACGAGCGGGTTTTTATGGGGCCACCCCACAAACCCGCTGCGTTAGTCGGGAGATGGGACCCAGAACTGGTCCCAGTGCTCCAGATGGGGCCTCCCCAGGGCAGAGCAGAGGGGCAGGATGACCTCCCTCCACCTGCTGGTCACATTCTTCCTGATGCCCCCAAGGATGCCATTGGCCTTCTTGGCCACCAGGGCCCATTGCTGGCTCCTGGGCATCCTGCTGTCCACCAGGACTCCCGGAAAAATGTCAATGATCTGGAAAGCAGCGTCCCACCAGCTCCTTGTGAGGAGCGGTGGAAGGATTTTAAAGGCAAGGGGGAAGCGCAGTCCCACTCCCCGGGACGCATGAACCCCTTAGATACCCTGCATCTATTATTCTGAGATAAATCACACACAATTCCTCACCTTCCATCACAGAAGGGTTTAGGAGTAGAGCCACCCACCCCACAACTCCACGTCCAGCAGGAGTTCCCCCAGGTGACCACCACAGGCTGTTGTATAGGAAAACACATTTATTGCTGTATCTCAACCACAAAAAACCCCGCGAGCAGAGGTCCCGTGAGCATGAAAGCCTCTTGCCAAGGGGGTGGGAGGTGTCTCTTGGGTCACAAGTAATTTTGTGCCATCAGTTCCCCTGCCTCTTCCGCTGAATAAACAATCCCAACTGATTTCCCTGCTCCAGATGATCTGTCCAAGCAAATCATCTTTTCATTTATTTTCCCCTTGCCTGGGAGGAAACCTTTATTTTCTATTAAAAGAGGGTTGCGTGGGAATATTGGTCAATGGTCTATGAAATGAGAGAGAGGGAGCGAGAGTGATGCTTGGGTGATAGTTTGGATAACGATTTATCGAGAGCCATTCGTCAGGGTTCATCCTCCCAGAACCTGTCATTTCACAAAACACAGGGGGAACAGCGTCATCCCCACTCGAGGGCGCGGGCGCCGCTTCTCTCTGCTGGAAAGTGTCACCAATCCTAGGGTGACAATGGAAATGTATCCCCTTGTTATGGGAAAGTATCCCCATTTTCGGGGACTGTGCATTCATAACTACGGCTTCATCTCTGCTTTGGTTCTCTCTAGAGTCAGCGCAAGGACAGAGAAACCTCTAGAAGGTGACTGAAGCCACCCAGGTCACGCTTTCCCCGTGAGCAGCCCTCCGAGAGCCGCACGCCCCTGCCCCTCAGCAGAGCAGCTGGCACTCGGGGTGAGTCTAAAGATAAACCTCCAGATGAAACTCTTCCCCCAGGTTTTGTAGCAGAGGCAACACTCGAACGGTGCCGAGACTGAAGGGATCTTGGTCCCTCCTCCCTCTGCTGAGGGAATAACTACTACATGTATTAGAATTCAAAGCCTAAGAGTGAAAACAATCATAGAATCGCAGAATGCTTAGAGTTGGAAGGGATCTTAAAGCCCCCCCAGTGCCACCCCCTGCCCTGGGCAGGGACACCTCCCACCACACCAGGTTGCTCCAAGCCCCCTCCAGCCGAGCCTTGGACCCCTCCAGGGATGGGGCAGCCACAGCTTCTCTGGGCAACCTGGGCCAGGCTCTCACCACCCTCACAGCAAAGAGGTTCTTCCCCAGATCTCAGCTCCATCTCTTCTCTTCCAGGGTCAAACCCTTCCTCCTTGTCCTATCACTCCCCTTTCCGATCAAGAGTGTCCGCCCCAGCTTTTCTGGAGCCCCTCTAGGGACTGGAAGGGGCTCTAAGGTCTCCCTGGAGCCTTCTCTTCTCCAGGCTGAATCCCCCAACTCTCTCAGCCTGTCCTCCCAGCAGAGGGGCTCCAGCCCAACCTATTCTGAGCCCAGACCAGCCCCAGATCCCTCTTCTTTCACAGGGAATGGGTATCCAAAAGCATTCAGGTGTCTCTTCCCATAATAAAGGAACCAGGGTGTTGGGAAAAGCAAAACAACCACCCCCTGAAAAAACAGGTCTCTCTAGAAGGTCTGCGGTCAGCAGCCTGGGAACACCCCCAAAGACACTGCTGCGAGAGAGAGCACGGCTCCACGGAGATCTCCTCCCTCAGGGTGAGGCTCCTGGGGGTTTTCTATTCCTTCTTTACCGGGGATCAGTTTATAAACAGATACAGGGGACTCGATAGCCCTCCTCTTTTTGCCCTACCTGTTCTTATTCATGTAATTATCTAAGCCTTATTTGAAAATCCCCAAGCTATTTGCCTCGATAATTGAAGTCTTATTCATACTCTGGGGTTTGAAGAAGCAGAGCACAGTGTCTCCTGCAAGAAAAATCCAAACCACGTTTCTCTGTGGCTGGAATTTAATCTATTCTAAGTGGTGCCTCTGCTCCCGAGCGCTCCGCTTACCAGAGGTGAGCTCTCTGGGTCTGAAAACAGACAATATTTTAGTGTTTCTGGGCGAGCGTGTGCGTGCAGGAATGCAAATCTGTAAAAGCTTCAGAGTTCATCTAAAATGCTAATGGAATTCTAGAGCCCCCGACCTCTAGAGCTTCCTGCACCCCACGCAGCGCTTTGGAATGTCTCCAGTGATGGAGACTCCCCCACCACTCTGGGCAGCCTCTGCCAGGGCTCTGCCACCCTCAAAGTGATAAAGTTCCTCCTCGTGTTTAGATGGAACTTCTTATGTCACAGAATTGTCATGGGATTGTGGGAGTTGGACGGGACCTCTAGAGATCATCCCGTCCCACTTCCCTGCTAAAGCAGGATTGCCCAAAGCACATCCCTCAGGACTCCATCCAGGCAGCGCTTGAAGGTCTCCAGAGAAGGGGACTCCACACCATCCCTGGGCAGCCTCTGCCAGGGCCTCTGCCACCCTCACCCCAAAGAAGTTCCTCCTCAGATTCCAGCGGAACTTCCCGTGTTCCAGCTTGTGCCCGTTGCCTCTCGTCCTGTCACTGGGAACCACTGAGAAGTGTCCTGCTCCATCCTCCTTCACCCCACCCTTCAGATCCTTGGGAGCATGAAGAAGGTCTCCCCTCAGCCTTCTCTTCTCCAGGCTCAAGAGTCCCAGCTCCCTCAGCCTTTCCCCATAAGGGAGATGCTCCAAGTCCCTCCAGTGTCATTGCTGCCCTACGCTGGACCAGTATTTATTTCTTTCCCAGTACCACCTAAGGCGGTGAGGGTATTTACTGCATTAGCTGTGCTTCCCACAAAGGAAGAATCCCATGCTCATGGTGATAAACCTGAGGCAACCTTTTTAAATAACAGGCTGGAGCTGCATTTGGGAGGGGGATAATCCTTCGTAAGCTTTCTAATTGTTCAGGCGTCAATGAGAGACGAGAAAAGGGTGCTGTTCGTTATGGTGGGTGGCTTTTACAGCACAGAGTTGCTCGCCTTGGTTGGGATTTTTCATCCTGATGCTGTGAGCTCCTTTTTTAAGCAGAATTTCTCTCTAACCCAAGATATCCCCTGGGGAGATTTCAGCCCGTTGGCTGGTGGATAATGCGATGGCAGATGTTTGCTTTTTTAAACAGATTACTAAGGTGGCTGAATATAATATTAAGCTTTAGCGGTTGTTATTAGTCCTTGTGCTCCTGCAGATCTGGGCTGGGAATTTTAGTTGAATCACTGCGAGTTAAAGTGATGAGGTTCAGATAAAATAACAAGTATTTGCAATTACGTGGCTGGATCCTCCCGAGAGATCTAAAATTCTCCTCAGACTGTTACTCAGTAAACACATTTTCCAGGTCTGAACCTGCCTTCTCTGAAGGAACTCAGGTGCTTTAACAGCGCTTCGCTGGCACCCAGAGAGCTGGGGATTTGTGCAGACGTGAGGTGGGATCTGCGGACCCTTTCCCAGCCCTCACCAGGGAAGATTTCAGGAACAATCTGATTTTTTGGGATGATGTTTTTCCAGAGAAGCTTCCTCAGTTCCTGTGACATTGGAACATATCTTTATGCTGTTGTGGAGAGCACCCAGAAACACCGAGTTGCTCAAAATCTTCCCTATGGAAGACTTTCAGGAGCTCTTACTGGGATGGAAATATGACTTTACTTGGAAAACCACCTGCTCTTGCCTGGGAAGCAGGACACGAGCAGCTTCAGAAACACTCTATGGTGCCTCCAGTTTCTCTTCATGCTAGGGACGCATCAACAGTAGAAGGGATGCTTAAAATTAAACAACTGTTAATATAATACACGTGGATTCAAGTCTCAGCATTAAAATTTAGATCTGCCAAAATATGGGGTTGTTTAGGTCCATGGCTTTAGTGAAGTGTGCTGGAGAAGACAGATCAGAGCTCAAATACCCTCAAACGTGGGATTTGTCACGTACACAGAGAGAAATTGTAAAGGCTGGAGAGATGTCATAGAATCATAGAATGGTTAGAGTCAGAAGGGACCTTAAAATCCTCAGGTTCCAGCAGAGGACAGGATGAGGAGCACGCTGGGCAGGACTCAAAATTGTACCCTGTTACTGACTGGGGTGGGAAAATTCACTTCTTCTCCTTAGAGCCCTGTAAACCACCTCACTCTGCACGTGCTGTATCCAGGGACCTTGCGCTAGGCTCGTAATCTGTTTACGCTCCCCTCAAACTCACCGCAATGTGAAGGTACCTAATCTGATCCTAACCCAGCTGTGGAGAGCTAAACCCTTAGGAGTTTAAAGGGAAAACAAGCAAGGCTACAAGTCTGTACAGCTCTCCAGCTTAACTATAATTTTTGAAAGCATATGGAGTTGAGGTAACTGAAGTAAAATGATACTTTAATGACACTTTTGCCCATCAGGTCATTAAGGTGATCAGCCCCTTTGTTTCAATTGCTTTTAATTATCTTCTGTGGAGTCATTCTGGTTTTATACTGGTGTAAACACATCCCATCCCATGCTGTTTAATTTCCTTCCATATTTCGTTTGCCTCTTTTTAATTTTATGAGGACTTTAACGTCCAGGTGTTTAAATCAGCAGTGAAAGAAAAAAGACGATCATCCTAGAATGAAATGGAATCAATTCAAACTATATTTTAACTTTACGAGCGCTCGTTTTCTTATACTGGCAATTCCCAGTCACCAGTCTCAGGCAAGGCAGCCTGACATTGTTAACCATCTAACTACCATCATTTTGAGATAACTATAGGCTTCTGCTCCTTACTGCTTAAGATTCAACAGAGGATGCAGCGTAAATGGGCCTTTAAGGAAACCAATTCTATTATTCCTGCTGGCTGGGGCAACGACTGCTATTGTGAAAGTAAAATTACTGCCGTTAAATCAAGAAACTAATTAGAATCAGATCATCAAGTTCACTTTCTGCTGGAGACTTGGTCTACTGGCATGGGGTAGAACAAGTTACTCTCCAAAAATACAGTCACCCAAACCAACTCACCTCCTTACCAGTGAGGAAATGCTCAGAGCAACAGCGATGTTCCTTCTTCCACAGCAAGAAGATTTCTCAGAAACAAGCCCACCTTGAGAAGAGATGAAAAAGATCTCAAAACACCACGCTCTGAACAAACTACAAAATCACCTTCCCCAGGAGAATTAATATTCCACCAATAAAGAACAAGAAGATGAAAACCAGCAAGAGCCTTGCTAATATGACTTGCAGCACGTTTAGGAGCCAATCCTGCAGCGAGCAGTATCACAAAAGCTGCTGCTGCAGGAATAAATTTGGTGTTTTTACAACAGACGGATACATGATGGGTTAAAGAGTGTCAGCATGAAAAGCTGCCATTTCTAAATGAAGACATTTTTTGAACTGTCAAAACAACTCATCAGTTTGAAGTAAATTCTGAAAGATTCCCAAAAGACTCAACCTATTACTGAAGCAAACTGATTAATAAGCCCTGTATCGATCTGTCGAAAGTGTATGATGGCTTTGCCCTTCCCTTTCCAAGCCCTCCCCGCAGCAGCACCCTGGGAATTCAGCAGGAGGGTCCACAGGGAAACCATTAAGCAAAAATAACAAACGGAGAGGAGAAAATAAAGAAAACCTCAAACTTTTACTCTCTGCGTTTCTGAGTTCTCCTCTTTCAGGTGAATTAATGTCACGTTCAGGAAAAAACCCCAACCCATCCGTCAAAGGAAAGATGTTGTTCCTCAGAAGCGCAGTGATAAACCACTGGACTCAAATACCCAACTATTTAACGCATCTCCTTGAACAATAAATCTGCATGGGGGAAACAAATAAAGGAATTGATGTAGAAAAGGACACAACCCGAGTTAAAAACCAACACCTTTGTCTCTGAAAGCGAGAGGATGACGCACTGGAACTTTCTTACGCTCAAGTTGCTGTTGGAAGCAGCACTGAATCTATTCAGCCATAGAAACTTCAAGATTCTTCTGAAAGAGGCAATTTAGAGATGCCGTCGCAGAGATGCCGCTGTGACCAAGGACGAGACAGCAAGACACAACTTATCTTTTTTCTCACAAAAGATTTCCAGTCCTCTTTTCTCCACCATGAAGCCCAGCGAAAATGCAGCTAATTGTGGTTCCCTCCCACCACCTGAAGCGTAATTAACAACGGCTCCCTACAAACACCGGTTTGCAGTTTTTTTTTCCTTTCTGAAAGACAGTGGACACTGTTAACATTTCATCTGTATGCACAGCTCTGATCTGCCGCGGACACCAGCCAGCCTCCAGCGTCTTTAAGCAAAGATCAATCCATTTCTTTAATTAGAGATGTGAATTAATGGCAACCGAAAGGACTGCTTCCAATCCTGCAGGCCCTAAACGCTGACTTCCCGAGCTGCCGCCTGCCCTAGAGAATTCTCTTTGTCATATTTTCAAACTACCCACTCTCATCAGTGATTTATGGCGTCTAGGTGCTACTTGGCACTCCCTTCCATGTCTGTGCTGATAAAGAAGGAAACCTTTATTGTACCTTGAACTGTCAGCAAATGCTTTGGAATTTCCTAAGAGTTCTTGCCTTTGTCCTTCACATTTCCAGAGTTTAGAACAACCAGCCTCAAACTACCTGCCCCTCCACATAGAATAATGCTTACGAGCATCTCATCCACGAGTCACAGGAACTTCCTCCACCATCAGAACACGTTTAATTCCATCGGCCTCACACCATAATTCTCCAACTGGGTGCTGAACCTCGTCGTGGCAGCCCAATTAGTTCTGCTGGCAACATTAATGAGATTATGATTATTTGAGACGCACACCTAGGAAATATGAATTCTTATGCAGCCCTCTGGTTAAAGGGGATATTACAACGTTAATAGAAGGAGACATCCAAAAGCATTTACCCACACAAAGGAATTCAACAATTGCGTTTAAATTTAATATAACATATGATAAAGAGAGGAGCTGGAGTAAAAGCCTGTCACTGCTTCTCACACAATATTATTTACGGCTCCATATAGGACCAACTCCAGGACATCTGCAGACAGATATCTTAATGTCTTCTGACACAACTAGGTTGAGCCATCTATTATCACCCACAAATCCTCTAAAAACAAAGAACGGTCCAAATAATTATGCCTTTCAACATATTAATTTCCTAGACACCGCCGAGGAGAACTGCGGTGATAAAATGACCTGGTTTAGGGAAAACCAGTGAAAAGAATTATCTGTATGCCGGGCTTCAAAACAAAAGCCTTTAATATTAGGATCACACTCTCCACTGAATAAATGTCAGAGAAATAAACTTGATAGAACAATATATTTTCCATGCTCTAAAATGATGAATTTTAAAAAGGACCGAGAACATGAAGCTACAAAGTCTTTAACCACTAGGGAATAAACTCAAATACCAACGAGGTCAGTAATAATCGAATGTCAACTGTTGCCATTAAAAAACAGATGATGATAAGCAATGAAGTATCAAGCTGCCAGAGAGGTATTTAGTGGGAACTGTGAGGATCTGTATTAGTCTTAGTGATTCTGGGTATCTTGATTAGAATTTTAAAGACAAGGTAGTGTTTCTCCCAACCCCATTTCAGCACCATTTATAACCCAGAGCATGAAAACCATCAGCCTGCCTCTTAGATTCTTCCAGACGCTGATCTTGTTCAGCTTGGGTGCTTGCTACCTTGTTTGCAGCATCACTTCCCTGAGAAAGAAAATACAACGTAGAGCAATCGAGGAAAGGCAAATCTTTGGGCTGGAGAGGTTTAATACACAACGCAGACTGTGCTGATCTAAGTGGCATGTACTATTCTCAATTACATTTGCCTCCCTCCCTAGCGCGGCCAGCCCGAGTCTCATCGGTATTCAGCTGACTCCCGCTCCTGCAGGGTGGGTAATTGCCCCTTCCACTGGTGGTTGCAAACTGCTCCCATCACTACCACACTTTGTATGGATGGAAACACATACAAGAAATGATTATCACATGTAAATTATTTTAATTTCTTGTAGCAAGCTAGAGGAAAATGAAAAGGGCCAGCACCAAGCAGTCCACTCTCTGCAAAAAGCAGCGAATGCCTGAATTTTAAAACACGTGACCAGTACGTAACGTAGGCAGACCTGGTTATTCCACTTGGCTTTATGCTCCACTTCATCGATGCTTTTATTTACTCTTTGGCAGCGCTGTGCTCTCTCTCAATACACTTTCCTTATATTATAGGTATAGTCCAAATTTCCTTATACTATAGGTATAGGCCAAGCTTTCCTTATATTATAGGTATAGTCGCAGCACAGGGAGTTCTCCATTTCAAGAGAAACACGATCCCTGGAGCTGCTCACAGCTTGTGCTGCACTTCATCAAACGTTGAGAGAAGACAAGATCTCTCTTCTTGAAGATCTCTGCCGGGCTGAGACCTTGGCAGGTCAGCACAAACACAGCACAAGGCATTAGAGGGGGATGCAATGGTGACTTATGTGTGACACACAACACGCTATGCATCCCAGAACTGAAGAATAACCTTTTCTTGATAAAAAGAATTACTTTCCTGAAAGAAAAAAGAAAGTGGTATTAGCTAACCCGAAACAGCAACATTAAACCAAGATCCCGGCATATGGGAAGAGCTGCTTTTATCATGACGTACCTCTTGAAATTGGAGCTCAAGCTACAGGCAGAATTTCAGGATTGGCCTCCTCCGATAAAGATGTCAATACCCTTTTCCTGGTCAGAAAATATATTCTGAGAACTGCCTTGAAATAGTAGATGCTCAGGACTGGCCTCCTCTGATAAAGCGCTCAGTACCCTTTTCCTGGTCAGAAAATATATTCTGAGAACTACCCTGAAATAGCAGATTCTCAGGACTGGCCTATCCTGATAAAATCTCCAATACTTTTGTACTATTGAATACTGTGATTAACAGATGTTGTGTGGGCATGAGAGATAAAGAGGTGCAAATTGAAACAAGCGGGAAGGATGTGAGCTCTGACCTCTTGACCACTGAGAGGGGAGACAGGGACATAAGCGGCTGGGTAAAATGTATAAAAATCCCCCAAAATAATAGCAGAATTCATGCATCTAGCCTGGAGATGCACCCGATACAGCGTTGTTTCGAAAGTTTCTAATAAATCCTTTTGTACTTTGTTTTTAACCTTTGCTTCGAAGACTTTGTCCTTTCTACATTTTACTAGTGAGCCGTCGTTTCGCACAGTTCTTCCCCAGATCTCGGCTCCATCTCCCCTCTTTCAGCGTCAAACCCTTCCCCCTCATCAAGAGTCCCTCATCAAGAGTCCCTCCTCAGGTTTCCTGGAAGAGAAGGCTCTGGAGAGACCTTAGAGCCCCTTCCCGTCCCTAAAAGCCCCTGAAAGGGGCTCATCCCTAGGCCCGAGGCGCTGAGGCCGCGGGAGGCCTAGTGCGGGGAAAGGCAGCTTCACCTCTTCCCTCCCCCGAGGGGCTTCTGAGAGGGAGTTTTTTTGGTTAAAATGCGTGTTAAATAGCTTTGAAACAAATCATGGTGTCTGCCTGGAAGTGCAGGAAATGAGAAAACCCAGCAAGTCCCAAAGCGACACCCCCACCTCTGTTGCCTTTGGGTTTTAACTCGGAAGGGCACGAAGAAGAGTTTCTTAACCAGCCTTTTCCCATTTTTTATGAATTTGTTGCGTGGCCATCATATTTGTGCCCGCTGACAGAACAGAACTTCGATCCCTCAGGGGTTCTTCCCATTTCCAGCCACACGGCAGCCTCCTCTGGGCGGTGAGGGAGGGCTTTGACACTGTGTCTGTAAGAAAAAGTGACTTTTAGAAAAACACTTCAAACAGCTCTGCGGCTTTCTCTCTTTCAGAGCCTTTCCTGAAGCACTCGGCTTGCTTTCTGCCAGTCGGCGAAGGCATTACCTCAGCCTTGTGAGGAATAAAAGCTGTACAGCAGCAGAAACAACTTGACAGTTGTCTGTAAGCAGGTTTTATTTGCTATCTGTAAGTATACTTAGGGCTTCCAGGTTATTTATTTACTGATGTTGTAACAAATACCTATTTTTCCCGGTGAAAATTAGTTAATACCAGTCATATCACTGGAGCTGTGCTTTGCCCTCCCAGGATTTGCTGGCAGCTACACACAGGGAGGTGTGGATGGAAACCCTTCCTAATCTTGTGAGACTGAAATTCCGTTGGCTTGTTAAAAAAATAAAAGTGCAAAATATCTTGACTGAGTTACCCCATACGAAACCAGCTGGGCCCTAAAATAATTTATCCAAGGGCACAGGGAAAGTTCCAGGACTTGAAACGAGGGTGAGATAGTGCCTTAAAGCTGCATCAGATGGAGTGATAAAGAAGCTGGCAGCAGGACATAAGCCAATTGCCTTCATGTGTTGTTGGGTTTTCTTCTGTCTTCTATGGGGTTTTCTGTCATTCTAGAATGTTCTCCTTTTCTCCAAGTTTGATCTGGTGAGTATTGTGAGTACTTAAAGAGATGGGTATTTTCCTGATTTGGGAGCTTGTCAGTGTCTAGAAGTGTTACAGCTTTAAAGATTAGCTACAACACTTTGAATATATTTTTAAAGGTATTGTAGACTTAAGATATATTTTAATGTCTTAATGTTACCCATAATCTGATTCTGCTCAGTTGGACCTGACCAGCTGTTATATGCCAATAAGTAATTAACCTTGGCTCTGCTTTAAAATTGCCAAGCTCTTTCTTTTCCTACTGCAGGCAAGGCCAGTAGGTGTTCCTCCTGTGTCCCAGCCAGCCAGCATTTTGCTGTGGGTTGTTTGGGTGTGAAATCCAAACAGTGTGGACAGAATTTGTTGTCAGGTCTATATAGGTGAATCGTAGCACGGGATGTAGCGTTAGATACCAGTCCTTCAGAAATTTGGGTAAAGAGGTGATTATTGCCTTGGTATCTTATTCAAGCTACGTTTAGATAATTAAGCATTAAACAGAATTTATGGTTTTGCTTAAAATTTTTGGTCTTTTACAATGATAGGTTTTAATAAACCAATTTTTTTTTTTTTTTTTAAATGGAGACACAACAAGGTTTTTTCCTAATTATTCTATGTTTAACCATTGAAATCCTTATTCCTGGCGTCAGGGATTACATGCTGGGAGGAATCCTTGCTGTGTGCAAGGATTCCATCTTTTATCTTTATCTTTTATCTTTACAGGGTTAATATTTCATAAAGTTATGGAGTCTTCTGGATGCTACCAGTTAAATGAGAAACCAGGGAATAACTCATAGAAAAATATTTTGGGGAAAAATACTCTGTGTTATATAGCTTGCCCAGAGCAGCATATATAAATAATAAAAACCATAGGAAACCTGTCGTGCTGGTGTCCCCATAGGGATGTGTTATTTTCTTGTGTAAGCCCATGGAATTTGCTGTTGGAAACTGAGAAGAGATGTCAGATGCTTCTTGAGTGTGCTCGGTGTTTCGAACTGGGAGCCCGCATCCTGCTGTCGGTGGCAGTAACTTTTCAGACCTCTTAAATCTTTTTGCCTTTCCCTTTCATGACTCTGCTGTTTTCTCAGTTTCTAAGGAACAGGAGTTGTACTGGCACAAGCTGGAGGACAGGGAGCTGATAGGGATATTTTTATTTCCCCTCCCTCACGTTATTTTTAACTTGGATCCATACTTTGAGACAGTTCACCTGAGCTCCCAAGGCTTCTTGTGCTGCCACGGAAGAAGGGCCCATGCAGGGCTAGAAATAAGCAATGGGGCTGAGTGAGGGAGGAGGAAGATGGAGGCTAAAGTTAGTATTATGGGTAAAATTGAATGTAAAGTGTCTGTCACTAAGCTGTAAGCAGTAATCTGTTTTTCTCATTACATCCTATGTTGTGGTTAGCAATGAGCAATATGAGATATTTTGTGGGGCGCAGGCTTGCCCAGCGTTTAGCCCCCTGGAGTCACTGATACCATCTGTATGGTTCTGTGGCCTGGGGCTGCTCTCCCTTCAACAGGGAAAATTCAGGTCAAGCAGAGGATAATTTACTTGCCTCCCACTTGGTTTTTCTGCAGTCCCGCGTCCTTTACAGTGTGTCTTCAAAGCTATCTTTTTTTTTGTTATAGGTGATCACCCTGAAGTAGCGGATTCTGCAGCTGCCGACAGAGATGTCGGGGGAAAATGGATTGAAAGTGAAAAATGTAGAAGGTGGCAACATACAAGACAAATCTGTCCTCGAAACTCATGCTGGTGAGCTCAGTAACTGCAGTAGAGGGTATAATTCTTCTTCCTTTTGAAAAGGGGGTGTAAACTTTCAACTAGACTTGAATTTTATATACGAGCTATTAAAGTTAAGCAGGTAATTAGCCTGGCTTAATTATCCAGGTAATTAAGTGTGAAGTTTCTCTTTCATGCTTTCTTGGAAAGCTGTTTGTCTTTGGTAGCGCGCATGGCTTTGATGCTCCTGGCATAGTGATGTTACCCCAGTGATGTGTTATCGTAGAATCTGGATAAATACATTAAAAAAAAAAAAGTATCCACATTTTAAATTTAATCCTCAAAAAAAAAAAATTTAAATCCTTAAATTTTTACCAGGCTATTTAGTTTTTGTCTCTCCAGCTGTACAGGTACTAGGAGTATGGTTTGGGTTTTTTTCCCCTCCAAAGTTAACAAGACTTCAGAATTTATTTCATTAAATGTTACCCCCACCTCCCCCTGCTAATTAGTTGTGTTAATTATTGAATTGCTTGTTTGCCACGTTTTAGTTCCGTTCCCAAGCTGAGGGAGGCAGCAGGGCACCAGTTTTGGCCACAACAATGGAGTAGCTTTAACCAGACCCACAAAGATGTGGTGTACGGAGGAGGAGAGGGGAAGGGAGAAGGATGCTCTTCGCAGCTACTGGTTACACAAGCAACTGCGAGAGCAGATGGTGGGATCTGAATCCTGCTTAAGTCTTTCTAAAAAGTGGGTCAGAGATACTATTTTGAATTAAAAAAAAAGAGCAAGAAAGCTGTAGTTGAGCAAAAAATAATCAAAGCAGAAGGGGAATCTTCCTCAGTCTGAGTGTGCATGGGAAGTGAACAAACTCAGAAGTTTGTAGGTGACCTGCAAGACTGAGTAACCAGGGAGATCCTCTTGCCCAGGTGCTTCATGGCATTGTGTTTGCATACAAGCTTCCTCAAACCGTCCCATGTGTTGTAGGAAAACATGACCTGAGATAATTTCTGGCTATTCTTAATTGTATAGCTCATTCACAACAGCGGTGAGTCAATGTTATGAATTCCTGACTCATCTTCAGGATTTAGCTTTCTATTACTGGCTTTCCAAGACTGTGAGAAGACAGTTAATGCACATCATCTCATCTATAGTAGAGAGGCTTCTCCTGGCGAGCTCCTCTGAGATAGTCTTCCTAAAATACACCAGAATCTTGTGACCAGTTGATTCATAGAGAAATTGAAAGTTTTGAATCGTTGAATGAATGAGAAACAACGGTGTAACTTTGAGGAAGTTTTCCATCTCAACAAAGCTCTCCCTTGAAAAGTTACGCTTAGGAAAATGTTGTCCTCTTAATGATGAAGTTTTGGATTTTTATAGCTCTGCACAAGGGAACGCTCTTCCCTCTTCTGCTTTCCCCTTCTGCTCTGCCCTGGGGAGGCCTTGTTTAGTTCTGGGCTCCCCAGTTCCAGAAGGACAGGGAACTGCTGGAGAGCGGACAGCAGAGAACCACCAAGATGAGGAGGGGCCTGGAGCATCTCTCTTAAGAGGAAACACTTGAGAGACTTGGGTCTTTTTAGCGTGGAGAAGAGAAGGCTGATGGGGGAATCTGATCAACACCTAGAAATACTTCAAGGGTGGGTGTCAGGAGGATGGGGCCAGACTTCCTTCAGTGGTGCCCAGGGACAGGACAAGAGGGAACGGGCACAAACTGGAACATGGGAAGTTCCATCTAAACATAAGGAAGAAGTTATTTCCTTTGAGGGTGACAGAGCCCTGGCAGAGGCTGCCCAGAGAGGTGGGGGAGTCTCCAATCTCTGGAGACATTCAAACCCAACCTGGACACCTTCCTGTGGGACCTGCTCTGGGAGGGGGTTGGACTGGATCTTTACTCTTCCTGAGCTTTTGAGCACCAAAGCTCACGGCCTGATAACATGCACAGGCTGGGGGATTCCTGTGGACCTAGTAAGGCCCTGAGTTTCCAGACTTCTCTTCTGATTTAGTAGTAAAATAGTATTAATGTACGCCGGATGGGGAAATTCCACTCAGCAACATCTAAATGGAAACTTGTGCTTTTAAAGAAAGTTTATCTATTTCACTAATGACTTTATGGAATTGGGAAATAATGAGCTTCTTCCAAAAGATGTGAGTTCTGCAAGATCCTTGCTGTTGTCTCATCTCAGTAATGGTGTAAACTGAGGGTGTCCTCCACCGTGCTGGAGGAGCTTTATTGGCTTTAAATTCATATTTGTAATAAGGAGCCTGGTATCTCAGATTGTTTCTATCAGTTCCGCGTGACCTGCACAAATCACTTGAACGCTGTGTTTGCGGATCAGGCTGCTTCAGCGAGTTAATCTGAGCTGCTGCACTCAGTTGTACAAATGCAGGTAATTAGGAAAATGTTATCTTGAGGTGTGGAGTTAAAGCCTTTCTGAAGAGCAGTTATCGGTTGCTGCCTTTCACAATTCTCTCTCTTAACCATTTAATATACTCTTCTATTCTTCAAATAGAGCATAATACGAACAAAAGGCCCGCCTATTTTCCTATTAAATCAAAGTTAGACTTCGAAGGCAAAGAAAACTCAATAGGAATTTTCTTTATTTTTCTCCTGCTTATCTAGATTTGGAATGTCGTGCTTAAAGATGTAGTTGCTTACAGACGGCAAAAACTATGTAGGTCACTTAGCTACAAACCACAGAGTGCGGTTTAGAGTGTGGACACGGAGACTGGCTTATCTCTGTGGGTACGTGCTGAGAACCAGAGCAGCTTCTTGGTCTGCTTTGTTGCGCTTTGCTTTCTAAATTTTCCCTGCTTGGTGACCGTAGTGCTATGTGACACGCTGCTCTGGTTTGGGGTCTCTTTTGGTGGCTGGTTTTGCTCTTGTCACCCGCTCCTACCGTACTCCTCTCCAGCGAAGAGCGTGTGAGATTGCAGGATTCGGGGCAGCCAAGCATCAGCAAAATGCTCTTCTGGAACAGTAACTGGCGCTGGCAGGGAATCTCTGTAGACAGACGCGTGGTGACATTTAAATCTGCCACCACAAATGAAGATGGAGCGGTCGAGCGTGTCTGGTGCAGAGACAGAAGGGAGGGAATATGAGGAAGGCACAAGAAATAAAACCAACCAGCAAAGCAAGCACACAGATCCCCTTGTCCACGTCTCTTCTTTCAGCCGAAGGACGGGTGAACCTCCTATATGTAGGAGAAAATCTGAAAGTGTAAATAGCCATGGTGCAGTTAAATCTTAACTTCTCAGAATTTAACAGTGCGCTGACTTTTCTCCTCATCTTTTGCTTTTGGTTCAGTGAAATCATCGTAGTCCTTGATAGTTTGTCCTCTTTCTGAGTTTATTTACAGCTCATATTAATGAAGTAACATTTTGACACTGGTTGTGTGGTCGGGTTGGAAAGTTGCTGTTCTCTTTGCTGGTGTTTCTTCTAATGCATCCATACAACATTTGTTGGCTGTCAGAGTGTTAACGCTGCGTTAGCACAATCTATTTACAAAGGTATTCATGGGGCTGCTAGTATTTCTTACTGTAATGTTTAGTTTCCTCTTCATTTCTCCTTTAATTACACCTGTTTAAAGGGTTTAGTTGGACTTCAGAAGTCCCACAAATGCAAGATCTATGTAATGAAGGTGGAGAGGTACCTTCCCCTGTTTAAATAGTTGAAAGCAGTGGTATCTCTTAAGACCGTCGCTGTATGCCGATGCTTATGAAATACTGCAATTGTAACACAATTACTCAGGGAAGTAATAAGCCTGGATTGATTGACTGGGTTTAAGCCTGTGGAAAATCTCCCACTAAGCACTGAATGAAGCTGTAAATCCATCCTTACCTTCCCAACTAAAGTGTAATCTCTCAGATTTTGTTTATTATATGTCACCGGGAAGGATGAGAGAAGATGAAAGGGTGAAAAGAGATTGTTTAAACAAGGTCATATAAAAATTAAGGAAATGCTTATTGAAGTTTTAGAGGGAAGTACTTTCTAATATAATTACATTTCCTCAAACTCCTCCTCCCCCCAAGACACTTAACTGTAGATTGTTGAATGTATTTGAGGTGTTTTCCAGGGATATTTGAATAGAAACTGCCTCTCATTTTTCAGAGTCTTATGAATTGCTCCTGCGAGTTACTAGATGAGTAGCTCTCTTTAAATGTGAATTCATTTAGTTTTAGCAAGTTGCAGTTGCAGGTAGGAAGAAGCTAAATCTGTATTAGGCAGTCATTGAAACTCAGTTTATTTAATGTCGTAGTATTTAAGTATTTACTTGACTAACGTATTTATGCCATATCATGAAGTAATCTAATTCTTCAGGGTTCCTGTCCCTTCCCCTCTTTGGAGACTATTTATAGAGATATTTATCATGCAAGTTCCCAGAGTTATCATCCAGGTTTTTATTTAAATTCTGCACTGCTGTCATTACAGTCATTGGTTTTTTATTTACTAGATTGTTATGGTTTGAGAAAACCCATAACAATTCATTGTCATGTAGACAATTATCCTGTCTCCTGATGACCCCTCCCCAGCCAGGAAAGGGGAATCAGGGGACGCAAAGAAACACGAGGGTTGAAATGTAAATAGATTTAAATAGAATAAGATTAAATAACTGACAGTGATACTAAAGAACCAGTATTAATCCTGACGCTGACAGGAGATTTACAAGAAGTGCACTCAGCCAGTTCTCCCAGCAGGAGCTGTGCCCTCCCAGCAAGGACAGCAAATGTCGGGCACGGCGGGTGCAAGGGCTTTGGGAAGAAAGGGAGGTCTCAGGGATCTGGCACCGGGGCAAGGAGTTGTCTGGACCCACCACCATCAAGGGAGAGCAGCAAACTTTTCTAATTTCTATTGAATGTGACGTTCATGGTATGAAATAACCCTGTTGGGCAGCTTGGGTCAAACACCCAGGCCCTGCTCCTCCTCATCCCTGCACCTGGCAAGGCTCAAACACTGAGACCTTGAATCTCCCAGAGCCTGGCTGGCCAGAAAGTAAATGTTTTCATGAATTCAGACACTAAAATCCTCCAAAAGTGCAATTTTCCCGGCGTCAGAAGGAAAGTTAGTCCTGGGCCTCTCAACCCAGGAGATAGATAATATGCGATGGCACAGATATAAGACCAGTAATCCTTCTCTTTCTCTGCTACAGTAATTGACGCTTTTGTTTTGTTGATTTGTGCCTGACAGAAATGACTGAACTATCTGATGGAGAACTGGATGCTCTCCGGTCTTTCTGCGCTGTGAAGATAAGTCACATGCGTCAGCAGCTGGTCTCAGAGCGAGCAAGTGGTGGCAAGTCAAGAAAGCCTCAGCATGGAGTCACTGCACAGGAACCAGAGACAAGTGATTGGAACTGCATCGTTCCTGATGGGCTAATTAACAGAATCCGCCTGAAAAATATCAGAGAGACTGTGAAACAGGTACTGCAAGGAAGAAAAAGATTTATATCTACGCTTTTGGGAGAACCACGGGGAAAAAAAGCTGTAGAGTCATAGAATTGCCCAGGTTGGAAGTGACCTGTAAGATAATTGAGTCCAACCATCACCCTAGCTCTGATGAAAACCATCACTACCCCATGTCTCCAAGCACTGTGTCAACCTGGCTTTTAAATCTCTCCAGGGATGGTGCCTCAACCCCTGCCCTATAGCGTAAGGGTCAAGTCAGGCAGATCTTACTGATGCTCAGGCCTCTGAAAGAGATTTTTGGCTTGATATCTCAAGATTGACCTTTCTGATCTCTTTGTCAGACACAGCTGCAGAACTGCTGCTAGCGAATAATCTAATCCTTGTAAAACATTGTCTGGTGCTACAATAATGATTTGTGTCACTGAGTGATGGTCAGTTGTTGCAGCACACAGTAAGCCCTGCATAAACTGAAGGGAAAAGCCTTGTTTCCTGTTTATTTTTTTTATTATTTATAGAAATATTCTGCATGTTACATGATCTTTTACACAATTCAAAGCGCTTCTCTTTTTCACCAGCCTGGTGTTTTTCCCCACCATAGGATGGGCATTCTGACACAGCTCCTCCCTTTGGTTCTGCATCTAAGGGTCTCAAGAGTGTTATTTTAGGTTTTTTTTTTGGTCAGTGTGACTTTCGTTCTTCCTTTGTGCTCACAGATAGATTTGGATATGGGTTATGTGGATTTGAGCGGTGGCTCTTACCTACAGATACATCTACCCATAAATCTGGGCTTTGGCAAACGTCCGTGCTGTGTTTGAAAGTACAGAATGTCTGCATCTGGGAGAACGCTTCTGATAAAACAAAAAATGAGCTTTGAATAGTAATTGTAGTCATTTGTTTTGCTTTATCTCTATCGCATTTGCTGGCTTTAATTTATTGCCACGTAGCATAGTAAAAGTGATAAAGTATTCCTCTGCAAAGCCTGTGCCAGGTGAGCGGGGAGCAATACTTTTAAAGTCAGTTCTGGCCCGCTGCTTCTGTCAAGCTTCCTGTTTGTTTAGATTGTTTTGAAATTTCAGCGGTCTGCTCTCTTCTGTTGTTTTAATGGTAACCAAGCCACCATCCGAATTTTGCAGAACTTTTACTGCCTCTCTATTTGTTTTAGTGTGGCAATACATTTTCTGAGAGCTGTAACTTTGACTGCTGTGTCTGCTTCTGTCTTTCCCTCTGCATAATGACATTTTTATGCAGAGAAGAAATCAAGGAAGAAGATGACAGGGAGACTTGAGCCATGGCTTTCTAGGATTGATTCCACCGCTTTTGGAGCAACTTATTGCGTTTATGGAACCAGATGGAATCTGTGTAAATTGAATCAGATAAAATTATGGATATTTCATAAAGGCACAAACACTGGGATTCATGTAATGCTATTAAATGCACTTAAGATTTCATGATGGATAAACTCGTGTAGGAATGAATAAGTAGTACTGTTTATCTTACAAAGAAAACTGTCTAATTTTATTTGCAGGCTGACTCGGGGCTGCATATAGATACTTGAACTTCAGAGTCTGTTTGCCTCTTAGAATTTATAAAGATAATCTTACCCTCTATGGTTGTGGCAGGATTGTAATTTGTACTGAGTGTCCACCTAGGCTCACATGAATTATACAATTATTTTTTTTTGGCCAGTATAACTGTATTCCTCACAGTTGGTTCTGACCGGTCACCGACGTGTTGCTTGGCAATGGCGTCAGTTCCTTTATTTTGACCTTTATTTCAGTGGAAGGCGTCAGTAATGTCTGTACAGCCTCAAGCATCAGGGAAGCTTTGCCCATTGCAGAAGAAATAGCATATTTACAGCTCAGTGCTGTGGTTCTCAGATGCAAATAGATGACTGAGGGGAGACCTTCTCGCTGTCTGCAACTCCCTGAAAGGAGGGTGTAGCTGGGGGGAGGTCGGTCTCTTCTCCCAAGGAACAGGTGATGGGACAAGAGGAAACGGCCTCAAGTTGGGCCAGGGGTGGTTCAGATTTGACATTCAGAAACATTTTTGACGCAAAAAGGATTATTAACCCTTGGACTGGGCTGCCCAGGGCAGGGGTTGAGGCACCATCCCTGGAGGGATTTAAAAAACGGGTTGAGCTAGTGCTGAGAGACATGGGTTAGTGATGGGTTTTATCAGAGTTGAGTTGACGGTTGGACTTGAGGATCTCAAAGGTCCCTTCCAACCTGGGTGATTCTATGATTCTAACTTTGAATGAAACCCAGTTATCAGTGCTGGGAGGGGTAATAATTGGGGAAAAGCAAATATATTCAGTGTGAAAACATTCAGACAGGCTCACGAAGATGATACTCTGACAAAGATTAAAAAATAATATACAGCTGCCTCCAAAAACACGTTTGCCCTAAGGCAGTATCTATATCTGTATTTTTATTGATGGTTCTTAAAGGAGTGACCATCTTGCTACAGACATTGCTCATTGCATCAACGTCTCATCTTTCAGGTGACAGAAGCTCAAATCCACGAATCGGCGGTGTGCCCTGGCTGTCAGAACAAGAACGCAGAGTTAGCCAAGATCTCCTTTCTCAGACGAATGAAGGTTCTAATGGAAAGTGCTTTAATCCAAGAGAAAATGGAAGAACAGATTATCTCCAACGTAAGCAAATGTTAAAAAACCCCAGTTGTGGTACATCTTATACGTACTTTAAATAGTCCGTGAGCCAGCTTTCCCCCTGATTTATGGCAATGAGATCAGATCAACCTGAGCATAGTACAAGTCAAAACAATTTGGCTCTGTATCATTAATAAAATGCTTGGGACTAATGGACTGGTTGAGTTGTCTGAGCTTGCCTGATTGATGAAAGCTGAAGGTCTTTCCCAGGATGTCCTCGAATTTGGGTACATTTTAATTATTTCTCCATGATTTGTCTTCTGATGGGCTGCCCAAGGCAAAATGGCAAATAGCAGGTAACTTATACAATTCCTTGGGTCTTCTCTGGCTGTTCCTCGGGATGTTCCTCCTGAAGGCAGACCTCTCACTTTTGGAAAGGAAATCAGATGGAAAACAGGTTGTTTCTGAGTGAATGAAGAAGTCGTGCTCTCTGAAGCCCTGAGATCTGTCTTTCTGTGTCTGTGGGCAGGGTGGGGATTTGTGCACTCTACCACACGTTCTTTTTTTACCTAATAATGCCAGTCTCCTGATTTTTGACTCCCATTCACTCCACACCTAAGATTTGAGAACTTCGGTCTTGAGTGAGGCTTCGCACTTTTCTCTCGGTTTCCTTGCAAAGCCCAGCTGCCTTTTCTCTCTCCTCCTTAGGGAAGACACACGGTTTATGGGGCAGATCACAGGCCATGCTGTTCAACTAAGTTTTGAAACAGGATGTTTTAAAAATCCAGCAAAATTGTGCTGATGAGGGCGGCCAACCAGTTGCTTTTGAGGGACTGGATGAAGCTGGCAATGGGAGCCCTGTGATACAGGACGCAAGAAATGGCAGGAGTACAAGCCCCTCTCATTTTCATGTTTCTTTTTTGATTTCAGGATGTGCTTACACGTATAGGAGAAGCTCTTGGAAGCTTTCCCAAACCTTCAGAGGACCCCAGGAACTTATGGCAAAGGCTGAAAGGTCAGAAAATGTAAAGCCTTGAAAGTAGTAAATGTAACTCAAGGACAGAAAGAACCGGGGGAGTCTTCTGCGGGCAGTCACGTACCGAGTGCCAGCGGCGGTGGATATAACCTGTTTTGTCAGTGATAAATTGGGTGGTGGTTTAATATTCTTGTGGGTGGAACCAGATATGCCCAGCGTACTGGTGTCTGGGGTACGAGTCCACTCTTTATTTCTTCCTAAATGCAAATGTTGCAATATGTTGTAATCCAACGATACGCGTTTTTCACGTTACGGGAACCAACGCTGTCTATTATTAATCTGACAAGTAATAAGTATTGGTTTTTGGTGGGATTGCTTGTGGGATTTTGGAGCAGCTCACAGCTGCTTCCATCCATAAGAGAAATAAATGATTCCGCATTTCGGGGCAGGGAGGTGTAATTACTGGATTTCAGCTCAATCCTTCCCCACTGTCTCATGTTAAATTGAAAGTGAGGGCCCCAGGTGGAGGAGAAAAAGAAGGTTGCAAAGTAACTATAGAAAGAAGTAAAATGAAATGGGATATTTATAGAACTGGAATAATGAGACTATAACAGAAATTAATCAGCAAGACTGAGGATGCCAACAGGACAAGAAATGATAATAAATTAATCATAGAGCCTATATAGGGTAGGTGTCTAGGAAGAGAGAAAAACAACAGAGATTAAAATTGGAATAAGATGCCAAATAATGTTTTTGACTTTTTTTTTCTTTTTTTTTTTTTTTTTAATANTGGTTGTTTTTTTTTTTCCAAAATGGCAAAGCTACCATGGGGGAAAGGTTGGTATTCATTTCACATCCATATAAAGTGGCTTTATTGTGGGGATCTCAGTGGGTTGGAGGATGAGATTGTCTTCGTTGTAGCCTCAGAAGGTGTGTGCTGATCCGGGGGGCACAGAAGCAGCCCACCTTCCTGGTTGCTGCTGGCAGCAGGAGCTCGTCACATCGCTTCTGCAGCGACCTCGTGGCCCTTGGACTTGGGTGAGTCGTGAAGTTACTGACTCTCATTAGAAGCTCCCCAGTTTCTTGCCTTCTGAGTGTTTAGGTCTGAAGGCTGGGGGTGTCTTGAAGGAATATGCTTATCTAGGAACTCTTACTGAATTTTTGTTACAAGGAAAATTGGATTAAGTCTTACTGTTGGGTTTTATTTTTCCCATTTTGGGGACAAGAATTTGTGTTGTTGAAGTTGGGTTTGTATTTTATATCCGTGTAGATATTTTCTTTTGTATGCTGTGTGCTTGAGTGTATAAGAGTGCTTGAGGGCTGTTCAGCCTCTGTTTTCACTTTCCACAGAGCAAAGGAAAACCTGAAAAGCAATGCCAGGATAAAGAGGTAGACAGACCTGCCTGTGTTACCAGATATCTGCCTTTTGGTGCTTAAAAACCTACTTTGAACGATTTCACTGGGAATTGATCCTGAGTAGGTCAAGCCCCAGGTGAAAACCCAACGCAGCCCTAAGTTGTTCAAAGCTGGTTGTCCTGGCTGTGTGGAGGGCAGTTCATTCTGGTTTCTTGTAAACAGCAAATTTACTGTTCCACCAAAAATACTCCTCTAAGCTTGGCTTTAACTTTTGAATTGTCACTGCAGGTCACATAGCTCCATGTATAATGAATAAACTGCTACTTCTTTCTTCCTATTACTCTATAATCCCCGAAATCTCCTGCCTTCCAGTCTCAGAAACCTTTTATTTTTAGATGCTCTGTCTCTGTTCCTTATTTGCTTTGGGCTGCACTCCCTCCTTCTCTTGCGCCTTCCGAGGTCTCTAACAGCCTGCTTAACACTACGCAAAGGATGCTCATTATTCCACATGGAGTCTCATAAGGGCTGTCGGATACAGAAATGATGACCAGGAATTAAATCCTTTGAAAAATGTAATTTTGTTGTTCCTGCCAATGAACAGGCCTTACAGGAAAACACAGCAAGTGACTTCCAGGACTCTAAATATAGATTGCTGATTTTTTGAAGGAAAAGAGCGCATGTTGGTATCTCTTTCCTTCCAGTCCATAGATGTTTCCTAGAAACACTGAAATATTTCTTTGCAACTCTTGTCAAGCCTTTAGGTAAATACATGGAACGATGAGCTATTTGGGTTAGGCATCTGACAGCATTTGTCTGTGGAACGCTGTTCGTAGTCGCGCAGCAGAGCGGCTGAGCAGTGCTTGTTTGTTTGCATAAACGTTATGAGGAATTCAGATGGCTCCTCTGCAAAATCAAAGCACGCTTTGCTTACGGCTGTTGCGTGCGTTTTCCTACCGCTCGCTCCCCTCCTTTCATTTTTTTTATCAAGAGTGAGATCTGAGTGTTTTCTTGCAGCAGCTATTAGGGATGTACAACAGAATGAATGATCCCAGTCTCTAAATAATTTATTTCGTAATCCTGCTGCGTTTGAGACTAGAGATCCAAAAACTCTGACATGGAGAACATAGTGGGGGAAAACAAAGAAAAGAGTAGATCGTGTCTCTTCCTTCCCCCCCTTCCCCCTCACAGGAGCTTCCCCCCCTTCCTCAGCAGTAGATTTGCCTCTTGATCCAAGGAAACGCTCTAAAACTATGATCAAGTAGTAGAGTTTATGGCTCTGAACTTTGTATAAATAGAGAAGGGTTTTTCTTACATAGAATCATAGAATGGTTAGGGTTGGGAGGGACCTCAAAGATCATCGGGTTCCAACCCCTCTGCCACGGGCAGGGACACCTCCCACTAGAGCAGGTTGCTCAGCATACACAACATACACAGAACACACATCGCTTTATGTTCTGTGTATGCTGATAACCAGCTTTGTGCTGTTGTGCTTTGCAACTGACCCTTTGGATAAACTTAGATTCCTCAAGTGACCATCAACATCAGTTTCCTGTGATTTGCAATGATGTAACTTCCACTTTGGTCGGGCCCAGCTTGCTCTATAAAAAAAATTACCCTGACTTCCAGACTGGGTCATTTCTTAGTCTTGTTTCTAGGGCGCTGTTGGCTGTGGGACTTTGCAGTTCTTCTAGGATAAACTTCCATCTCATTCCCAATAGGCTGCAGGCACGTGTTTGATTTGGAACAAAGTTTTAGTGCGATTAACGTGCCTGGATATGAACTGGGAACAAAGACAAACAGGTTGGAATACTGATTACCAGCTACTTGTGAAATATGTAGCCCCAGGATGGTGGTCCAGTAGTCCTTGGGTTAATCCTGAGTCTTTTCTCTGAAGCCATACTGAAAACTGAAGTGCTTCAGGGACCGCTTGTCATCAAACCCATGACTGGGAGCTGGATTTGTGTGGCAAGCTGGATTTGGTTTGATCGGTATCCGAGAGGAGCTGAACCCATTTATTCCCATTGGGAGCTTGACAGATGTTTCACACTGGTGGCAGCGAGGACAAGGCTTGGCCCTGGCAGGACTGACGTTCCCCTGGGAAATGGGTCACTCGCACGGCGCCCGGATTCTTCTTCAATACAAGCCTGAATCGTGGCTTTCAGTGCGGTTACTCCAAATCATACATCCCTGCTCCAGCAAGAGCTGGAGCGCTCCCAGCTACGTATTTTTAAAGCATTTCAAAAAAACACTAGCAGCCTTCAAATTATAATTTTGTTACCGTTTAGGATAATTTTTGGAGAATGACTTTTTATCTTCTCTGCTCAGGAAGAGCTAACCCAGACGCTGTGTGTGAATCGTCACTGCCTGCAATGGAGGTGGTACTCTGACTGCTACTGTGCTTAAAAAAACTGTTTTTTAATTCTGTGAATACGTATATTAATCTTATGAATCTGCATTTGCATTGTTTTTACCCAACTGGCTCTTCTCTTTTCCTCCGCAACTGCTCCTGCAGGTCTTTGCCTGCACCAACAGCAGCGTGGTCTGTACAGGGGAGGTCGGGCAATGAGGGGGGTGTATGCCTTCTGTCAGGAAGGGTTAGCTCCTCTCTCTTAAATTACCTCCAGAATTGAGCAGGATACCTTAAAAAATCATTTTCCAGCTTCTGGGCATGGATATTCACTGCTTATTTATTTATTTTGTAATAAAATAGTACTGTTTGTTCTCACATAGGCTTGTGTGTATGATCCATAAATACGTTTGTAAAATATATCTGTAGCATGTAACAGAATCCTTTAGAATATTCTGTGAAAATTCATATTTTTAGTTGATAGCACTTTAAGAACATTTACATCCTTCATCTTGACACTTTGAAATAGAACATTTTTTGCCTACAGAAGTTTACAGCATCATCACAGTATTATAGCTTGTTTAAAAATACAGAGAGCGTTACTGGTAATTGCAAGCAAGCTGTATACTTGAGCAGGGGGTTTCGGTTGTCATTGTACATGGTTTTTGCTTTTTAAAACAATTAGGCATATTAATCTTACATCCATCACTTTTTTAGAAAATATGACTTCATTATGCTACTCACAATAGATCTGTTGTTTTCCTGGGACGTAGTATTACAGGCTATGAAAATAGAAACACACCATTGTATGGTCAGGTTAAAAAAAAAAGAAAGAAAAAGACAAGCCTTGTTTAAAAAACCACGTTAGGCTTGTTCTTTCCGTGGTAAGTTTGGGTTCTGCTAATGTTGGGTGTCCTTAATCCGCTCGTGGCTGTAACACCACTAGCACCTCTTGGCAAAGAGGGGAGAAATCCTGATTTACCACCTGGTGAGACACGTAGGGCTCGGTCCTGCCTCCCTCCTGCCTGGAACTCCTGCTGGAGTCACGAAGAGTTCCTCGACTCCGGGCTTTCAGGCCCAGGCTGAGTAGCTGGGGAATCTGATTTACTGCAGACTCCCAATTGGATTTGGAAATCTTCAGCCAGACGATTAGATCAAGTGCAAGGCAACGCAGCTCCGCTGATGTCTATCAACTGCCTTGGGTGGTGTTAAACCAAAATCTGACCCTCTGCCTTCCACGGGCCGGTGGATTTTTGAAAGAAAACAAGTGGTAGTTTAAATTTACTGCTTCAGTTACACAGTAGAGAGTAAGAAGAGATGATTGTGTTGGTCTGACCTTGCACAAATGAGACAAAATATATAAATATATATATATACATGTAATAAAGCTGTAGGAAATCTCCAAACTGCTAACAACTCTTATAAATGAGAAAAAACAAGGATATATTTGCTTGGAAATTTCATAGCTGCTGTTCTTTGATTGTTTTCATTTCCAGGTAATGCAAGAGTATTTCACGGTCGATCCTTTTTTTATGAAACTAGTCCAGGTGTGCTTTGACAAATGCTCTTTTCCTGGTCCCTCTGGTACTCCTCTTGTGCCTTCTGCAGTTGTTTCCCTCTCAGTTTCCATTTGTGAAAACAGTAGGTCACTATGGATGTCGTTATCAAAGAGAAAATAATAACCAGCACTATTATCAGCGCGATAGTGGACGAGAGGGACCCCTCCAGCTGCTTCGTTTCAGCGTCTCTCGTTGCGTTTAGTTTGGCAAAGTTTTCATAGTCTGGGGAGGCCAAAAGTGCGGGTCCAGGAACTTCTTTGAACTTGGGCCTCATTGGGATTCCGTGGGTGTTCTCACCTGGTCACAATTTCTGAAGCAGCGAGGACTATGGTTCCTTCCTCACCCTGGGCATCCGTGAGACGCTTTTCTCCAGGGATTCTCCGGGCATAGGTGATGCTCAGGAGCTCTGCTGGCTCATGGGAGCGTTGGAACAACTGTGCGTCCCCCAGAGTTTACTGTATGGGGCATCTATAGGCCAAGTTGTGTAGGTCAGAAACGCGTGTGCTCTGCTGTCTCCTTTCTCAGAGGGGTGGGGGAAGCTCCTCAGCTCACTGCCCGCTTGTTTTCCGAAAGAGATAATTGAAGAAAATCAAATCAATTTTCCAGTAGTGTTGTGGTGGCAGGGCTTGTCCTCGGGCTTAAAAGCAAAACAAGCGCTGCAACAAGTGTAGTTCCTATCTTACGAGTTTGTTCAGTGAGAGGTTGTTTTTCTTCCCCCAAATGTTCCCAAAAGAGCGTGAAATCAAAGGCATATTTTTTTGCTGAGGGGCAGGCTTGGTTTTGCTAACATCACAGGCATTAACAAAATCAGCTACAAACCAGGAGCTCTTATGTTAACAAAGGGTTTCTATTTCCCCCTCTTCTTTGATATTTGCTCTCCGACTTGGCCTGTCTGGAGAGGATTTGGATTTGGGTATTTTGTCCTCGTTGTACTGGAGTTTAGGAGATGTCCTTGCTGATGGCAAATCTGGAAAAATGACCTGGGTGAAAAATGACACAGGATTATTTAAGAGGTGAGCTCCCCTAAGGGCAGCGAGCTGTAATCTAGAATTTAAAAACTTTACTCTTTAATAATTCTGATAGAATTTCAGATACTTTTAAGTCACTTGGCTTTGAGACATGCTGCGTGTGACAAATCCTAAAATATTTACTTATCTGAGCAGTTCTGAAGCTCAAAGAGCTGGTCTGGGGACGGTGAAGAACTGCTCTGCCCTCCCCCTTCCCTCTCCCAGATCTTCATCTCAGAGTTAAATCTGATGAGGAGCGAGGGTGGTCTCATTACTGATTTCTGCTTCCACTCAGGGCAGTAGAATACTGATATTTTATTCTTTATTTATATTTTATCTGATAGGAATATTTTAATCTGAGGAGCTTTAAGCACTTACAAAACAGCTTATTTCAAATAACAGATTGCTCCAAACCCCCTCCACCCCACTCCCAAATGCTTTGAGGCCAAAATTAGGTTTCCCAGATCTCGCTGCATAACTGCTTGTTGGGAGGTGCTCTGTTCGACAGGACATGATTGCAGTTCATCCTCGTTAGAGGGATTAGCTTAGTTAACTTCATCCCACTTGGTAAGAGAGACCCTCAGTTCTCTGGTAGCCTAATTAACAGCACGTGCTTGCTCGTAATAAAGACTGTTTACTATAGATTAGCATCCATGTTGATGGTAGAAGATGTAAATGAGCAGTTCTTGCCAGTTTGGAACAATATGTTCACACAGTTAAAAATAAACGTTGATTTTTAAAGAAAGTTTAAAAGCCAGATTTTACTGTAGTTGAGGACAGAAAAAGTTGCACGTGTTTGTAAAGCTGATTGAAAGTTCATTTCCCATAAGGGACCGAGTGCAACGCGCCGTATCTTGGCTGAATGTCCACACATTGCACGTCTGGCAGGATGTATTTCGGGAGGTTATGAGGGTAGAATATTTTAGTGCTGCTCAGCTGTGCGGTCAACACCTTTCTCGAGTAGCCCAAAGAAGGAAACTGCAATAAAAGAACTTCAGACACTGAGAAATGCCCTTCTGATTTACGGAGTAGCCAAGTGTCCATCGCCCACGTGAAAGCCCAAGAGGGTGGAATGTCTCGGCGCTAATGAAAATCGGATCTTGTCATACTTGCCTGAACCCGGCTCTCGTCTCATCTGTACCCACAGCTCTCGGATTCCTGTGGGGAAGACAGAAAATCATTAGGCAGCTGGGACCGCTCCCGGGAGGTGAGTGGATGTTCTTCGTAACTCCTTTTTCCCATCAGTTCAAGTGTGTGCATTTTCAATAACGGAACAGGAATGCTTTTAAAATCTTAAGTCTGCAAAGTACGGCTTCTGCTCTGGCTGTCTTTTGAGGGAAGGAAACTGCTTTTACAGACAAACCCCTGCCCTTCAAAACGTCTGAAGACCCTGTTCCTGGCTCTGCTGCGGACTCTTGAGTGACTATGACCAAACCGCTTGGTGTCTGGGCAATAGGGCAATGCTGCCACCACTTTCCAGTCTGCCTTGCTTTTAAGCTTCTTGAGGGTCAAGAATGCTTCTTCCCATTGCTTGGTGAGCCAGGTTGGCAAGCAGAGGGTGATGTGGAAGAGAGAAGCCTCAAAGGTGGCAAAACATGGCTGAAGGGAACCTGCCTCAAGTGTCTGCACAGGAGTAAGCAAGTGCCAAGAAAAAGCTTAATGGGAGAACCTCTTGCTTTTTCCTGGGGGTCAGTCTGAAGTATCTGCACATTAATAGGTGGAGAATTGATCAAAAACGAGAGGAGGAATTCATGAAGTTGTAAGGTGGTGGTCTCACTGAGATCAGACATGGCTCACGCAGGCAGAGTGCTGCCATGGGAGCTCAGGAGAGCAGAGCTTGGCCTTTTCAGGGACCTGCCTTGGAAGACTCAGCTGTAGGACACTGGAGAGAAGAGGGATCCAGGAGATGTGGTTGATTTCCAGGGATCACCTCCTCCAAACTCGGGAATGATGCTTCCCAATGGGCAGGAAATCAAGGTGGCAGGAGGTCTGCATGGATGAATGAGGAGCTTCTAGCAAAACTCAGACATGGAGACATGCAGGAGGTAGGAGGGACGGGTGACCCAGGAGAAATAGAGTGACCATCTGAGCATGCAGGACGGGGTTGGGCTCTCCCAAAGCCCACTGGGAGATAAGTCTTGGAAGTAAATGCAATGAGAGAGGCTTCTAGAGGTACATCTGCAGCAGAAGAAAGGCTAGGGCAAATGTGGGCCTGAATGGGACAGGGGACCTGATGACCAAGGGCATGGAAGAGGCCTCAGAACCTTCTTTGCTTCATTCTTTTCTGGTCAGATTTGTCCTGAGCAATGCCAGCCCTCCAAGACCAGTGGGAAAATGTTGGCACAGTGAGGACTCACCCTTGATATGAGCGTTACCGAGTTGGGGAAGGCTTAAAGAAACTACTGAATGTTCACAAATCCAGGGGAGCTGATGGGGATACACTTGTGAGGTGCTGAGGAAGCTGGATGGTGTCAGTTCAGAGGGGCCTCGACAGGCTGGAGAAGTGGATGGAGAGGAACCTCATGAAGTTCAATAAGGGGAAAGGCAAAGCCCTGGCCCTGGAGAGGAACCACCTTGTGCACAAGTACATGCTGGGGACCAGCTTGAAGTACATCAAACTGGCTGGAAAGCGGCTTTGAAGAAAAGGAGCTGGGGGTGCTGGTGGGCACCAAGGTGAACATGAGCTGGATCTCTTTACTCTGCTTAAATTTTGAGCAAGCTGTTCATATTATCTGTAATGATTATATTAAGTGCACACTCGAGACACACATGACACATTTCTAGTTGAGTCAGGTTCCATTTCAATGTCAACGCTGTCTCGGGAGGAAACTTCTCAGTAAAAAAAAACACCAAACCCAACATTTTGCATTATCTGTGCTCTAATTTAATTCAAACACTAGAAAAGAAATTATTCTTGCGTTGTTTAGTTGTTTTTGTGTGAGTTGTAAGTCTTCAGTGTATTTTGTGTGAGCGTTATGAACATGCAAACTACCGCCTCAGGACTCTGCACACTTAATTCCCATTAACATTTAATAAAATATATTAGAAAGGTTCAGGCATTTGCAAAAATATTTGGAGTGGTTTGGTTTTGTTTTTTTTTCCCCTGGTCTGGAAATAGTGATTTGTTGGAAGAAACTTTTCATGGAAACATTTTAGAACGTCTGTAAAGCGAGTCTGTTGCTAAAGCTTTGACTGAACTAGTGATGTTTTACTGTGATTCTGGGATAATTCATGGGCTATGGATGTGATCCATGCCCTTGTCTAGAGGTGACAAGACTTTGGCTTGTGTTTCCATGGCTTGTGTTTCCGTAGCTTCCTCTTGTAGCAAGTTGATGTTTAAAATGAAATACAACTCGGTATAAAACGTGTAAGACTACAAAATCTGCTCCTTGTTTGCAACATCCTTAGGAGGGACGTTGTTCCTTGAGCCTGACCTCTCTGCCTCTGGGTACACTGACAGAGTGCAGACCAATGGATTTTTGAGGTTTTTTATTGTTTTTGAGGATGGAAAGTCAAGAGCAGTTTGGGTGCAATTTGTATAAGAGGAGCAAAGCAAATGACAGTAACAAAAATCAGTGTCTCAAATATTAATTTGGGTCAAATACTGAATTACTGAAAGGAGGTGAGAATGTCTGTCAACAGCTTTTTGATTTCACTGAGACTCCTCCCTTATAAGGACAAAACGCCTCAATTTGCTGGTGACTTGGTGATGATGATGTCATCCATGTTTCATTAAAAAAAGCAATGCTGGTCTGTGTTGAATCCTTAAAAAAAAAAAAGACCTTAAAAAGATCAAAATGTGTGGGACACCAGACATGTCTGATGTGGAACAGGAGGTGTTTGGGGTTTGGTTTGTTTTCTTTTCTTTAAATAGTTGGGATAACTCTGTTTTTTGATTCTGTTTCAGTTAAAAGAAGGACTCAGTTTGGTGAATATTTGGAATCCTCAGCTTCGCTGGAAGGATGAAGGGCAGAAATAACACGTGAGCTACTGCAGTCTTGATTTTTTAAATATGAAGCTGACTGTAGGTATCTGACCTTTAGGCCAACTCAGACTTCCTTTCTTTGTCTTCCTGAGTCTGTTTCTTGAGTAACAATAGTTGATAAGGACACATAAACTAGCAACAAGTGAGAAAAATGTGTAATACTCTTCTCAAATGAATACAAAAACATCTTTCAAAAGTAGAAATGACTGACCTGAAACTATAAACCTGCTCCTTGTGAATGAATACACAACATCCCTTTGATTTCAGTAGTAGGAGGATCTTTTGTTGCTGCCTCTGTGTGCGCCTCTTTCTTGTACTCATGCATTCAGGCCCTGTATTTTCAAATGCTTGGGGTTTGGTTGCTAATCTCAAGCCAAAATAGAAAAAAAAGAGCTGTATGAGATATTTACACGTAGTCATCTGGAGAAACGTAATTTGCATAAACCCCTTGCAATTACATCCAGTGTTATCACTGGCAACTTAGATAAAGATTTAAGCAAGTCAAATAATCTTTTAATTAAGTGTATAAAATTCTAGCGCTCATCTCTCAGAATGCTTGGTGCTATTTTTATCATAGTGATCAGGAAAACTCAGCTTTTAGTAGTTGTTCAGCCTGTTCAGCATCATTTTACTTCAGGTTTTCTCCTCCCTTTTGGAGTCTTTTTCCTTTCTTGTGTGTTTTGGGAGTGCTTGTAATAACTCCTTCCAGCATTGGTCTGATCTGTAAATCAGTGGAAAGTTCACAGAATCCCAGAATGCTGTGGGGTTGGAAGGGACCTCTGGAGATCATCCAGTCCAACCCCCTGCCAGAGCAGGTCCCGCAGGAAGGTGTCCAGGTGGGGTCTGAAGGTCTCCAGAGGTGGAGCCACTACACCATCTCTGGGCAGCCTCTGCCAGGGCTCTGCAACCCTCACAGGGAAGAAGTTCCTCCTCAGGTTTAGATGGAACTTCCCATGTTCCAGTTTGTGCCCGTTCCCTCTTGTCCTGTCCCTGGGCACCACTGGAAAAAGCCTGGCCCCATCCTCCTGACACCCACCCTTCAGGTATTTCTAGGTGTTGATCAGATCCTTCCTCAGCCTTCTCTTCTCCAGACTAAAAAGTCCCTCAGCCTTTTCTCGTAAGAGATGCTCCAGGCCCCTCCTCATCTCGGTGGTCCTCTGCTGTCCCCTCTCCAGCAGTTCCCTGTCCTCCTGGAACTGGGGAGCCCAGAACTGGTCCCAGTGCTCTGGATGGGGTCTCCCCTGGGCAGAGCAGAGGGGCAGGATGACCTCCCTCCACCTGAGGTGGTCACATTCTCCCTGAGTGAAAGTTTAAAAAAAATATTAAAGTTTAATTCTGTTCCTGTAACAGGAAAAATACCTGGCAGGGTCCTATTTTTCCTTAAAGCTGTGATGTGCTTGGATAATTCTGAGGGATGGTTTGTGCATGGCTAAAGCATTTCATTTTAGAGCAGGAGCTGGTATCGTCTTACCTTTGCCTGCAGAGATGCCGAGCAAAACGGCTTCCGTGGGTTCAGCTGGAAGCTGGGGGTCATCTGCTTTTACGTTCCAGAAGGAGCTTGTGTGGGCAAGTGTCTGTGCTTAACCTGGACCGTAAACCCAAGGGGCTGCCGAAGGGCATTTAGTTCATGGAGAACCCACGTGGACCTAAATCTGGGGTTTAAGGTTTTAATTGGAATTGAGTGAATCCCTGAAGTTCAGAGCAGTCGAAGCGACAATGGACCTGTTGGGTCATGGAGTGGGACTCTCTCTGAAGCTGATATTCAACCCACTGGATTGGGTCGAAGCAGTGACTTCACATGCTAATTAGTGTGACTGTGATTTGATGGACACCAGCAGCTTTTTAGGTGCCGTTACAGCCGCCCTGTAACTGCGTGTTTTAGCAAATACTACCTTTTTTTGGATCTCTACAAAGTCCAAATCCTTGTTTGGACTCCAAATTCCAAATCCTGGAAGTTGCTGGTGCCTGTTGCCAGGAACAAGCCTGGATTGTTACGGATTGAACGCCTGAGGAATTCCCTCCTTAAACCAGTGTCACCGAAAGGTACCCCTGGTGCGTATTTCAGCTGCCTTGTCTATAGAATCATGCGAGGGAAGTTTATCATCCTGGTCAGTGAAATCTCTGTGGGATGGTTTTAGGGTAGCTTTGAAGCTGTGTATTAGATGCTTCCCATAGATGCGCTGGCTGAGGCTTAGGCACGCTGGAATAAACCACGCTAGGAAGAGCCAGCAAGTCTCACTCCTTTCAGGTGCTCAGATTTGGGGAAGGCTTTGGATTCCCCCCCCACCCACACCCCCCTCCTTTTCTTTTACACTTGGCAAACAGGGCTGGTTTTAAGAGAACTGAAGTGCAGTTCTCTTAAACAGCTGAACAGGGCTGTTCCTTCACAATGCTCACTTCGAAACAGGCTCCACTGCATTTTAAAAACGATATTGGGATTGTTTTTCTCAACCCAGCACACGCGACTCCTCTTTTTGGAGAGAGGATCGTCCTGATAAGCCATTCTTTGTTTTTGCTATGAAAGGAACAGTCTTGTATCATCAGCTAAAAAATGTACCCTGTGAAATGCGGATTCTTTTTTCCCTTTGAAATTGTCTTTCACGGTTAACTTTTTGCTAATTTAGTTCTTACTCATTTCTCTTGCACAACGTTTGATGCTGTTCTTCCCACATACCTTTCAAAATCAGGGGCAATTACATCCTGCGATTCCAGAGGCAGCCTGGGAATTTTTTCATTAGTCTGTATTTTAAATGTTACTCTGTGAAAGCACAAGTGCAAACAATTCCCTTGCCTACACCGAGGCTTAAACTTGCTTGGTGATTTTAAATTTATTTTTTTTTTCCTCATTTGCCTGTTTCTAGGCTCACTCTGTTACATGTTTTTTGGAGTCAGAACAAGTATTTACCAGGCCAGGTTTGAGTGGATGTTTAATTGTTCTCTTGAATTATTGGATAAATAAAACTGAAAGGGGTTTAGAGCTGAATTCATATGAACAAAACCTAAGAATCTTCAAAAAATAAGATCTTAAGACAATCGGTGGCCTTTTCATCAAATTCTTAGTTTCTTTACAGGTGAAGGAGGGCTCTGATTCTGGGCTAATTGGTTGTGAAAGGGAGATGGACAGATGAGATCTGCTTTCACATCCTCTTGCCTTTTTTAATCTCTCCTTTTTTCTCCTTCCCTACTGCTAGCAAGGAGAGTAATTATGGATGGGACGCTTTGCAGCCTTTCTTTTAGATCTAAAATCTGCCAAGACTGAAACTCCCGCAGGGATAACATTTCTTTTTTTAAATGTGCCAAAGAGCAGAAGATTGTTTGAACGTTCAAGTATTCATCCAACTCATTTCAGAAGCAAACTCTTCTCCTTCCAGCCAGCTTGCCTGGATGAACAGTTACCAGTCCAGGGCTACAATATATTTGACACTCAGGGAATTTCACCTTTAAAATTGTGCAAGAAAAATACTAAGGAAAAGGGTGGGAGGGAGCAGGGGGCTGGGAGCGGGAATGATGGATGTCATTCCGGATGCAGCTACTTTGCATCTGCCACATTTCTGGAATGAGCGTGGAGTGGGGGACGAGTCTGTGTCTAATTTGAGGGTTGTAGGTAAGCAGAAAGCGCCTTTCCTTCCTCCTCTCCCAGTCTCGAAGCCCAGGTAGTTTTGTCTTTGGGGTGGGCTGAACTGGTGTAAACTGGTCCCAGCACAGAAGCTACAGGAGGAGGCGAAGTGGGGAGAAGGGAATATAAAGACTTTGTTTAAGCATTCAGTGCTTTCCACTCAGCACTAGCTTTCCTTTTAGCTCCAAATCCCATTCCAAACGGGAAAAGTTATGTGAAATGTATTTGAGATGAGTTAAGGCGCTGGAGATCAGTGGGTTCCACGGCACCGCTCTACTCCTGGGTGGGAAGGGGTGAGGGTCATGTCGCCTTCCCCCCTTGATGGCTTGAGGGGTTCAGCCTTCCTGCATGGGTAGCAAGACATACTGAGCAGTGTCTGTGTGGAGGGGGCGAGGAAGGGGGTGTGCTGCTTCTATAGGGGGCGGAAAAAAGGGGACAAACCNNNNGAGAGAAAGAGGGGGGACGAGGCTGGGGGTGGGGGGGGGGGGGGGCTTATATGCGTGTGGGGAAGCGGGTGTGGGATGAAAGGAGGGGGGAGAGAGGAAGGATGGATGCTGTGTGAGAGGAGGAGGGGGTGTTCATAGGCACATATATCTATAGTATCATAGGTGTATATGTATTATTATAGGTGTATATAGCACCTTTGTGCTAGGAGGGAGGATGTTCTGTGGCTTTGTGAAGGGTGGATGTGAGGTGGGAGGCTGCTGGTACCCAGGGGAGGACGGTCACGCCTCTCTGCCCGCCGCCGGCCAGCCCCGGTGGT
>VZRU01010762.1:59638-103986 GCA_013398155.1 Pedionomus torquatus
TTGGTCTTTAAAGCCAAGGGGGGTGGATGGTGCTGAACAGGCGCCTTATTTGTGCTGCAGCCGCGGGGAGGGTGCAGTCGCTCTGCACACCCGCTCCCTCGGCAGCGCTCCCTCTGCCCAGCCAAATTTTTCAACTTTATTTAGGGGGAAGAATGGATCACACGGGGGATGGAGCGGGGGGGAGCTTCACCAAAGTGGGAGGAGCGTGTCAGTGCGGAATCAGGTCAGTAACATAAAAACCCAGGAGTTAGTCACAGACACAAAGATTAATAGTGTTAGCATAATCCAGGCATAAAAAAAGCAGGCGGAGACAAAGAGGAGAGATGCTTATGGGAATGAAATGCTTCTGTTTTCTTCCCTTATCTGTGTCATTAAGCAGGGTAATTTCTTGCTCCTTTTATCAGGTGAGTCTCCATAATTGAGTAAGAAATAAAGTGGAATGTAAAAGCAACGTTTTTCAGCTTCCAGGTGCTTTTGAGCACATTCTTCTTGGCTGGCAGCGGAGTGTTTCTGCAGGATTTTTTTTTTCCCTTAATTTTCGGAACCACTGTCTGTCTCTGTCCTGCCGTGTTGTACCAACTCAGTCCCAGAGAAATAGACGTTACAGACCCATTCCAAAACAGACACACGCTCCCAGAAAATAGTCTAGGCTGACTAATTGCCTCTGACTTCAATCTTTAATTTGCATCTCTTGCTCTGATGATGGCGAGAAGGCTGCTGGCTGGTCCCTTATTGTCCCACTGCCTGAGAAATTGTTATGGAATTAAGTTTCTACAGGGCCTTTTTCTGGTCTCTGTCTTTCTTTCATTAATAAATGGCAAAGCTCCTAGCGAGTAGAAGTAATACTGAAGCTGTCCCCGAGTGCCGAGGGACCTGGCTGCTGCCGGAACCACAGCACGATTCTTGTGACTTTTAATATCTTCATTTATTTCAGCAACTGCACATTCCAAAAAGCCTGTGATGAATTTAGGTTATTTAGAGGCCAAAACTCAAATGTGGATGCCTAAATATGGGTACCTAAGTACATACGTGTCTTGTGAAGAAGTGGGCCTGACTTTTATAGGTGCTAAGCAACTGTTCTTCTGCATTTCCATCTGCTTTGAAGTCACATCCCACCCTCTGCCACCTTCCTCGTGTCCACGCTTTTAAAAAGAAATTAGCTTTGCAAAGTAGGCTGTCTTGTTCTTTTGCTGACAGAAGCACCCTGCCCCAAAGAAACTCCATCCTAAACCGTGAAACCAGTTGAAGGGAAACTGGTAGCCTGGGGGTTGGTCTGGTGTGTCTGGTCAGTACAAAGCTGTGGGAGAACTTGTCTTCTGTGCACCCAAATATGAGTCCCAACGGTCACCAAACAAGTGGCACCTGCCTCCGGAGTGGCTGCCCTGCCTTCAGTTTGTGGCAAAATGAACCAGCTTTGGCAGTTAAAGGCTGAAACAGTCAAAATGTTGATTCTTGTGAACTTCTCAATGAAGTGCCTGCGGATTAGGGGTGGTATCAGTAAACAAACCCTGAGTTTTATATATTAAGAGCAGTCCCCAGGTAATAAACTTCCATTTCAAGTGTGTAGAGGCCTGAGTTTTGACAGAGGTGCCATCTTTTTCTCTGTATGTATAATTTGAGATATTTTGGGGGTTTTATTTTTTTAACAATTTCTCTGCATTGCCAGCTAGCAAGGGAAGATAAGGTATTGAGCCTAACACAGGCTTTCATGGGTCTGGTCAGCCCTTAGATATATTTTCATCCCTAAGTTCATTTTCTCCCACTGACTGAAGTTTTCTGTCTCATGCGTTTCATAAAGCTTCCTTTCATGCTTCTTTTTATACACGGCTTCTTACTGAAGTATCTGATGTCAACTGAAAAAGCTAAATATAATGTGTGTATACATACATATTTATATAGACGCATACATATACATATGCAAAGACCTGGAAATACAAATTCCTGCCAGTTTGTGTTAGTGGAAGGGTTCACTGCCACTCAGTAAGCCTCAGTAAGCCAATAAGGAAGGTCTGAAAATGGTCTAATATATTTTTTTAATGCTGCATTGAATCTTTTTTTTTCCCAAATACTTGTTCTTAATCCGGTGTGACTAATACACTAACGTTTCTCACGGTCTCCAATTTGCCACTTCCTGAATCTTCTCTATTTCCAAGCTTATAACTAGTGAGAAACTCCATCAGTCAGTTGGAAGGTTATGGCTCTGTCGGAGGACTGTTGACCAACCACAGGAACGGTATTTACACAGTGTAGCCCTATCTCCTCCAGGAAAACTTACACTTAAAAAATCAGTGGTTCAGTAAATACTTGAGACTGTGGTTAAGGCCAGAGATCCAGATCAGCAGGGCCACCCAATTAGAATCATAGAATCATCCAGGTGGAAAGGGACCTCCAAAGGCCATCTAGTCCCACCTCCCCGCAGTCGCAGGGACACCCCCAACCAGCCCAGGTTGCCCAGGGCCTCATCCAGCCTTACCCTGAATTTCTCCAGGGAAGGGGCCTCAACCACCTCCCTGGGCAACCTGCTCCAGTGTTCCACCACCCTCAGAGGAAAGAAATTTTTCCTAACATCCAATCTAAACCTACTCTTCTCCAACTTAAATCTGTTGCTCTTTGTCCTGTCACTGCAGGCCTTTGTAAACCAACAAATGACCGTTTTTGTAAACAAAAAAAGACCAACTCCCCTTGATTTTCAGTAGGACTTAGACCAAAGTATCTTTGTGCTTATGATCTCTTGTCAACGAACGTGATTGAAAGTTCATGGGAGCCGTTAGAAAGACCATGGTACCTTCTGACAGATATTGAAGGCGTAAGAGAAAAATGAACGTTTGTAACTCCTTGAGAAGTTCTTCAAGCTTTGAAAAATGGCCCAAAGCTTCTCTCCCGGTCTGCAGTGGAATATTCCTTATCCATCACTGCAACATCTCTGGTGCCCCAGTCAGATTGTTGACATTTCCATTGCTGCTGCTATTTTAAATGGTATAGTTACTAATTTTTTACACATCTCTCTGCAAATAGGGACAAATTAAAGCCCAGTAGATGCCAGTGTAATGGAGATGTGGTACCAGGAGATTGCTCCCAAGGTAATGTTTTCACCTCCTCTGCTTTCAGTGCCTCTGTTGTTGTTGTCACGGTGCTTTTTTCATTATGTAGAGATGGAAACGAGTCCATTACATGTAATGGGTCACCATTTCATCTTGGTGCCGTGAGAAGGGAATGTGACCTTCCTTATTTAGAGCTGAGCAGGCATGCATTTAAAAAAAAAAAGCATTATTAAAAGCAAAGTTTCTCATCAAAGCCAGGCCATCAAATTCCTCTTCATTTGATAAAGTTATAAATATTGACTGCAGGGGAAGAGCAAAATTTACAGCCAAGCATAATGAAGTGAAATCACATTATGCAGAAAGTTTCAGCGCTGGTGTGTCGCTCTTCTTCAATCCTAACCAGAAGATTTGGTTTTTATTAGGAGAGATAAAATTTACTTAATAAAAAAATCAGTTACTGGGGTATTCCTGGGTGAGTGCATAATGGGAAGGAAAGGTTTACCCTGGTACTGCCGCTCTGTCTTCCAGTATCGCTAATTTGAGTTGAGTGCAGCCCGATCGTAAAGCATGGAATGAGTTTTGAGATTTCAGAGGAATTGGTGGTGGGAATAATCAGACTGTTCCACTCCTGTTGTACATGGGTGGCTATGAAATGGCTCCCGAAGGCGACTGACAACCCCTGAATTCTTTATTCCAGAAAGGAGGGTGAGATAGGAAGATAAACAATAAATAAAACTGAGGAACTAAGTCAGAGATTCCTAATTAATCTCTGCCTTTTTTTTTTTTGAGAGTAAGGAGAAATTCAGTGAAATTGAATAGGCCTCGCAGGTAATGTTGCAGGAAGGAAATGCTTCTGTAGGTAGCACGTTACCCTCCTGCAGGACTCGTTGCTGTGAGCGTGCGTGGAGGTCGAAAGCCCTGAAGAATTTCAGTGAAGGTGTCCATGTTCATGTGGGAATGAGAACATGCAGAATTGTAGGCAGTTTGTTTCTCTCGTGGCCTCTGGTTGTAGGACACGCACCACTTAGCACACGGGAAGAGGAAATTCTCTTTTGGGGCAGATTTCATGTCTTAATTTTTCTCTGTAGGTGTAAAAGCATTTTTAAAAGCATCCGGGAGTGACCCGTGTCAGAGCTGGGCTGCAGAGACAACCTGCTTGATCTGGTGCAGCGACTTCTGTTTTCTTGCTGTGAAATGGTTCTGCTTTCACACCTGCTCGGTGAGGAATAAATTTTGGTTCAGCCACAGCAGTAGAAATCTAGACTTTTCCACCGAGGTCAACTCCTCCCGTGTTTCTCTACACACATTCCTAACCCTGGCACTGGTGCTTAGAGAGCCAGCGGGTTTTCTTTTACCAGATCAAAAATCTCTGCGGCTTGAATCAAATAATGTACGTTCTGGAAACGTGAACTCTAGCAAGAGGATTGTAGTGCATGTAGGGCGGGCACACCTCCTCCCACACTGCTGCATCCAGAGGTCAGAGCTGTTGAAGAAGCTGCTGTGTTCTTTGAAATGACCCCGAGCAGTCCCAGAATAGATCCCTGCCAGCGCCAACCTTGTCGTTCCTTGGGTTTCCTTTTGTTGTCTCTCTCGCCTTATGTAGAGCCCTGGTTAAATTTAAGACTGGTCGTGTCTCTGGACAATATCTCCCTTTCAGAAAGCGAGTGCGTCCTCTTCTCAGTGGACTTTCACGTGCTCTGCATACCCATCTGTGTTTTGTGTCTGAGCTTCTTTGTTCCCAGCTCTGATTTTCTTTTAAAATGGAAATGCAGCAGCTTTCTGAGCATTAGAAGGCCCCGATCAACAGTTGGCCGACCTAAGGTTAACAATCTCTCGCATTTTCTCTCCGTTGGGAATTTACTTCCCCCTTCCCATGGAGGTTGCCTGGACACCCAGCCAGAAGGCGCTGGAGCTGGGCTTTTTTTCAGGGAGCTGCTTTCTGAGGTGGGACTTGCTAGAAAAGGGAGTAAACCAGTCGCCACAAACACCACTTTTCCATCTTTTTATCTGGCTTCTGCCATCATCTGGCAGTGTATCATAGGGGAGGTTGTAGTCATGTGGGGGTCAGGCTCTTCTCCCGAGGAACAGGCAGCAGGACAAGAGGTAATGGCCTCAGGTTGCCCCAGGGGAGGTTTAGGATGGATATTAGGAAAAAATTCTCCATGGAAAGAGCTATCAAGCATTGGAAGAGGCTGCCCAGGGCAATGGTGGAGTCACCATCCCTGGAAGTATTTAAAAACTGGGCAGATGTGGTGCTGAGGGACACGAGGTAGAGATGGCCTTGGCAGTGTTGGGTCAATGATTGGATTCCATGATCTGTGAGGTTCTTTCCAATCTAAATGATGCTGTAATTCTACGATTCTATATTAGGACATAGAATGGGGTTCACGTTTTGGCTTATTTTATTCAGGAGAAGGGCATTAAATCAGGGCCAGTCTCCTACGTGGAAAAGGTTGCAGAAGTTTGGAAAGTACACCAGCCAGTGATTTATAGTGCAGGAAAAAAGGAGGTGGGTCTCAACAGGGTGGCTGATACACAACAGTGTGTCTGACATTGGGTTTAGTGGGAGGAGAATGGCGAGTCCCCACATCTGGGGTGAGAATCCCAGGTGCTTCTCCCTCTCTTCCCCCTGTCTCACTGGTCTGGTGCTGGAGTCTTTCGGGTCCCTGGCTCTGGGTGAGTTTCTTACTGCGGATTCTGTTGCTGACCGCATCGCTGGGTCTCACTGTTAAGGCAACGAAGCTCAGCCTTGGAAAACGTGATTTCATTTCTGCCTTTACTAACCGAGATCCTCATGCCAAGTTGGTGCAAATGAAACCTTTTTTTGAAGTGTTCATTAACTGAACCTTCCTCATTTTCTGGATACTCATTTTGAGGCGGTATCTGATCTGCAACAGCATGATATACGCAGAGCTGCAGCTGAATCCGAGATTTTAGCATTTAAAGCACCATATAACACTAAGCACTCTACAAAAAGGATGCTCTCATTTTCTAAATTGGATATCCTAAATTAATGAATATTTTTACAACAGAAACTTTCTAATCATTTAGGAAGTGTAGCGATAGGATAAGGGGGAATGGTTTTAAACTAGAAGAGGGGAGATTTAGATTGGATATTAGGAAGAAATTCTTTGCTGTGAGGGTGGTGAGAGCCTGGCCCAGGCTGCCCAGAGAAGCTGTGGCTGCCCCATCCCTGGAGGGGTTCAAGGCCAGGCTGGATGGGGCTTGGAGCCACCTGGTGTGGTGGGAGGTGTCCCTGCCCAGGGCAGGGGGTTGGAACTCAATGATCTTTAAGATCCCTTCCAACTCTAACCATTCTATGATTCTATGATTTTTTTTTTTTTCACCAGTCAATCTGGATAAAATGGAAATGTGGGGGCAAGAAGTTCATCAAAAATGTATTAGTAATGGGAACCTTAGAAAAGCCATGAATAAATGAATCAAATTATGCTCTCAGAGTCTTGAGTTTGGAGACGTAAAGTGAGTTTAAACTAAGCAGAGATGAAATGATCTTGTTCTGCGGCAGAGCGTTCAACCGGGGAGTTGTTCAACTGCTTCTGAGTAACCCCCTGTGGAGGGAAGCCCTCACAAACGGGCTACACAACAAGAAGGCAGATATTGAATAACTGCTCATTAATTGAGAATCAGCCACCCTCTGCAGCGAGCGACGCAAAGGGCCCCGCAGACAACAGTGACAGGCGATGGTGCACCTGAGGGCGGTAGCACAGGAGACTGAAATTAAGGCTGCAGAGGCGATCTTAACGCTGGCATTTCTCAACTTTGCGATATTTGACTTAGCATTTTCGAAAATGTTCCTTTAACTTGGAATATTGTGTGTAATATATATATATATATATAGAAAAAAAAAGTGTTGTTTTTAAATAAACCTGGTTTGTCTCCAAGTCATGTCATTCTCACACTGCCTGCTGTCGCCGGCTCTGAGGGAAGAGCAGCTGGTGTGCTAAAAGAAGTTCTGGACTTTAAAATCCTGCAAGGTTAGGAACTGAGGGGTTGGAGGCAGATATTTACACAAATGTCATCTTTTTTGGCCTGCTGCATTCCTCCCACTGTTTTCCCCGCTGCATTTTATGGAGCAAAGTGTAAACATTTGCTTTGAGGTGTTCTGTGAGGCTGCGAGTGATCCTCACAGTAACTTGTTGGGGTTCCATGACTGTGGTTTTTTGGTGGCTTCTCTATCTGTGAGGTTGAGGTGGCTACTGGTGGAGTCCCTATGGCCACCAGAGAGGTCCCTGTGGCTATTTGTGGGTCCCTGTGGCCTCCAGCAAAGTCCACATGGCAGCTAATGAGGTCCCCGTGGCCACCAGTGAGATCCTCATGGCAACCTGGGGGTATCTGTGGCCACCAGCGAGGTCCTCGTGGCACAACAGATGTCACTGCGGCAATTAGTGATGTTGAACTTCATAAATTCTGTTTTTTCATAATTGCTGGTGGGATCTGAGAGTCAGACCTTCCCAGCAGGAGGGATGCCCTGAGTGGAACTGGGATAACGAATCCGCTTGTCAGGTTGGGGCCAGAGGAGGATCCAGCTCCTGCTCCGAGAGCTGTGGCTCTGCCCTGCTAAATACAGGCAAAACACCACAAATGGGTGATAGTTGTGAGAAAGCGGGTGAAAAAGTGAGCAGGCACGTGTTTGGCATGTGGCAGGGTTAGGAAAGGGGAACTTGTGGAGTTGTACTTACTTTGAAATTTTAAGACGACCCTTTAGTTAAGGGAATTGTAATCGCACAGTAATCCTGTTTTGTTTATTCATAGTTACACAGGGTGTCAAGGAGAACTAATTAAGTTTCTTTTAATCTCCTCTTCTTGACACAAGCAGGCGCAACGTGTTTAACTCCGTGAGACAGACTGTTAGCTATAATACTCTAGTAAGGCATACCAATTAATGGGGTTTTAAAATGAATTTTAGGGTTTGTTTTTTTTTGTGAATCTCTCATTTAATAATAGTGAATGACCAAAGAACTGATCCAGGGATGCTCCTGGCAGTGGGGTACAACCTGATGAGGAGCAGGAGGAGCCAGGAGGACCGTTTTGCCCAGTACAGGGCTCTCCGTGTGGCTAAATTTGTTGGGTTGAAGGTTTTTCTTCCTCTGGGATGGGTTTCATCATCTAAACTAACATATCCTTCCAAGGCAGACCGTTGTAAGTTCCTGTCAGTGGGACAGTTCTAGATGGACACACGGACAAATGCAGAATGGTTGGACTGGGCCTGGGTGTTGGGGAGAGGGTGACGGGAGGACACCCGAGTTCTGCCTTTCGGCTTGGTCTCCACTCGAAATCGATGTGCTCTTTCTGCCCTGTGATAAATGAGCACAGTTAAAGTAGAATTACAGTTTAACAGTTAAAGTAGATTTACTTTAACTGCAAATTTCCAGTTTCCCTTCCTCAGCAGTACGTGCCACCCTGGGAAATGCAGTTTTTAATCCATTTCTGGTTGGTTTGTTGGGTTTTTTCCCCCCCAGTGGTTGCTGTTTAGACGTGGAGCTCTAACGGATTTCTATTCCCAGGTGCTGGATGTGTGTATCTGTGTGTGCATTAACCTTTATGCGTCTGCGTGTGTCTCGGTTCGTGTACTCACCATTTTGGTTCCTCATCCTCAGGGAGGGAACCAAAGTCCCTCCCCACCTGTGCTGGTGGGGTTAACTCGTGAAAAGTTGTGCTGGCTCGTTTGTTCATCCATCACTCGTTACATTTCGCAGACCTTAACGGTTCTCCCCTTAGTTTTATTCTGCAAAGCTTTGTTCCTGCCGATCCACACACCAGCTGCTACTGTGTTTTCTGGATGCCTGAACTCTCCACTCAAAACCTGTCGATGTCTTTTCGTGTGGCTGTTCCATGGCGGAGCTGACTTGTAGTGTGTCTGTACACGGTGGGATTTTTTCATTCTCTTCATTTTTGCTGGTAGAAATTCCTACACGGTTGCATTTGTGCTGGAGAAACAGTGGTTTTACTGGTGTGGCTCAGGTCGGGTCTGTACCGTAGATTTCTGATAACTGTGTCGCTCAACAGCAGGAAAAGGGGCTCTGGGGAGACCTTTTAGCAGCCTTCCAGGATCTGAAGGGAGCCTACAGGAGAGCTGGAGAGGGACTCTTTGTCAGGAAGAGTAGTGATACGACAAGGGGGAATGGTTTTGAACTAGAAGAGGGGAGATTTAGGTTGGATATTGGGAAGAAATTCTTTCCTGTGAGGGTGGTGAGGCACTGGAAGAGGTTGCCCAGAGAAGCTGTGGCTGCCCCATCCCTGGAGGGGTTCAAGGCCAGGCTGGATGGGGCTTGGAGCCCCCTGGTGTGGTGGGAGGTGTCCCTGCCCAGGGCATGGGGTTAGAATTCAATGATCTTTAAGGTCCCTCCCAACTCTAACCATTCTGTCAGTCTATGAAACGATGTGAGATGCCAAAGCCCCCGTGTCGGCAAATCTCCTCTCTTTGTGGTGCGTGTTTTCCTCTAGTTGTGTTGTATGTGTACAAAGCAGAGCTTTACTGGTGGTGTGATCTCATTCCCAATTCTCAGACCGCAATCCTGTCTCGGCAGGGGACGGGGCTGATCCTTAGAAGGATTCCCTGGTGGGAGCATTTTTAAATCTAAAGAACGTGCCAATCCTCGAGACTTTAATGTCGCAGTCCTACTAGAGGGAGAATTAATACCAGCAAAAGGAGCCTGTGACATTTGGGAAATTGGGTAAAGATTATCACAAAAGGCCACTGTTGGCTGGTGTAAGTGTCACCTCCCAGAAAAGGTGTGGGGTGTAGCTTAAGAGATAGCTGTTAATACGTGGTATATTACATCATCATTAATTATTACTTCTACTGCTAATAATTCAGTACTATATTACTAGAATAAGGTACAGCTAAGACTTGGGTAAAGGCTTCATCTCTTAAAAGCCAGGAGGAGGTACCTGGAGCGGACGACTCTGGGTACCTACTTTCTCAGGACATTTTTGACTTCATAAGTGACGCCGAGAAATTGTGTGTAAAACCTCAGAGTGTTGGGATGTGGCTCCAGTGCTTTGCGAGGAAAGCTCCAGTAAACAAAAAGGAGCGGTTTATAAAAAAAGCCCTGTCAAAATGCCACTTCTGAGAAGGCTGTTTTTCCAACCTTCTGTTGTAGTGGTTTTAAGTTTTATTAGAAGCCAAGGCAGCTTCTTCATCATGACAGAGCTGCTTAGGCTGGGGTTTCACAGGCACGGTTCATGTCTCGGCATCTGCTTGAGTACCCAGAATAAGCGGCCTAGAGGAGCACCTCTTCGAACCTAAATCTGAGGATTTCTGAGCAGATTGATTTCTCTTCGTATTTCTCGGAGGTACAAGCCTTTAAGCGGTTTAAACTACTGCTTCCTGCTGCCCCCCTCAGAATTAATCGCTTGACACGGTAATTGGCATGTCCTCGTTGCCTGGAGCCTTAATACCTTTAATGATGTCCAAACAAATTAACTATTAAACAAGTTATGAAGCAGCTCAGTGGGGAGCTGACTTGTGGAGGCAGAGGATCAAAGCACAAAGCTGCAGAATGACTCCTGAAGTGCTAATAACTTCTAATAACTTTGAAAGGGAGAGAATTAAACTGTGGAAAGAGCAGCTCAGTCACATTCAGGTTATTTAAAGAGGAGCATGGCTGGGATGTGTAGCTGTTTGTGTTTTGACTGGAGGAAACTAGTGGGAAAGCCTCTAACTAGCTCGGGTGGGTTAAGGATGTTCTAGAAGAGAAGAACTAGAAGGATCTGGTGTGGCTTTTCCTTTCCTGCCTTCATTCCTCTCCATCTGCTTCCTTGTCTTTGCTCCCTCTAGTGTCCCAGGTAGGAGGTTGAGTATTAAACCAGTCGGTTTATTTTCCCTGCGTTTCATTTAATGTGGGAATGACAGCAGCCTGTCATCCCCTTCAGAAGGGCTCTGCTGAGTCCCTGCCACCTTCCTCCGTCTGCTTATATCCCCACAGCACCAGCCCTTCACAAACCCCGAGGCCAACTTAAAATTCATTAGATTTTCAAAAATACACCTGTATCTTTTTGATGATTTCTAAGCCTTTGAGTCATTTACATTCATGGTTTGGGGATTTATTTTACAACCATTAAAATTTCTTTCTTATTCAGGGCGCTGGGAATTTAGGAATAATGTAGGAGATGACACTTGGGATTAGAGATTTTGGTGACACTGCAACAGCATCCATTGCACGCAGATATTGTGGTGGTTCACCCCTGAGTCTTCAGTTGCCTCTGGCTACAAAAGCTTCTGAGCCACGGAATGTGCTGTCCTGTTATTATTCAGGAAGTGTGGAAGGGGACTCTGTGTGTCCCTGAGCCACTGCTGCACAGGGAAGGTATCATTCAAAATGGGGACTCCTCTTTGCACCACATCAAAATTTTTCCTGAGTTTACACATCAAAATATCTACCAAGTTTTTACTGAAAATTAACCGTTACTTTCCTACATATTCTGTCTGCGTGAGAACATCTGCGTTCTTGCATGTGCAGATATTTCAAAGATGAGAAAACACTTTGAGGCCTCCCTTTATAACTGAGAATCCAGGTGTGGAGCCTTGTCTTCCAAGTGTTGGCATTACTTGCTGGGATTTAACAAGGTGTCCAGGCAGGTTTGAATGTCTCCAGAGATGGAGACTCCCCCACCTCTCTGGGCAGCCTCTGCCAGGGCTCTGCCACCCTCAAAGGGAAGAAGTTTTTCCTCATGTTTAGATGGAACTTCTTTTATTCCAGTTTGTCCTCATTTCCTCTTGTCCCTGTCCCTGAGCACCACTGAAGGAAGACTGGCCCCATCCTCCTGACACCCATCCTTTAAGTATTTTATAGGCATTGATCAGATCCCCCCCGTCAATCTTCTCTTCAGACTCAAAAGCCCCAAGTTTCTCAGCCGTTCCTCCTACAAGAGATGCTCCAGGCCCCTCATCATCTTTGCAGCCCTCTGCTGTCCCCTCTCCAGCAGTTCCCTGTCCTTCTTGAACTGGGGAGCCCAGAACTGGACCCAGTGCTCTGGATGGGCTCTCCCCAGGGCAGAGCAGAGGGGCAGGATGACGCCCCTGGAGCTGCTGGCCCAGGGATGCACCCCGGGATGGCACTGGCCTTCACATGACATGGACACCTTCTAGAGGCAGGTGTCCCTGCCCAAGGCGAGGGTTTGGAAGTAGGTGATCTTTAAGGTCCCTTACAAGCCAAACCATTCTATGATTTTATGATATTAATTCCCCACGGACCGCTCTGTACCCTGATGGAGAAACCTGGCATGATTTTTGGCTGGGTTCAGATTTATAACTGTGAGAAGTGTTCCCCCTGACCTGGTTAGTTGGCCAGGGACGAGGAGTCCTCTGCTTTGCAGGGAGGAAGAGTTTCCTTCGCAAATGCCTGTTTGCATATTCCATGGATGTATCTCCAAGAGACCAGAATGTCCTCTGAGTGAGTGATGGCTGAATATCGAGTCCATGGGGAGCTGAGAGCTGCTAATTAACACCTTTTTCCATGCCCCCTTCCAGCCAGTCACTGTCTGAAGTCTGTTCCGTGAGCTCTGTATTTCTGTCACTCCGCATTAAGCTCCTCACTTTGTCTCACGTGGGATGACGTGATCTGGAATTGGACCCAACCTAATGGAAAATGAGGTGGTTTAGTGGGATTTAACTCACCAGGTTTCCTCCAGCACCTCTTTCAGGTGGTGGCAGAGCTGGGGGCTGGGGACCTGTTGCGTCGCAGGGAAATAGAAAACGTGGTAGAATTCCCCACCTAGACCCAATTGTTGATTTTCTGGGAACACTTGGACCTGTTGCTTCCAGCTCAACGGAGTAGCGTTACTTGGTGGTAGACGCTTTCTCACACACATTATAAAAAAAAAAAAAAAAAGTAGAAAACCAACGCTTTTTTTGACAACCCCAAAATATTCCCGTATGGCATATGGCACCCAAGATAGGAGTAAACTTGCAACATCCACTTATGTGTGTCTTCCTCTGGTGCGTTGAAGGTGTTGCTTTGGGATTTTTAGTGTAGAAATGGAGTTGCTGCAGGGCAAGGGAAGTGTTTTATGCCCTGTCATCTGTGAAGAAGAAGAAAGCAGATACTCTGTTAACTCCTTAGAGACTGTGTTGTGTGAAGACCCTGGAAGAGGACTGGATATGGGGATGCAAGGGGGGACTTGGTTCCGAATTACCCGTGTCGGATAATGCACCCCACTCTGGTGACCCTGGTTTTTGAGGGTGTCTTCTCCCAAAAGAAGTGTGTCTTTTGGGGCTGTCTTCTCCCAGACCTTCTCCTGTCCCTGCTAAACCACCACCACTGGTCCACGGCCGTTCCTGCAAGCCAGGTCTGGGGAGCTCAGGCCAGAATATCCCTGGGCACAAACTGCTTTGAATTTCCTCAACGTCAGCAAATGTGTAAAGAAAAAATCCAGGGCTTCGTTCTCTCACAGGGTTTTTACGATGGTACGTATCCAACGGAGTCCCTCCTAATTTACACACCTCGAATGAGAGGAAACCTGAACTTTTCCTATCCATTTGGTTAAATTACCTGAGTATTTATGCAGGTACGGAACTACCCCGGTGTATCTGAGATCCTGAATTGCACTGAGATTCTGTCACGCCAGTTGCGGGGCGTTGCTGAAGACACCAGTCGCCTTTTCAGTGAGATTCTGTTACCGGTGGAGCAGGTGTGTGATGTTCTGGGTGTTTGTGGAAAAGCAGAGAGTCCGGATTGCGGCGAGGAAGGTGCCTGTCACAGGCCAGGCTGTGCAGCTCGAAATGAAGCATCTCGCCTTTCGCCGATAATAATCAGTGACCTCTCTGCTTCCCAGCAGCTGGCCCGCAGAAAGAGCACACGCCGAAACAGCACCTGCGGAAGCCTGAAGCGTGGAATGACAGTCATAATCCAGGGATGTCTCATTATCTGATCAGCAGTAATACGTATTTTCCCCCCATCGCCGCACCCTGGAAGAACACGCCTAAATACAAAGTGCTCTTAGAGGTCAGGGGGGGCCCATTTTCACCAGCGTTAACGCTGCCGGCAAATTGACATTATTGAGATCTGATTGCAGAACCCTGACAGCAGGAGCGAGAGGCGACAGAAGAGCTGCTCCTTTTGTTCCACCCAAATGATGCCAATCACCAACCACGTTAACGATACCTTCATTAAAACATGCCAGTTGAAAATCGCTGGCTTCTCTTTTGGCACACGCATTCCTAGATCACTTTTTTTAATGCGACCACGGGGGGTTGACGCAAATTACTGTGCTGCCAGCACAGCTGTCCTAAATAATTTGTTGTTGCATAAAGTTAGAATTAATGGTTTTAACAAGGAGGAAGGCAGGGATATTAGGAATGTGTGCTCCGGAGCTTCTGGCTCTCTAATAAGAGCCATCTGCTGTAACCCATGTCCAGGGGAGCGTCAGCAGCTCCGCTTGTTCCTACCATCCTTGTGGTGAATTATGTGGAGAGAATAAGCCTGGACCAGTATAACTGGAACTCTTGAACTGGGAGTGAATCGGTATGATGGTGTCCACGAAGCAATCAGTCCCCTCCAGAGAAGAGAACACTTACTGTGTCCCTCTATTGACCGATTCCTTGAAAAATATTTTCCTTGCTCACCGCGAAGAATGTTCTAGAGCTGCAGGGAAGTTTAGGATCGCGTCCAGATTAAGCGGCTCGGCTCTCCTTCATGCACAGCTTGGACTCTGGAGAACCTGCAGGAGGTCAGAGGAAAGTGTAGAAGCAGTAGCTAAACCAATATTCACGTTTTCCACTCCCGATTAATGGAAATAACCCAGAAGAAAAGAGGATGGGGAAACTGTATGATGCTTCCTCGTTTCATAGGCGCTACTGAATCTCTGCTCTGTGCAGCAAAGGGAAATCAGACGTGATTAAAATAGGGGGTTTTTTTCTTCTTTAAACAGAAGAAAAGAACAGTCCTAGGAATTTTACTTTATTTTGCTGTGTCTAGACTTTACTAGACCACAGAGAAAGAGTAGAAGCAGCTTTATTGATTTGGAGTTTGGGCCAAAGCTCAATGAGTCGTGACTCAGAAGACCTGAGGGAAGGGGAAAAACCAGCGAACAGAGAAGAGGTTACTTACAGTCAAGATCCAGGCGTGGAATTTGCAGGACTTGTGTTTTCCACCTCTGAGACACCTGAGCACAATATTCTCATTTTTGTAAAGAGTTTTGTTGTTGCTGGTGCTGATTAATCCTGGAGCCTGGTCTCCGGAGGTGCTGAGCTTGCTGTAGTGGGCAGAAATTCTGAACGCCGATGGGTCACAGGGTCGAGACTTTTGCTCTCCGGGGCCTTTCAACTCTCATCCCGTATGAAAAGCATTTTCTTGAGGCATGCCTTAGCAAGTTACTGCTCAGAGGGAAGAGAAAGTAGAAGTTTAAGCTTGTGAAAGGTGTTCCAAAGGTCCTAAGAGATGTAAATAATTGCGGTGAGTGTCATTGCACACTGGGCATTAGCAGGATTGCCTCCGCGGGGCGAATCAGCGGAACCGAAAGCAACAGTTTCAGAGGAAGGAGAATTGTTCCCTGAACAGCTTTAGACGTTTGCAACAGCGAGACACAACCGCCGCAGACGCACGGAGAGGGAAGTTAAAAGCCTTTTGGTTCCTCTTCAAGCACTTTGTTGTAGGGGGAAGCAGCGTGGTGTCAAAGCGGGCCTTTTATACACGGCTTGTTTACTCAAGCGGCACAAAGCAGGAGCCCAGCTTGGTAGAATGTTGTCGTTTTTCATCTGTTGGCTTTTATCTGTGACGGTAACGGAGTTTTCTCTGGTTCTTCCCATCTCTCCAAAGCAGTTTTGCAGTCACTGCATTACAGAGGCCTTTCTGCTCTTGCTGCAAAGCCTTCGACGCAGTCCCGCTGCGGCACCCGCCGTGCACTTGGTTTTAATGGCATGTATTTGATAAACCGATACGGAACTGTTCCATGTCGTAGCTATTTGTACCCATAAATGGAAAAAGAGGAGTGATAATTACAAATTGGTTTGACTTGCTGTAGAACAGAAGCAGCACATCGCTAATTGACTTCTTACCAGTGGTCTGAAATTGCTAATTGACTGGTAAGGCACTAATTTGTTAACCCAGCTCACTAGGTAGGGAACTCTTGGCGAAGAAATCATCCCGGATGGATATTAGTACCCATTTGGAAAAGGTCAGGTACTTTCTTTTTTATCATTACATGCTCACTGCTTATTTATAACTCGGTGAGTGGCAAAGAGAGGTCATTCCTGGTGTACTTTCTGGCACAAATGTTTACTGCAGCACTGCTGTTCTCAAGAAAGGGAAAAGAATATCAGATACTATCGGATACTCTTATAAGAAGAGCAGCAGCTCCCGTGGGTGCAGATCTCTAGTTGTCCTGCAGTATCAGACCAGACCGTGTCTCCTTACAAGCAACAGAGGAAGGCAGAGAGCATCCCTGAGGCAGCAGAGATGACGAGCAATCTGAAAAGATCTCCTTCCTCCCTCTCTCCTGTGTTACATACTCTGAAGAGCATTTGTTCTTGTTAACGCAGGTGCCACTGAACTCTGCAGAGACGTGGTTTGGAGTCAGCTTAATGGCAGTAAAACACTTGGCCAGAGGTTGAGCCATTTCCAGGAGATGGGATCCTCAGTGGACCAGATCTGAAAAGATGCTCTTGGTGTGTTTGAGCAGAAAAGAGGGAAAAGAATGGAAGAGTCTGGGGCTCTTTTGTGGCTGTAAGGTCATCAGAGGAAGAGCCCTTGCCCTGATGAGAAATCCTGCTGGAATTGTTGCCTGTGGTGGTTCCCCCCAGTCTCCCAGTAGGAGATCTACTGATTACATTTCCTTGGTGGCAGAGGACCATTCACCACGTCCTCATCAAGAGCAGCTCTCTGCCCTCTGTGGAGAGAATATTAAATGGTGGCAGACATTGAAAGGTCAGATTGGATTGTTGGTCACCATTACTGGCACCTTCCACACTTAAGAGACACGGGAAGGGATCAGACTATTAATGATGCTCCTCAAATGATCTTATTTCCTTTTCCTCTTTGCTTTGCTATTTCCCAGTCTGTGGGAAAGGCTCCTCGTGTCAGCACCGATACCCTGTGTGCTCACAGGTGGCTGCTGAGAGGAGACACCTGGCCCTCTCCAGCTCTCTTCGCATCGCTCAGATATTAATTAACAGCTCTGAGGGAAACAGCTGGCTGCCAGCCTTTAACTCGACGCTGTTTGTGTTCTGAATGGCACTGAACACAGTTCTTTCTCCTCAGACGCGCCATTTTTCCTGCTGAGAGTAATTCACTGCCACTTTCCAGGTTTCTGGATACTCTGTTAGTGTTCCCGAGGCTGGGAGAAGGGCGATTCGATGAGGCTGTTCCCGCATCACCTTTCTTGCACGTATTTATTTCACAAGGAATTCCAGAAGTTCCGTTTTCTTTACCAGTTTGGGGTGGAGGAAAGTTTGTGGGGCAAAAAAAAAGCTGAAGTTCAATCAGTCCTTAGTCCTAGATTTAAAATACATCACATTTAAGTGAAAAGAAACAGTGAAAAGTCTGGAAAAGAATATCTATAGTTCTTCATGATCTTTGGCTGTTGTATCCCTGTCCTCCCATACGCTCTTATCCATCATCTTCCCTTGCTATGCCCTAATTATAGATTCCTTGAGGCAGAGACCTGCCAATGTTTCTGTCAGTAAAGTGCCAAGCACATCTATGATGCTTTACAAATAATCAGAGAAAATGCATATTCTGTGAAATGTTTAAGCTTTTCCTGCCGTATCAGGCAGAATTAAATTTCCTTGTGTCATCTTTCCTTCAGCACTGTGCTAAATTAACATCCGCTTCCTCTCGCGTTCTTGCTTCTTGCAAATGAGAGACAAGGACCCCTCTCCTCTCTTCTTCCCACATTTAAGAATTGTGCTTCAAACTATCGGCTTCGGTACCAGCCCAAGTCCCGGCAAAATGATTTGAATGTCTAATGTGTGACAGTCATCTCAAATCTCCTTTAGCTGCCCACAGAAGCTTTGTTTTACTGAACTTTAACTCTTTATACCTAAAGTGACACAAAATACCTAGAGTATAAGAAGCACCATGTTAAGGGCTGTGTAATTCTCCCTGTCTTCCCTGAAACTCCCCAGGAATGGAACATGTCCGGTGTCTTGCAAAGGGATAAGTGCGTCTGACACATCATCTGCACTTGCAGGAGCCTGGTTCCCAAACCTGAGGTGTTTCACAGCTCACTGGGTGCTGCAGCGAGCTCATTCTTGACTTCCATAGAATCACAGAATGGTTTGGGTTGGAAGGGACCTTAAAGATCATCCAGTGCCAGCCCCTTCCCTGGGCAGGGACACCTCCCACCACACCAGGTTGCTCCAAGCCCCAGGTGCTTCCCACCTCCCAAGGCTTTCCTTTGCAAAGCTGACACACGTTGTCCCTGGTGAGAAGGCAATTCTTGGGGAAACAAACGGAATGAAGGACCAAAGGATCTCAGATGGAGCGAGGAGCCCACCAGTGATAAAAGCTTCCTACAGCCCCAGAACTTACACGTATGTGTGTGTGCGTGGGTGGAGAAGAAAGGAAGAATCTTCAATTTTGAGGTCTTTGCAAGAAGATAATGATTTCAGGCTGAAAGCAGCGTTCGACTGATCTTTTAATAGAATTCTTGGTCAGAAAAGATGTATTCAGAGAGGTGGAGATCAGAGACAACAGTAACACCGTTGACCCTGTGTTACATTAGACCTAAGGTAAGTCTTCAGCGACGTTGTGCTTCTTCAGAAAACAAAATGCTGTTTTCTGGTTACAAACCTAAATATAGTTGTTCCACATTTTCTTCATCAAAAGGGAAGAAGCATCATTGACTTCTATATTTTCTGAAGTCTGCTTTGCATGCGTTTGCCTGCCTTTATCCGTCAGGAGTCTTTCTGGAAATGAAACGCTTTATTCCTCTCTCCACAGCAAGGATTTGGGAATAAGTAGTTTTTCTTTAAGGTCTTTAGGGATTCGATAACTTGGTATTAGTATCACTGTGTTACAAACTAAATTATACCCAAACGTGCTGAAGGAACTTTAAACAGATAGCAATTCCCTTCATGTCATCACCAACGTATTTCCAAAGCTGTAAAATTTGACTCTCCGGCTCAGAGTGATTCAGGATTGGGACATTAGGAATATCAAAGTAAGAAAAAATTCCCTGTGGAAATCAATTTTATTGCTTGCCTGTATAGGAATAATTTATTAGCTGCATGCTGTGTTACCAGTGAGTCCTTGCCTCACTCACTCTTGGGTTCCGTAGCTGTCAGCTGCCCGTAAATCCAGCCCATGAACCCTTTCTGCAGTCATGGGATAACTCAACATCCACAGAGATTGGCCTGAGTTCAGGGACATGTAGTGATCATTTTCCTCCGCTCAGTCATACGCAGAGTCCATAAGCCAAAAAAATTCAATGGCTTAAGGATTATTCCATGGAGAGGGACAGAGATAACTCTTAAACCAGGCAGCAAAATCAAAAGATGTGGTGAAGGACAATGAGGATCACAGGAGGAGTCATCCAGCACTGCAGTAGAACGGCCTCCTCCGGAGGATAACACATGGTGATTTTTGCTGATTAGGGCTTAGGTGTTATTTCTCTTCATAAACAGATTATTAAATTAATTTTTGGACTTCTGAGGCATTTGTGACTGCTCTGTTGCTGGAGATGGGATGCTTGAGGCACCATCTGGAGAAGATGCTGGATATAAGTTGGGTTGAGTTGTTTCTTAGAATCTTTCTTCTGTTAGACACTTGTTTTCCCCAAGAGAAATATGATGTTTTCCTAAGTAAAGGGTTTTGACCCATGGGATCTAAGTCTGTAAAGAATCAGTGTGACAGCGTGAGCTTGTAAAAGTGACCAAAGGATGGAGAAAAGGCTCAGATGAAGCATCTCAAAAAGCCCGCTTTGTCGTCTGCCTGGAGTTCTCATCTCCAGGCTTCCTGAAAAACCTGGGTCCTGCTGGTCTCCAACGCTGACAAAATTGCCATATGAGGTTGGTGGAATTGCTGAAGATGTGATCAGAGTTGTGCTTTTCATTATTTGTATCATGACAGCCCTCGAAACGTTGTGGTCTTGTCAAAATGTGGTCTGCCGAAAGGCCATTTCATCCAGGAGAAATCTGCTGATGGGAAGAGGATCTGCTGAATCCTGGACTTGCAGAAGTTTCACCCCAGTTGTCTTCATCAGGAATGGCCATTCTGCCCCAGCTGGTGGAAAGATAAGGGAGACGAAGGATCTAAGTGGGTGGTAATGCCATTCTGGGCAAGAAAAGAGAGAGGAGAGGGAGCAGGCTGCTCCGTGTGGAGGTGCTGTGGATGGAGGCATCCAGGTTCACCAGCTCTGAGGTCTTACTCTCAGAAATAGTTCTCAAGGTGCATTTTCAGTTTTTAAGTCGTGACTGGTGTTGGTGTGGCTAACGCGTACCTCAGGGATTGGAGCTGACAGCTGGGAAAGAAACCCGAGGCTGAAATTACATTTTGGGTTATTTTCCTCTTTTTGTAATCTTCTTTCTCACTTAATAATTAAGAGGCTGACCTTTTTCCATGCTGGAATTAAATTATATGCTTTCACCTTTAATCTGCTTGATGTCGAGTTAATTCAGCTGGTGAACACAAACCAGATCATTGCTCCGGAGCAAACAGACCCATTTAGAACAGAAAATGCAGGAACCCTCTCGATGCCTATCTGCCATTTGGGGAGACGCATTCCTGCGATGGAATCTGTCTCCTGCTGTTCAGGAATGAGCTTAAAGACTGCTGTTACCGGCTGTGGGGTGCCAGGAAAAAGCCTCTATATTGGTAAAGATCAACAATTTATACATAGATATTCCCCCGTCATCGCAGCGAGCTGTGCAATTTCAAAGATAATTAATGAGAGGATAAGGCTTATTAAAATTAGTCTGGTATTTCAACAAAGAATGTGGGTTCTCTCTGAATAGCCGCGAAGTCTCAGTTTCTCACACGTGTTTTCTGTACCTTATGGATTGCCTCATCGTCGCAGTTTTTTATTAAAACCTTCATAATTAGATCCCACCTCAGTGGGACTAGATGCTCTGCTTGTTTTCAAACAAGCTGGCAAAAAACAAGACCTTCCTGCTGGTCACAGCGTGGCTCTGTGTTAATACACTCATAAAACCATCCAGGCAGAGTAAAGGCGAGGAAGAGGATTTGCCGGAGTTGTAGGATCTGCGTGGGGCTGATAGAACCATAGAATTGTCCAGGTTGGAAGGGACCTTTGAGATCATTGAGTCCAACCATCAACCTAACTCTGATCAAGCCCATCACTAGCCCATGTCTCTCAGCACTAGGTCTTTTAAAACCCTCCAGGGATGGTGCCTCAGCCCAGTCCAAGGCTTCATAACCCTTTCAGTGTCAAAATGTTTCCTAATCTCCAATCTGAACCTCCTGTGGCCCAATTTGAGGCCGTTTCCTCTTGTCCTGAGTCTTGTTCTGCAGGTTGAGGAGAGTAGCGGTGACTGGATGGAGGAATTCTCCCCCTTCTCCTGCCACATCAGCTTAAAAGTGAAAAATCCTCCAGCAAAGGTGCGTCCCCAAGAAAAGAAAATGTGCAAGTTTTGTAATTCCAGTGGGATAAAAAATTAATTCTGTGTGTGTGTGTGTTAGGAAGGAAGAACAAATCTCCCCCGCTGAATGTACTGCAATTTCAAAGGCAGTTGAAGCTGGAAGATGCAAGTGAAGACCTTGAGCTACAAAAATAGCCGTAGAAGTGACTGCGTAATGAGACTAAATTACACAAAAGGATTAGTGGGAGTGAGAGTAGCGTTAAACTTCACTCTTCAATAGGCACTGAGGGACACAGTCACGCTCAAAGGAACCAGACTCAGATATCATCGCTGCGTCTTCATCTAAATGATGGACCCCATGCTTGTAGTTGAACAGAACAGCTCACCATTGAGTAGAGGGAAATTATACTCATCAGGCTGGAAGTTGGAGCACAGGGTAGGGACTGGTAGCTTTGAAAAAAGCCCTTGAAGCTTGAAGATGCCCAGAAAAGCTGCTGTGACCTACTGATAATGGTAGCTTAGAGTAACTGCCAGTGATTTCTTTCCTTATGTAAAGAGGAAAACATAAGGTACGTGAACAATGATCTCCAGAGGCAAGAGAGGAAGAGCTTTCAGGCTGTAGAGAGACAAACCGAGCAAGAAATTGGCTGGGAGCCCCGAAAGCAGGGCACGGCGGTGTCGTACTCAGCTCCTCCTCAGACAGAAGGGTATCTCATGGCCTGTTTGGAATTGCTTCGCTTGGCAGACCTGCTGGCTGGCTTTCATTAAAGGTGCTGGGAGGGCTGGAGCCCCTCTGCTGGGAGGACAGGCTGAGAGAGTTGGGGGGTTCAGCCTGGAGATGAGAAGGCTCCAGGGAGACCTTAGAGCCCCTTCCAGTCCCTAAAGGAGCTCTAGGAGAGATGGGGAGGAACTCTTGATGAGGGAGGGGAGCCATAGGACAAGGCAGAAGGATTTGACACTGAAGGAGGGGGGATTGAGGTGAGATCTGGAGGAGAAATTTTTCACTCAGGGTGGTGAGACCCTGTGCCAGGTTGCCCAGGGAAGCTGTGGCTGCCCCATCCCTGGAGGGGTTCAAGGCCAGGCTGGAGGGGGCTTGGAGCAACCTGGTGTGGTGGGAGGTGTCCCTGCCCAGGGCAGCAGGGGGAACTGAGGGGGCTTTAAGATCCCTTCTAACCCAAACTATTCTGTGATTCTATCAATCTATGATTCAGACACCATCCAGAAGGGGCCAGGTGACTGGGACACACTGGCTGTTGGATCACAGCAGTTTGCAAAGGACAGGGAGGTAGGAACTTACTAATTAAGGATGAGCCCTTCACTATCCTTTTGACCAAAAAGTAGGGATTTTCCCCCTCTGGGTAATCCCTCCCCCTCCTTTCCATCCAATAGGAATCTCCAGCTGTGGCTCATTTGGGGAGCAGAAGCTACAGCCAAAGCATTCCAACCTGTGTCCCCCAGAGCAGTTCTGTCTCTGTCAGAGCAGCGAGATTCAGCAGATCCAATCTGCTTCTAAATCTGGATTTGAAAATGAACTTAAATGCCAGTGGTGATGTAATGTTCATTTACATTTAGATTCTGTTTATTTTTACTCCTATTAACTGAGTCTTGGTTCTCACAGTTTTGGGTTTTTTTACTCATCCAGGCTCTCTTTGATATGAACAGCTCATTTTTTCACTTAAAGCCTGCCAAATTTCATGCCTTATTGATTCAATAAACGAAGAAGAATGACAGGTAGAAGGGGAAATGGACGTTTCCTTCCCAGGGGAAGGCTTATAAATTTGATAGGAACTGTTTGTCTAGGAAATGTTTCCTCTGATTGCAGCTGAAATGGCCCTGGAAGGAAGTTAGAGGGTATCATTCACCTCAGGTTTGTCCTGGATGCGCGTAGCCGGAGAGTTGCTTTGGTTTTAAGATACCTCCTGCGCCATGTTCCATAAACATGAACTGCCTGGAAGTGAGAGCCACTCATTTTTAAGCCAGTGAAAGGTTTAAAAATACCGGCACGTCTCTGCTTCACAGCCCTTCTCCCCGGGGTTCGTTGCTCTGGGCGCTGCCGTGTGCTCTGACGGTCCCAAGGACTATCCGGGAGGTAGGAGCTGCCCAAGCCACGCTGCAATTAGTTGTGTCCTCGTTTGCAGACAGGCACGCTTCCAGCAGTTCCTCAGCCCCGTCGCGTCCCCAGAGCACCAGGCAAAGGCAAAAGAGCCAGGGCTGGATCGGCAGCCGGCATCGGGGAATCCAGGCTGGGATTCGCAGGCCCTGGGGCTACGCTGAGCCTTGGGTTGGTTTATTCTCCCAGAAAAATCAAGGAGATTTATCTTTGGAAGAAATAGGAGTAATCACAGCCAGGGTCATCCGCAAGATTTCTCCAAGTGCTTACTTCCAGAAATACCCAGCGGGGTGGCAGAGCTCCCTGAGGGGACGGTGTTGAAAGAGTTGCTGGAATAATTAGTTTTCTATCAGGATACAGACGGCGCTTGCTCTCTCTCACGACTGTCGTTTCGGGCTCTCCACAGACACAAACACACCGGCTACGCTGGGTTCACTTACTCACGCTTTTCTCCAGAACAGAGAGGCTTACAAGAGTCCTATTTTTTAATTTAAAATCTTGAGATAATTACACGGCTCGGGGAGGCGGGAGACTCGTTGTGCTGTGACTCAATCCAGGCAGGCAAGGGAGAGAACAGAGGAGTCACCGCTAATAAGAAAGGTCCTTACTGTTCGCCAAAAAAGTTACATAAAACTAACATTATAAAGGGTACAAACTGGAGAACTCCACAGTCAGGGAATAGCAGAATGGAGGTTGATTTTATGAATTTAATTAGCCCCTTTGCCCATTTACATTATGATACACCTATTAATTACACGATCGCATCTCTTTCCAGAGGACTCCTTTCTAGAGGTTAGATATTCTTGCCAGCTTTGTGCATCATTAATTCACTGGTTTTTGCTAGAGCACAGTAACAGGCTGTGGCAATTGCTTTCCTCTCCTTTTTTCCATTACAGACGGAGGCTCCAGGGAATACCAGTGTCTGTTACAGGACGCAGGGAATACCAGAGCGTGTAACACACAGGATCCAGCCCATCCTTCAGATTTCCCCACGTCCAGCAGAAGAGGTAGGACTTTTTTTTTTATTTGCTAGCGAGGTCGCATTGTGAAAGTGAGCTCAGAGGTACCGATTTCCTCAATTAACCAGCTTGGCTCATAATAAGGAAACGTGCCCTGCAGGACCTTCTGTGCTGGGCATTTCCAGGCTTTCTGACGCATATTTACAACTGGTGTAAGCTGAAGGAATTCCAACCAGCTTTGGAAATCCAGGATGAAATTTGATGTTTTAAATGGATTCAGTCGGATTGAGAGGCAGGAATTCATCAAACCCTGAACGATATTTTTTTTTGTTATATCTTTTATTTCCTCACAGTTATTTGCTTGCAATTTGAGTATTTCTCAAGTTAGCTGCCTCTTTATTTTCCATTTTGCTCTCTTGCACCCACCCCGTCAGCACTAACAAGAACAACAGGCTTTTAGAAATAACCCTCTGTAAAAATTCCCCTTGTCAGAAACCCTCTGTATCCCCAGGGACGTGAACAGGACAGTCCTGAACACTGACCCTCACGGCAGGAGATGGGATGGGCACCTTTGCTCACTACACACTGGCCTGAGGCCGGTCACATCCTTCCTTTTACCACTAAGGAGGTCCAGGAAGTCCTTCAGAACAGCTGCGCTTCTCTTCTGCTTCCTGTATCACCTGTACTGGTCTGAAATGGGAACCAGCCACTCTTCAGGACAGTAGCCTTCACGGCGATGGAAGCCTGAGCTTGTCCTTCAGAGGTGTTGGCCAGTCCCGCTCCCAGCTGAGGGGTAGGAACAGACATCAAAGCAGCTTTGTTGTCTTTTTCTCTGCTTCAACACCAGCGGAGAATACCAGCCATCTCCCGTTGTACTCCCTCAGAAGCCCCTGTGGCTTTTATTTGATGGTCATATTTGCAGACAAAAAGGAAACAGAGGGTGTCCTTGCTGTGCAAAGAGCCAAACACGACATGGGTTCGTGCAAGGAAAGGCCATGTGTGTGGGGTGACAGAGCTGGTGGCCAAGCAAGGACATCCAATTTATGGAGGAGTTGTTGGGACTCCTTCTGTTCTCTTCCCAGCTCTGCACTTTGTGGAAGCAGACCCTTCATTTTAGCCTAACGACGAGAGAGAATACAGTATAACGAGTGCTGCCACTGTCAGAAAACAGACCTTAAACTTTTCTCATCCTTTTAACAAACACACACAGACCTGTAGCCTTTTTGGCTGAAGCTTTGATTAAGCTCTTGCTGAAGTTTCCCTTTGTTGATACGTTCCCTTTCAGGCAAAGGTGAAGAGTAGGGAAGGTAAAAAAAAAAAGCCAGACCCCAGCCGATGTCTGGGAGCTTATGGGCTCCCATCTCTGTCCCTAATAACGGCACATGGATCTGAGCCACTTGTTGCCTTGTCTTGAGCAGTTGGGTCATGGGGCTTATGAAACGGGGTGCTTAGTGAGGGCACTGGCTGAGCTGATTGCCAGCTTCTCCGTGTCAGAAGAGCAAACTGGCTCAATCCACGGCAGGGAGCTTTAAAGCCTTAAAAAGAGCAGAATCTTCACTGCTCGCAGGAGCCCATTAGTGATTTTTTTTCCCCCCTGCTTTTGAATCTAAGTTTAGGAGGTGCCATTAGGATCCCAGATAACCTTATCAGAGATGTCAAAAGGAGTCAGCAAGAAGCTCTCGCTGTTTGATTCCTGTCTGACCACAGAAGCAAAAGAAAGGAAGAAAAGAAGATAGAGGGGAAAATACTACCATGGGAAGGGTTCTCCCACCCTGGAAAGGAGCGTTAATGAGCATTAATAGATACTAGATGGCGATATGTTAATAAGGTGGTGTCAGTGTTTATCATGTGCTACGTGACAGGTGAAATGCCAGGTGGTGGTGTTGATAATGAGCCCGCCCAAGAGGAGCATTTCAGATTGGCCACAGATTGTAATTAGCTCTTCCCCCTGCCTTTTTCATTCCCCTTTTTCATTCCCCTTTTTCCTCCTGCCAGTCTGAGATGCCACTCTCGCTCCTCGCATGATCTTTCCTGGCAGGATTCAAGGGTGAAACAAAGCCGTTTCTGGTCTTTCACTGTCAGGAGCGGTTCCTTTCTCTCGTTAATCTTGTCAGATCTTATCAGAAGAGAGACAGAGATGTCTGTGTCAGCCTCTGCCTGTGACTGCGTCTGTCCCACACCGAAACCTGCAAGCAGGTGGATGTGGTGCTTCTATCTATTACCTTTAGGTAGCACAAGTCGTAGGCACAGAGAGGTGTTACGCTTTTCCCATACAGACTTCTTGCAGTGCTCTAAAATAGCAGAAGAAAGGGCAAGGTTTGATTTTATTTGCAATTAAATATTTCTCCTTTCAGGCAGCCATGGATGTACAATGCACCCGCTGCCGTGGCCCGATGTGGACCGAACGCTGCTCGCTGCCGTCGTGGTCCACGTGAGAATGCCCTTAGCATTTAACTTTAACGACAGGGTGAGTGTTACTCCTTTGGGGTGTCGGGGAGCGCAGATGAGGGGTGTCAGACCCATCTGCTCTACAGGAGAGTGAGCTGAGCCCATCGTTAGTCTCTGGGTTAACTTCTTCCTCTTCCAAGGCAATGGAAAGATGTAGTGGGTTTGGGCTTAGGAATATCAAAGTGTTTATCTTACATGCATTTTTGACATTTAAAATCCCTTTAAAGAACTCAGATGTGACGGTGAGGGGATTTATGGGGTGGGTGAGCGAGTGAGTGAACCCCATGAGGGTACAGTGCACCACGGCTCTGGAACTGCCTTTAAAATCTGTTCAGATGAGTGAGCATGTGGGTGATGGGGAGAAGAAAGGAGATACTGAATGTTAAAGAAATAGTTATATGGAACTGCAATTTCCTGCTGTTTTAAGCTTACTTTATCCCCTTGTATTTGCTGGCCCAGAAATCTCAGTAACCACCGCTCCTTCAGCGCATCCTAATTGGTTTCGGGATACGTGGCTGTATGGCACTGGTAGGAATTGCATGTCATTGTTCCCGAATTAAAATGTTCCTATTTACTAACCTCCCTTCTCATTAGAGTCCTGAGCTGCTGCAGAGGTTGAAGCTCGTCTGTTCGTCAGGCGGGTTTTGTGAGTTAATTCTTCTGTCGCCGTTACTGGGTCTGCGTCCCCGCAGGTAACGCGCTGCCCAGGAATTGCCATCTCACCGGGGAGCGGATCGCCCAACCCGACTCTGCTGTCAAACGTCCTGCAAATAAATACGCAAGTAACTCGAGACGGTGCGTATCTGTGCGAGCACTACCGAGCCTGATGTCCCTGGTACGTTAATAAATTAGCCAATATTAATGATTTAGATTCATTATGGACAGATGCTCATTAGGAAATGGGTTGCTTTGTTTTCCTTTGTTTGTTTTTCGTTAACAGCTGCTCGAGTGCTGAACAGTCTGGCTGTTTCAGGCTGACAATGACTTAGGACCCAGAACAATTAGTTTTCTTCAAAAACATAGGCAAGAAGTTATTTTTCCTGCAGATTATGTAAGACTTTTTAATGCGTCTCCCATGCCGAAGCGGGATGAAAGGTCAAAACTCATTAAAACTTTAGCAAAGCAGAAATCGACATGAAAAGATTAATTTTGCGTTTAATTTTTATAGGCCTTGATTTGTCAAAGTGCCTAAGTGTGTGTTTAATTTTCTGTATCTTTAATTTCAGCCACTTACTTAGGGTTTTATTATTGAGTCAAAAATTGATGAGATTTCTGGGACTCTGCTCTGGAAGTGCCTGGGGAATAAACTTGAAAAACAGCAAAACAACGTTCTTTCCACCACTGCAGAGAACCTCTGCTGCTCTCTCCTTCTCTGCTCCCAGCAGGAACTGATGGTAAGGACCCCTCCTTTGCAACGCGATGGCCCTGTAGAAATCACAGCGTGATTGAAATGGCACAGAGGAGATTGGTTCCAGGCTGCTTGTCTGGAGCACCTGCAGGAGCGAGTGGTTCAACGCCTGGGAAGGGATCTGTTGTTCAGCCCTGTCCAAAGCTGGTGCTCCCCACAGTTATTTATCTGTTGTGTAAAGAGAGAAATCAAACTGCTTTACCGTTGTCTTTAATATTTTCCTTTCTGGAAGCCCTCCAGGCCCTTTCTCTGGGGGTTCCCTTTCTCTGCCCTGCTAAGTAATGGCTGGGTAATGGAGCGACCAGCTCAGCTGAAGGTTTTCAGATGCTTTCAAATTGTTTCTTATCGATGTCAACCGGGATTTGATTCCCCTTATCCCATGGCTGCGCTTGGCAGCTTGGAAATCACAGACGTACGTCGGTGGGAAGGAGTGGATTCCCTCTGTCTCAATCTGCAGCCTTTTACTTTTATGATTCCTTTGTATCATCAGTCTTTATTTCCATCACAAGTTAAAAAAATGTCTTTGCCCAGTGGTTGCATCCAGATGAATGTGTTTTTATTCTCGGCAAGATCCAAGGAAGGCGATTTACAGGGGTTCAGGGCGCTCAGGACACGGGAGCCCTGGTACTTTCGAAACACGCTTCGCATATGATGGATGGGGCATATTATCTAAATGCTAATAAATACCGAGCCACAAATTGGCTCCATTTTTCTTCATTCCTCTGCTGCCCGTGGTTGTTGAATGACGCTAAATCCAGCCTCAGACACATTACAGGAGTAATTAGTTCTGATTTCTTTCTTTGTTCTTTCTTTTCGGCAGGGCAATACGGATGTGCTGCCTCGGGGCAGCATATTTATGTCTCAGCCCCATTGGCTTCCCTCCACCAGGAGCACGTAGCACAGTTTGGTGGGAGAAGGATGAGGTAGGAAGCTGGTATAAATCTCATCTGGCACAGGGCTCTCAAGCGGTGGGTAGATTTGTATTTCTGCCTAAACTTGGGAGGACTTTCCCATAGGGAAGATGTCTTTTGAATGTACATTCGATCATGTACATATGCCATAACACACTCTGTCAGACAAGCACTTCCTACAGCAGCTTCTGTGTAAACTGAAGGACAAACCAGTTGTTCCTCTCGGCAGTCTGGATTTTATATTCTTAAAGATAAGCTGATGGAGCGGGTCGAGAGGGGCAACAAAGTTGGTGAGGGGTCTGGGGCACAAGTCTTGTGAGGAGCGGCTGAGGGAGCTGGGGGTGTTCAGCCTGGAGAAGAGGAGGCTGAGGGGAGACCTTCTTGCTGTCTGCAGCTCCCTGAGAGGAGGGGGTAGCCAGGGTGGGTCATTCTCTCCTCCCAAGGAACAGTCAATGGGACAAGAGGAAACGGCCTCAAGTTGGGCCAGGGGTGGTTCAGATTTGACATTCAGAAACATTTTTGACACAGAAAGGATTATTAACCCTTGGACTGGGCTGCCCAGGGCAGGGGTTGAGGCACTGGAGGGGTTTAAAAGCCAGGTTGACCTAGTGCTGAGAGACATGGGTTGGTGATGGGTTTTATCAGAGTTGGGTTGATGGTTGGACTCGATGATCTCAAAGGTCCCTTCCAACCTGGGCGATTCTATGGTTCTATCACATTTTAATTGACTCTAATTTACATCTTGGGCCAAAATTTCAACAGTGAGTGTGGGGCTTCTGCTTAAACAGCTCTAAACATACTTATGGTGGTGCCTGAGTGATGCCTGAACCTGCCAACCCCCTTATGTTCATGGCCAGGGCAGCTGGGATACGTTGGAGGGGCTGGTGGCTCTCACCACGATGCCTGCACATGGTGTGCAAATACATCCAAGCTGCTTTTTGAAAACCTGTCCCCAAATTCTTTTGAAGCTGAGTTCATTTGCAGTTCTTTATCTTCCAGACAGTCTCAGTAGTAGCACCTAGGGCTTTTTTTGGCCACAAAATAAACAAACAAGCTGCTTTGCAGTGGTGCTACACAGGCGTCCTGCAAGTCTTGCATGTTATTCCCAATTAAAATAAACAAATAAAATCAATGGCTTATAGGCAGCCTCTAGTAAGGCTCTCTGGCACCTTTTGTGAGTTTTTGGGGACCAGTGCTGACTTTGTAGCAGCTGATAACTTGGAATAACTTGGCACTTCAGAAATAATCTGTCCTCTCTTAAAGACCTGGTTATTAAAGATTCAGAGGATTTTCAGGCTGCTGTGAGATCACTAATAATTTTCTGTCTCAGAGAATTCAGGTGTTTGCTGGGCACTTGTGGAAAAATCTTTGCAATTTAGTGCAAATGGGAATGGCCCGTCTGAAGCAAAGGCAAAAGGAACAAATACATATTTAAGGTACCCACCGGTGTCCTATGTTTATTCTGTGACATACAGCAGCAAAATTTGCCATCAATTGGCTTTTTGTCTCCTCCAGAAACTGAACGTACTGAATTTAGCACGGGGAACAAATCTTGATTTCGCTCTTTGGCGTGGCAGATGCGTAACACAACCTGGGCTGAAGCAGGACTGAAGGAAGGGCTCGCATTTTTAGTTGTGCCGGTGGTGAGCTGCAGGAGACCCTGCCCAGGCATCGCAAGTATTTCTTATATCCAGGGTTTTTGGTTGGGCTCAGCTTCTAGACTCTGAGAGACCAGCGTCTCCTACTGAGTCCTACAGTCCTTGTCCGAAGGATGTGTTTTAACTTAATATTCCTCTAGCTTGCAAAGTGGATAAGGGAAGACATTTCACATTCTTCACAATGTAGATGTTTAAGCAGCTCAGGAGAGTTGGAAGGTACTGAGCTAATCAGACAATCCGGTGCTGGTCCCTCACAAACCCATCCCCAACTGCAGATGCCGGTTCCCACGGCGTGTGCTCGGTACCCACCCCTGTCGTCTGTCTGTGTTTATTTATTTAGAGCCAGGACTGACCCCACGTCCCTGATTTCTGTAGGATCAGGCTCAGCTCCGAGCCTCTGGCTTTGGCTTTGTTTTTTTTTGTTTTCCTTTTCCTTGTTCATCTTTCCTAGCGAAGGCTGATAAAAAGCAATTGAAAGGAGCCCGGTGGGTGCAGAGATAGAATATGCCAGCGCTGTCTGTGAGCGGCGATGAGCCGACCCTGGCGGTCCCGAGGTCTGATCGTACTCATCCAAACACATAGACGAGACAATCTTGTTAAATAATTGAAGTGGTATTAAGTTCAAGCCTCTCACATTTAGTGCTTTTCAACTCTCCTGCCACTTATTTCATTGCTCTTTGCAGAGAAATTACGCTTTCTCTGGTTTTAGCATTTGTTCTGCTCTGTGCCACCGGCTCCCAGCAGCTCCCGCAGACCTCCCGACCTCCCAGTTGCAGCCGGTAATATCATGGCTCGTTTCCATGGAGACGGGAGTAAAGTGATAAATAAATGTAGCTGGGAATAGCAAGCTTTCACCTTCTGCCACTGGGATAAAAACAGAGCGGGGGATCGTGGCCTGCTTGTGTAGACACACGAAGAGGACGGGAGGGCCCCCGGTGCCCATGGCGATGTCGCCCAGCACTGGCTTGGTGCCGCCACAGCATCCCTGCGTGGATGGATGGGCAAGCCCTGGCCATGGATTGTCCTTCTCCGCAGCCTCCTGTGGAGGAACCGGCACATTGGCTTCATCTTCCATCCCTGCAGTGGTGCCTGGGTGCTGTGGGGATGGCATTTATCCTGAGAAGTGCATAATTTCACTGACTGATGCTGAAGAGCATGAGCCAGGTGATACACGTTAGGGTTCCACGAGTGAAATCGTCCCTGCTGCTTCCCTTTGAGCTGGCGGGTGGAACAGGAGCCTGGGAGCCAGAAAAACCTAGGTTTGGGTCCCAGGCCTGCTGCTGAGCTGCTGTGTGGTCTTGAAAGATCATTTCTCGTTCCTCTCTTACACTTTGCTGAGAAGGTTGTAACACCTTTGGAGCGGGGAAGTCCTTTCTGAGGATGGTTTGTCTGCTGGCTGTCCCAGGGATGGCTTTGCCGTGGTTCTAGGTGAATAGTAATAATAAGCAATGATGTTCAGGAGTGCTCCTCGGGGCCAGTGCTACGTGTCACTCTCCCACGTATGTCTGGTCACAGGTCCTGCAGGGATTATTAGGGACTGGTAATGAAGACGGGTCTTGCGAAACTGCCCTGGCAATGAAAATAGAAAACTAGTCTTAGGCTACTCCCATTTGCTGCTTAGAGAGAAGCTGTTCTCAGAATTAATGATTTTTCTTATGGGAGGATTCAATGGAACCTCACCCTGTGATGAATATTTCTCCTGTGCTGGAGCAGGTGATTTTGGACACTGAATGCCATTGTTTAAAGTTGCGTGGGTTCAGCCCCGAAATTCTCACCCCAAACTCTCATAATCTCTGGTGAAATGAAAAGCTGAACTCTGAGTTTACCTTTAAAAAAAGAATAAAATTCAGAACTTCTGTATTCAGAACTTTCAAATTTGAACTGTATCAGATCTAAACTGTAGCCTGTTCATGCTTACTTTCCTATCAGCTCCTTTCTATCTTGTCACATTTATTAATTACTGCAAATACCACATTCGTCTGGAAGCAGACAGCCTTTTTCCAGGCCTTGTTATTACTCATTACTTGAATCACTCTCTCTTTATCTTCTTTGATTCTGCTGGGACACCCAGGCAATTTTCCAAGGCTGTGAGCACAGGATTATGTAGAAATCATTGCCTGGCATCGATGCTTCAGTTGAAGATGCTCTCTCTGGTGATTTACCAATAAACCAGCAAGACACTTTGCTGCAAGCAGCCTTACACTGCTGGAAATTGTTTTTTTGGGTGGGATGGTGAATTATGGTCTTTCACTTTCTGCTGTTTGATAGACCTAGTTTGAGTGTCTTTTGCAGTCAAACTGGAAGTCCCCTGTGTTTTCCCTCCCTCACGTCAAAAAAACCCCACAAGCCAACCGGTCGGTTTGTGTTCTGGGCTTCTCAGAACTGTCTGCATTTCATTAGAATTTGCATGTGCAGTGGAAAATGGGGAGAAAACATCAGCACAGCAAGAAATACCTTCTTCTTTCTGTTCCTGCTCCATGTGTGCCGCCGACTGTGCTCCACTTGCGTTGAGACATTGCGAGGATCGCAGTGGTTTATGGATGTGCCTGGGTTTTCAACTCCAGTCTAGCTCTTCTATGCTTTATGTTACTGGTGGGACACCAGTCTCGTTTCCCTAAGGTTTCTTTCCCTAAGCCTTTGGCCCCCTGAAGCCTGTCCTGTGGCTCTGCTTGATGCCAGTCCCCCATTTTTAGCTGTCCAAGAGTTCTGTGTTAGCTATTTACTGCCAGCAGATACTTCTTTCTCTCTTCTACCCACTCTGGATCCTTCTTCTAATGTTTGCCAGCTTTACCTTCAGGATTCCTCTTAATTGTAAGTTCTGAAACGGGCTTCTGATTAAGGTTCTGAAAAGGTTGGCATTTGCAGCCTCACCATGTTAATCCTGTTCTCAACAATCTCAATAGAAACTGATTTTGGGGAGAGAAGGAGAGTTGCCCATTTCAGGACACAAAGTATATTATATTCCCACCACTGAAAAATAGGTGAGCACGTCAGGTTTTCAGTAGGCCTTACTTTTTTTCACAGCTGTGAGGTTGTCCTGAATGCTCCGGCCACCTTAGCGCTGTCTGTGCAAATGGGGAGCCAAATATTGAGATATTTTAGGGGGATTCCCTGTATTTGAAGCTCACCCTGTAGCCTCTGCTGGATCATGAGCTGGGCTGAGCCTGGAGGCTTCCAGCACCATGGTGTGGTGCTGACAGAAACCCCAGGGCTGGTGGCGTTACCATACTGGGGACAAATGTGTTCCCAAGAAAATCTGACTGTGTGATGCCTTTTTGTCAGCTATAACCCTATTCTTTTAGCTCTTAACCCTATTTTGTTAGCTGTAACCTGCAGGAGAAGAAAGCTTGTCAAAATTATTTGCGCCTCTTGTTCTGCCGAAATTGTTACAAAATACAACCCAGCGGAGCCCGACTTCTCGTGGCTCCTTGCCTACTTTTAAGGATGTTTAAGCCATGAATTATGCAAAGAATGCAGTTTGCTACAAAGGGAGTACAGGCACATGCAGGTATCTAGAGCTGAGGACTCAGGCTGGGCTTTTTTTCCCCGGGGGAGCAGAAGTGAAGGGAGAGAAGAGGACCATGGACTCAAGCCCACGCTCTCCTAAGGCCAGGGATGGGGAGGAGGAAGTTTAAGGATGGCTGTTACCGGTTACGGTGACATACACTTTATGTTTCTTGCTGCCAGCATCAGGATGAACAGTTTAAGTCGTTAGTTTGAAGAGACCGGATCGATGACACCTTAAGCAAACAATTTTGTTCTTGTTTCGAAGCATGGATTTAGTTTTGACTGCTGCTGGAAGGTCTTCCCCAATTTAGCTGGGCTTAGCGATGCTGATAGTGGGCTTTTGTATATTTTAATGTTTTTTCTGCTGTTTGTTTGGCACACTTGTTCCTGTTTAATATACAGGAGGAAAACAGCAACTGCAGAAGAAGTTTGACTCTTGATGACACTGCTTGAGGGTACGGGTCAGGCAGAGAGTGGACTGCGGGGGATTTGGAGTGGATATTGAGATTTCTGTAGTGCTCCAAACTCAACCAGCCCGTCAGGGCTTGGTAACCGTTTCATCCACATGAAATGGCAACATACAACGCACATCAAAAAGCCTCTGTGCTGCTGCTCCTTGCTCCTTCCTCCTCCTTCACCGTCAGGCTCACTCGGCCAAGCGCTGAAGCAGCTGCCTAAGGCTGTGGATACAATCGATTACAGGGTTGTAATCAGGACTCTCAGCCTGCTGGCCATTCTTTTGGTCTCTCTTATCTTGATTTTTTCAGACTAAGAGCCCATCTGAGGGGTTCTTCAGAAAATCCAGCTCAAGTTTTTTCCAGTCTGAGAAATCTGGGAAACTGAACGTCTACTCCCACGTTTGGTATTTAAATCCATCTCTTCTCAAACCGACATCTCACCAAGAAGCTGCCTCACACTGAGAGCACTGGAGTCCTGAAACACAGTGGAGGAGCTGATGAAGGAGGGATCCTATTATCTCAAAGAGATTCCTTTAAAATTCGCCGGTCAGGTATTTTGCTTTTGTATTCAGCAGGTAATGAGGCCCGAAGCACGCTCTGCTGGCAAGAGGGAGAGGCGTAGCTGCGCCTGTAGGGCAGCGTTCTCAGGCCTTTCGCATCTTAACTGGTGGAAATTCGGGCTTCCTGCTGCAATTGAAGAAAGGAGCGTGTTTCTTATCAAGGCTGGAACGCTGAGATGTGATTTACAGGAATCTGCCATAAGCTTCTAGCAAGGCAAGAAAACTGTGTATTTTCAATTTTTTGTCTTTTTTTTTTCCCCCTCTTTTCTTTCTTTTTGGAAGATTGGAAACTTGTTACTTTCCAACTCCAAGCAGTATTCCCTGTGCTCACGCTTTATGAATCACTCTGACCTTTGGGCTGGTTTAGGGGGATGCAGTGTGCTTCCAGGCTTGACTACCCTCAACTCTTGTCTACTTTCCTTTTTCAGGTACCTAAAGCTGAAAACCCTTGTGTTTGGTGCCAGCTGATCCCTACAGCATGCAGAGGAGGAACAGGTAGCAGATGCACTGAATTTCTTGCACTACAATTAATATGGACTACAGGAAAAGGAGAGGGGGTGAATGGAAAGGAGAAGGAAAACCCATTTAAAACCAACTTCAGCCGCCTGGACCTCCTGCGTATTTACTTACTGGTCAACACAAGAGAGTGAAAATGGAAGCCTGTATTTCCACCAAGGATTTTCCCTCTATAGGAAGGGGATGTTCTGATTCATCGTGCCAAGATCCGGGGCTGCCAGCCCAAGCAGAGATGCTTCCAAGGGTGGACTTTGACTCTCCAACCCAGCCATGCCCACCGCTGGCTGGCATCTGGTGGGCAGATGAATCTTGCTCTCTGTGCCTATTTTACGACAAGAGCTTCGTGTTGTGTAAGTCCTGGAGAGAGACGTTTGAAAACAAAGCATCCCCCAGGGGAGTGGTGCTGCCGAATCATTGGAGATGAGCTGGTGGAGCTCCAGGCCCCAGAATAACGAGGTGGAAAATGAGCTCTGATGGGTTGGATGGAATTCTGCGGGGCCAGCCGTGCTGGGTAGAGCCTCGGTACTGGGCACGTGGAGGGATTTCGGCTGCAATCACTTCCATGGGGAGAAACGCTCATTCTACTGTAGGATGGAAGCAACAGCCTCCTGGAGAAGAAGTCCTTGAGGGACTTCTGAAGGCTGGATCCAAGAGGACACGTTCTTGGGAAGCAGGGATTGATGGTCAGTGCCTCTAAAGGGTGCAACAGTGTGAGGGAGGGGAGCCATAGGATGAGAGGGAAGGGTTTGACACTGAAAGAGGGAAGATTGGGCTGAGATCTGGGGAAGAACTTCTTTGGTGTGAGGGTGGTGAGAGCCTGGCCCAGGTTGCCCAGAGAAGCTGTGGCTGCCCCATCCCTGGAGGGGTTCAAGGCCAGGCTGGAGGGGGCTTGGAGCAACCTGGTGTGGTGGGAGGTGTCCCTGCCCAGGGCAGGGGGTGGCACTGGGGGGGCTTTAAGGCACCTTCTCACCCAAACCATTCTATGATTCTATGAACAGGTACAGAGCGGCTCATGGGCAGAGTGCTGGAGCCCAACGATGTTGAAAAGACTTAAAAATCCACCAAACTGAGTCACTGTGATGGCCCACTCTGAAACCATAGCAACGGGAATAGAAAGTCCCTACAACAAAAAGCCCATAAACATAAATAATCCAGTGCTGAAGATGGCCATTGTGGAGCCCCAGCAGAACAGCAAGTTAAACAGTAACCCGGTGGTGGCTGGTGGGATGAAGGCATGACGTGCAGTTACCTCAGGTAACGTTAATGTTAAAAATCACACCTCTACTGGGAGAATTTTATATGTAAATTTAAGACCACGTTAGTATAACGAGCCAGGCGGAAATGGAGATGTATGCAAACAAGCTTTCCCATGCACCTTAGATTTAGTCACGTAAACAACAACTTTGCCAGTAGATTTCTAAAAAGCCCACTCCAGTGGAAAGTGGAGATTTGCACAGGAAGGTGTCCAGGCGGGGTCTGAATGTCTCCAGAGATGGAGAAGACTCCCCCACCTCTCTGGGCAGCCTCTGCCAGGGCTCTGCCACCCTCACAGGCAACAAGTTCCTCCCCATGTTGAGATGGAACTTCCCATGTTCAAGTTGATCAGATCCCCCCTCAGTCTTCTCTTCTCCAGACTAAAGAGACCCAAGTCCTAGAATCATAGACTTTCCTCATACGAGAGATGCTCCGCGCTCCTCCTCATCTTGGTGGTCCTCTGCTGTCCCTTCTCCAGCAGTTCTCTGTCCTTCTGGAACTGGGGAGCCCAGAACTGGTCCCAGTGCTCCGGATGGAGTCTCCCCTGGGCAGAGCAGAGGGGGAGGATGACCTCCCTCCACCTGCTGCTCACACTATTCCTGGTGCCCCCCAGGATGCCATTGGTCTTTTTGGCCACCAGGGCACACTGCTGGCTCATGGGCATCCAGGAATTGGTCTCTTGGTGTATTGGGTCTGATAAAAGCTGGAAGAGGCCGGCAGAGTGGGATGGTAACAGGAGGAAGAGGAGTTAAAAGCACTGGCTGCAGCGCTCGCTCTGCTGTTGGCCTCTTGTGTGCAGCTCCTACCACCCCTTGGGCCGTGTCAGCCTTCAAGATATGCAGAGAAAGTTCCAGTTCAGCCTCCAGTGATTTACTCTGTTTCTTTGTGTCCTTGCTTCTAGCTCGGAATTCTCCAGGGGGACCAGAGGGCGGCAAAGGGCTTAAAAACCAACTTTTTCTTTTTTTTTTTTTAAAAAAAAAAACCCTTTCTGTTCATCAAGAAACGTGCTCTTTTCCAGCATTAGTCTGAAGCCTCATTTAGTAGAGGAAACTTTGCATTTAATCCACAGACCTATTAGGGAAACAGCTCGGCAGGAAACTAGTTAGACTGTTGAGTAGAAAACAGACTTGCTAATAAACCTCTTCTTCTCATTACGGTCCCAAGATGCTGCACATTTTTTGTTTTAATAAACACAAGTTGGTGATACTTCTTGTTCCCCCTCTTAAATTAATACCTTGCAGGCTGGTTCAAAGGCAAGAAAACAGGGTATTTCAGAGAGAACTGTACATTTCATGTAGACAACTCATCCTTTTGCTTGACACATATAATCACAAAGAAAACAAAAACTTGGCTTTTTTTTCTATCAGTGCAACCTTGTTGTCTGGAACGTCTTGGGGTGGCATAAATAAAAGGAGGACAAGGCCCTGGAGATGGTGTTTCACTCATGGTGGTTTCCTTTCATCTCCCCAGTCCTTGGCTTAGACGTGTGTCTTCTCTGGAGCCACGTTTCAGTTTGTTCTCTAACGCCTTTTGTTTTTGGGAGACCTGTTTCTGACACCCTCTCTGTGACTGTGCTTTCCTTAGGAGCTGAGAAACACCCGCTTGGTGGTGTCTGCTGCCAAAGGGCTGGCGTGTGGAGACGAACACACCTCAGAAAATTGGATGGAGCTTTTTCTTAGATGCGATCTCAAGGCAAAAAGGTAAAAAAAAAAAAAAAAAAAATCATTTTAAAAATGGTTATTTCATCTGGGCGCTGTTGGGAAACTGGTATCTGTGGGAGCGAGAGGAACAACTCAAAGAGGAGCCCTGTTATCATAGAATGGTTTGGGTTGGAAGAGACCTTAAAGATCATCCAGTGCCACCCCCTGCCCTGGGCAGGGACACCTCCCACCACACCAGGTTGCTCCAAGCCCCCTCCAGCCTGGCCTTGAACCCCTCCAGGGATGGGGCAGCCACAGCTTCTCTGGGCAACCTGGGCCAGGCTCTCACCACCTCAGAGTGAAGAATTTCTTCCTGAGCTCTAGTCTAAATCTCCCCTCTTTCAATTTAAAACCATTCCCCCTTGTCTTACCTCTCCCCTTCCTGATCCAGAGTCCCTTCCCAGCTTTCCTTGGAGTCCCTTGAGGGACTGGAAGGGGCTCTAAGGTCTCCCTGGAGCCTTCCCTCCTCCAGGCTGAAGCACCCCCAACACTCTCAGCCTGTCCTCGCAGCAGAGGAGCTCCAACCCTCTGATCGTTTTTCTTTCCTCCTCTGGGCCCGTTCCGACAGGTCCATGTCCTTCCTGTGCTGAGGACTCCAGAGCTGGATGCGATACTCACCAGAGCAGAGCAGAGGGGTGGAATCACCTCTCTCTCCTTGCTGTCCTTCTGCTAAAACCAGTTGGTTTTTCTGGGGAACAGCACTGAGGCCACTTCATTTGTAACTCTTTTCAGAAGCTTCATACATTCTGTGAGGTTGTTTTTACTCTGTGTTTCTTTTCATCACCGATTTGATTAGCTCTGTTTTCCATTCTTGTTTCTGTCCTGGAGGATGCAGCTCTGAAGGACGTATCCCCGCACTGTGAGCTCCGAGAGAAATAAATCAGTTGCCTTCTTTGCAGCGTCTCTGCTCGGATTAGTTGCTCTCTGTCCTTTATTCAAGGACTTGGAGCACCAGGCCTAGATTAATTTTCCTTGATTGGTTTATCTCTCTTGCAAAAGGCATCTCCTCTTCTCTTCCCGAGCCTGCTCCTTAGAAGCTGCTGTTGGTGGAGATGGTTACGAGAGTCTGGGCTTCAATCCTTAGGACGATTTTCTCTCCAAGCAGCCCGAACTTTCTTCTGAAGCTCAAGGATGTGACTGTTTAGGGTAGAGAATGTGAAACTCTTCAGGAGAAAAGCAGCACTCTCTTGTGCTATTCAAAGTGATCAGTAATAAGCTCTGCTAATTGTTGGACTGCTTCTGTCTTTGAGGGCACTGGGATAAAGACTTTGGTGAGAGAATGACAGCGACAACTGCATTTATATAGGAAATATAGGAGAGAGAAATGTAGGAAAGAGATTTCTCTGAGGAGACAAACCAGAGGCTCTGCCTGCCTTGAAGGTAACCTCGTACCCGTCCCTTCCTTTCTTAATTCCTTTCCTGCGGGACAGTATAATCTGTTTCATCTGGTGATAGGACAGAGAACGATGACCTGAAGCTACAGCAGAAAAAAGATAAGCTGAACATCAGTGAAATTATGCAGGAGCCGTGAAAGCACCAGGAAAAGGTACTGTTGGAAGAGGGATTAAGCACCATTTCTTAAGGGAATCAAAACTGGCAACAATTAAGGGTGACGGACCGGAGTGCCAGCGCTACGTACAGCACATTTAGCATACTGGGGAGTGTGCCCGTGTTTTCGAGAGCCAACATCCCTGCGGTCGTTGGGACAGGAAAAGCACTGCCTTCCTTAGCAGCGCTGGCGAGGTCCCACGTCTCTATCACTGCAGCAAACACAGCCAAGATTGGCACTAGGTTTTGTCATTAGGTGACCAGGGGATAGATTGGATGGGAGCAAGATTCACCAAAGCCTACGGGAGCACTGGTTCGGGTTTGTTTCTGGACACAAATAAAACCTGGTACAAACCAGATCTTATTTTCTGAAGTAAATGATCCTAACCTGGGGGTGTTGGTCTGCAGCCGGTTGAACATGAGCCAGCAGCGTGCCCAGGTGGCCAAGAAGGCCAAGAACAGCATGGGGAGTGGGGCTCGAGGTGATCGTCCCCCTGGACTGGGCACTGGTGAGGCCCCACCTCGAGGGCTGTGCCCGGTTTTGGGCCCCTCACCACAAAAAAGCCGTTGAGGGTCTGGAGCAGGTCCAGAGCAGGGCAGTGGAGCTGGTGAGGGGTCTGGAGCACAAGTCTTGTGAGGAGCAGCCGCGTTCTAGAAGGTGTTAGTTTTAATTTGAATATAGAGCTGATTTCTCTCCAGGAGTCTTTGTCCCCACATGAGAAGGGGACAGAAAGAATTCTGTACTGGAACCATCTCATATTTTTAACAACATCCTACTCTTTTCTGACAGAGTGTTATATTCTTAATTGTCTTTAGGCAAATGGTTACTTTATCCAGTTTATCATCTCATATGTTTGAAACTGAAGCTATTTATAGCTTTCACTTTGACTTGCTTCTATCTAAATATACATTAGGGTTACCTGCAAGGGTGAAGGGAGGCGACGCAGACATCCCCTTCCAGAAGTGGGGAAAAACATTGCAGACTCCTCTATTTTTTGCTTTCCTCTCAGACACAGTCACAAACATTTTACCATTATTATCTGGTTATTGTGAAGAAATACAATGAAAATAACCAAAAAGGGAGAAAATAAATACATTTTTTCTAAGTTACTTAATTCAGCTGTATGAGATGGCAGTTGGGAGAGTAAGGTATAGGATATACAGGATGTCATTGTTTAAGAAAAGCAAGGGTGTATCCCAGCGTGCTGGAATTTAGGGACTGGAAGGGGCTCTAAGGTCTCCCCGGAGCCTTCTCTTCTCCAGGCTGAACCCCCCAACTCTCTCAGCCTGTCCTCCCAGCAGAGGGGCTCCAGCCCTCCCAGCATCTCTGTGACCGGCACAATCATCCTACCTTTAGTCAGGTAATAGAATTTGGCCCAAAGAGACTGAAAAGAACCAATGTATCACTTTTATTTCGTTGCATATAAGAATTCTCAGAAGAGAAGACTGAGGGGGGATCTAATAAATGTCTATAAATATTTAAAGGGTGGGTGTCAGGAGGATGGGGCCAGGCTTTTTCCAGTGGTGCCCAGGGACAGGACAAGGGGAGATGGGCACAAACTAGAACATGGGAAGTTCCATCTAAACATGAGGAGGAACCTTCACTTTGAGGGTGGCAGAGCCCTGGCAGAGGCTGCCCAGAGAGGTGGGGGAGTCTTCTCCATCTCTGGAGACATTCAGACCCCACCTGGACACCTTCCTGTGGGACCTGCTCTGGGAAGGGGTTGGACTGGATGATCTCCAGAGGTCCCTTCCAACCCCACAGCATTCTGGAATTTGTTCTGTGATGCTCAGTGACAGACCAGAGGGGTCCCATAGATCCTTCCGTGCAAATTAAGGGGATTAACTTTGTACTGGACAAGAGGGAGTGGGTCTGCATCACCTGGCATGTGTTCTGTCACTCAGGGCCTGATGTAGCCCGTGGGCCAGAGAGCAAGACGCAAGTCCCAAGTGAGAGGGGCTTTTCCTTTGGAGTCTGTTGGGCCACGTGTTGGTGCGAAGGCAGAGATGACATAAATGAGTGGGAGACGGGGTGCTGTTATTTATGGTCCAGACTCAGCCTGTATCTGTGAAGTGCTGGATGCAAACAGTGCTGTAGGTGTATACGCTGCCACGTGCCGAAAGGTGAGCGAGCCACCCGGCAGGGATTGTCACCCGTCCCGAGGGTCGTGTGACACTGCGGTTGCAAACAGCAAGCCGGGATTCCTTAAAGGATGGAAGGGAAGGAAAAACAACATTACTGCTAGGAAAGCCAAAGTTAAAATCCAAATCTGACTCTAGAAAACGTTTCCCACAGCCTTCCAGGGTCTGCAGGGAGCCTATAGGAGAGCAGAGAGGGACTCTGTCAAGAAGTGTAGTGACAGGACAAGGGGTAATGGCTTTAAACTAGAAGAGGGGAGATTTAGATTGGATATTAGGAAGAACTTCTTTGGTGTGAGGGTGGTGAGAGCCTGGCCCAGGTTGCCCAGAGAAGCTGTGGCTGCCCCATCCCTGGAGGGGTTCAAGGCCAGGCTGGATGGGGCTTGGAGCCACCTGGTGTGGTGGGAGGTGTCCCTGCCCAGGGCAGGGGGTGGCACTGGATGATCTTTAAGGTCTCTTCCAACTCCAACCATTCTATGATTCTATGATTTATGGGCCCGGGATGTGGAAACTGTTTCACCTTAAAGCCTGCAGACGGCAAAGCTGAACAACAGAGCCTGCTGCCACCGATGCCGTCTGTCCTCCCCGCCTGTGTTAATACCACCACCCTATAAGCCTACTTACAACCAGAAACCCGTAGGAGACCACACGGGTTTTGTTAACAACGCCTGGTGAAAACGCACGGCCTGGGTATCAACGTCACGGTCTGATCTCCAGGCAATGGCTTCTCCTCCGCCTCCTGCCGTTGCTCTTTCTGAAAAGGGAGGGATAAGCAGTATTAATGAGAGCCCGGACGGGCTGCGGAGACAACACAGCACTGGGGAAGAGGGTGCTGCTCTATCTGCGCTAATAAATCAGGATCGTTATCACACTGGGGAGAGAGAGAGAACCCGCAGCAAAGGCATCTGCTGTGAATCATGTCTCTGAGGCTGCTGGATCTCTCTGTCTTCCCCAAGCCCTTGCTGCAGCTGCCAGCAGCCATTAATCCCCTCCGCTCCTGTCGGGGCAAATATTTCTTGTGTCTGACAGTTTGAGTTTGTGGGTTTTGTTGGTTTTTGGTTGTTTTTTCTTTTTTTTTTTAATACTTGCTGTAATGAGTGATGAGCGGGGGGCTTTCTGGACGTGTGCGTTGGCACAAGAAAACACAAAAGCCAGAGGAGCTTTTCCTATGTGCAAGTTCAGTCACCCCTTTTGGCTCCAGATTTACATAAAAGAGAAGGGTTAGGGACATCACCGCAGCACTGTGTCTCTGTGGGATCCTTTCTTCCACAGTGCTTTTCCCTTGGGGGAGTTTTGGGGGCAGAATGAAGGGAAAACGCCAGTAGCAAAACTCCCCATGGTCAGTAATTTCCGCTTTCACCCAAGCTTGTTAAGACACAAATGCCCCGAATGTGATTTGTGGACAATAATCCTGATTTAGGCAACTAACCCCATTTGGGTTTGGGTGAGACGAGACACTAACGTCCCTTTGGTGTCTCCCCTCCCATCCCCTTCCTTCTGCACGTGCTGGCAGCCCAGAGAGCCAACCCCATCCTGGGCTGCATCAAAAGAAACGTGGCCAGTGGGTCACGGGAGGTGATTCTCCCCCTCTATTCTGCACTCCTGAGACCCCACCTGGAGTCCTGTGTCCAG
>VZRU01010764.1:1513-63626 GCA_013398155.1 Pedionomus torquatus
TCTCATCCATGAGCACTCCCAAGTCCTTCTCCTCAGGGCTGCTCTCCAGCCATTCTCTGCCCAACCTGTATTTGTGCCTGGGATTGCCATGTCCCAGGTGCAGGACTCTGCACTTGGCTTGGTTGAACTTCAATATTTATATTACTGCAAGTAATGTGAACAGTTACATTGTACCCCAAAAGTGTACTCTTTGCCCAGTTTCATTGTACCAACTTGGGTTTGCATGGCAGTGTTTTGGTAGCAGGGGGCTACAGGAGCGGCTTCTATGAGAAGCTGCTAGAAGCTTCCCCCATGTCTGATAGAGCCAGTGCCAGCCAGCTCGAAGACAGACCTTCTGCTGGCCAAGGCCAAGCCTATCAGTGACAGTGGTAGTGCTTCTGTGATAACATATTCAAGAAGAGGGAGAAGTTGCTGCACCAGAGCAGATGGGAAAGAAGAGTGAGAATATGTGAGAGAAATAGCTCTGCAAACACCAAGGTCAGTGAAGAAGGCGGAGGAGGTGCTCCAGGCACCAGAGCAGAAGTGCCCCTGCAGCCTATGTAGGACCCTATGCCAGAGCAGGTAGATGCCCAAAGGAGGCTGTGACCCTGTGCAAAGCCTCTGGCATGACCAATGGACCTGTAGAGAGAGTAGCCCATGCAGGAGCAAGTTTGCTGGCAGCACTTGTGATGCTGTGTGCAACTTGTGCTGGAGCAATCTGTTCCTGAAGAAATACACCCTGTGAAAAGAACCATCTTTGGAGCAGTTTGCAAAGCACTGCAGTCTGTGGGAAGGACTCCTGTCAGAGAAGTTCATGGAAGACTGCCTCCCAAGGGAGGGCCCCCATGCTGTAGCGTGCTAAGAACATGAGGAGTCCTCCCCATGAGGAGGAAGGAATGACAGAGACAAGGCATGAGGAACTGACCACAACCCAGGTTCCCTGTCCCACTGTGACACTGGGGGACAAGGTTGAGAAAATCAGAAGTAAAGTTCAAGTTCAGGAAGAAGGAAGGAGCGGGGGAAAGGTGTTTTTCTCATTATCCTGCTCTGATTTTGATTGGTAATAAATTCAGCTGATCTCTCCATGTCAAGCCTGTTTTGCTTGTGACGTTAATTGCTGAGTGATCTCTCTGTCTCATCCTACGAGCTTTTTGTTGTATTCTGTCTTCCCTGTCCAGCTGAGGAGAAGAGTCATAGAGGAGCTTTGGTGGGCACCTGGCCACCACAAGACTGTTGCAGAGTCCTACCTTTTCCCCAAGCTTGGTCCAGCTCCCTCCTCTTGTGCCTAGACTGTCCTTCATGAAAAGTAATTTGCTGCTGTTTTTAACAAATTTGTTTCATCTGGATTGGGAAACAGATGCCACTGACTGTTTGGCTACAGTAAAAGGTGGACAAGATAATCCATGATACGGGTCAGAAAGTAAAGGAACATAACTGTTTACAGAGGTGAATGTGTAGCTGAACCTAGAAAAAGAGAGGAGGCTGGCAGCAGTATTTTGTTTCAAAAGCAGAAAAAAGTTTTTGCTGTAACTCAGAAGAAGCAAACAGTGGCATATATTAGAGGAGTGGTTTAAATCAGTCATGAAAATTAATCAAATCGGTGACGGGGAAACTTTGATTTAAATTATTGCTTTTAATCTTAAATTAGAGCTGTATATTTTCTTAAAGGCTGATTTTTCACTGATAGGTAACCATTAAAACGTGCTGTTTATAGTCTTTATGCAGACTAGTATTTCCTTTTGCTAACAAAGAGAACATGGTACATCTACATACATCTGTGACATTTCAGAATTTAACATAACATTTATATGGATTCTTAATTCTTACATACGTTTTACTATTTTAGAAGATGAGGACTGTTTCATTTCTTTTTAATAGATAATTACTATGTTTTTACTTGGGATTCATATCAAACTCCTAGTGGGTATATGCAGGAATTGAAAGAGAAACATCAGATAAAAACTCCATACAGTCGCTTTTAGTTAAACAAGATTGCTATCATGTATTTGAACCTTCTTCTGAAGAAGTTTATCTAAGTATCTTTTGCACTGAAGAAGGTTTAATTAAAAAAATGGAAGTATACTTGTAGGAGGAGATTTTAATTGGTTAGAACTAGTAGAGATCATCCTATCCTTTCCATTTGTATTTTATTTATGGATGGAAATAATGAAAAAAACTCAGCTAGGATAATTAATTTAAGGGAGCTAGTTGAATAAAAAGAAATAAAGAAAACCACTTGCTTGCAGAAAAAATATGTTTGTCAAAACCTGGTTTAACACTTCAGCAAATCAAGATTAATCATTCAGCAACATGACTTTCCTTATAGCTGGAACAGAAAGTCCATACTGCTTAATAATACTGCATTTGTAGTATTTGCTTTTTAAAGTAAGCATATTTAAAACTAATTTTTAAAGTAACCAGCCTGGTTTATTCTATTATTATTTTATTATAGAGACTTGGAGAAGTTACCAGGTAAGAACCATATTTTAACTGTAAATCTGTTGGGCACAAAGTCAGGATATTTTAGAAATCAGGTACTTTTCATGTTTAAGGAGGCTGTATGTGATTGGAGGAGCCTGTCTTTTAGAAAAGTTAGGAAAAAAAATCATTCACATAAATGAATCTCTAATATTGCTGCAGAATATTAATTCTTTGACTTCTGATGTGTTTTGAAATAAGCAGCAGTTCATACTAGTATCAGCTTTGCTTAAAGTAAGTGCAAGGACCATGAAATAATATTCATGAATAAAGTCAGAATGAGTCATGTTACTAATAAAGCTCTAGAGATAAATTTAAAAGAGCATATACGAAGAGATGGACTTTGTATGAGACAATCTTGCTGAGTAATATGATTTTTTAATTATTTTTTTTTTTCTGTTTTAGGTGAAGCCTGTGATGTTCTCAACAACAGAGTAAGTGAAAATCTGCAGCAGTTAGATGCAGTGGTTTCCCTTATGGTTATAAGGGTAGTGGCCATATATTGTAGTTCAGATTATTAGCCTTTAGATGGCATTAGCTCCTTGAATATTTTAGGTTGTAATTTTTCTAGCGTGTGAGGTGTGAGATGAGGGAACGCAGCAGTAACTTCTGAACTGGTATTTTGTTAGGGGAACACAGTCAGTACACTCAGTGCATGCTTCCCCCTTACAGCCCCCTGAAAAAAAAAAGAAAAAAAAAAGAATAAAAATAAGGAAGCCATCAAAAGAGAGGTTTTTGACTGAAAAAAATGACGGATGTAGCCCAGCTCTGGAGTACAGGGCTCAGAAATGTCCAATTCTGAGCTCAGTTTGCCCCCAGACATTGTTCTGCAACAAGTCTGAGGTGTAATTAAAGCAGCAGGGTTGTTTTGCCATCCATTCTGCTTCTGCCAGCTTGTATGCAGGCACAGGAAGACACTGTTTTGTTGGCCTGATGCCATGAGAGGTTCTTTGTATGCTGAAGCGCTGCATTAGTGGCTCCCTGCGCGGTGGCTAGCTCTGCATCTGTTCTTGGTGTGTGAAGTGGCAGTATTGGAGTGTGCAGTTGCAGTTAAGAATTATGGAAAGAAGTATAACCGATAGCACACTGCTTTGCTGAAAATAGCAGTCTGTTCCTAGGTTTTGTGAACCACTGAGAGTAACCGAAACTATCGGTTTTCCACATGCTGTGTTGCATTTCAGTAGGATACAGTATGGCTTCTGTATGTTTTTAAGTACAAACTTCCTGCACGTTCTGAGTAAGAGTGAGTGTTAATTCAGATGACAATGGCACATGGAAGCATGTAAAGTGTGTATGCCCATACTGCCGAATGTTTTCAATGCTATGCCAAATTATCTGAATGATGAAAAGGAAAGGAATTGAATAAGCCTGCCATAGTTAGCAATGCGTGGTTCCTTCCTAATTGCAGACCTTTTTCAGCCTGTTTTTACATCTCAGTCTCAAAGCACAGAACCTCTTCACAGAACCACCAATGCTGCTAGGTCTATTTTGTAGATGAGAAAACTGAAACATCAAAATTTGATGATATGCACATGAACATCCAGGAAGTGTCATAGTGACATATCTGGAAATGGAACCTGGGTGGGTTCCTGATCTCTATTCTTGTGTCTTAACTGCCAGATTAATTTTCCATTTGCTGTACATCTTTATATGGTAATAGCGTTGCTGTTTTCCACAAGATAGTCTGAAACAGTGTCCAGATTGGAACAATGGCCATGACAACTGTTTTCTCTTTGATAGAGTACTATAAAGTGCTTTAAAGTAAGCACATGTGTCAATAAAGAATGCAAAGTACTGAATGCTGCCAATGCCTGTTTTAATGATTTAAAAGTGTCGTCTTTTGTGTGCATGAAGTTTAGACTCCACAGAATGCTGCTCCATGGATTCCCACTGTTTTTTTTTAAGTCAGTGAGGTTGTAGTTATGTGAGTGAAGCTTTGCCTTCCAGTTTCAAAATGAGCATTTAATAATGGAGTAGGACATCAGAGTGTATTTCATGCTGGCTTTTAGCTCAATGACATACAACAGTGCAGTTGAGAAGGTTTTCATTGCAGTTGCACCTCAGTTTTTCTTCGTAAGGTTGCTAAAGGAATGTCTTGTTCTCATGCCATGTTTGTCTTTCTCTTTTCTGTAATTTATTTCCTTTGGAGGACTGAACCAGACTTAAGTATCTGTTTCTTAATGAGGTGGGGGGTTGGAGGTTGTTTTATTTTTTGGGGGGAGGGGGACGTTGACCCAGTATTACAGATGGTTTCACCAAAAAACGTAACAGTTTAAGTGATTAGCCCAAGGTAATTCAGTGAATGGCGCAGCCTTCCTGAAAATGTTAAACTCTTCTGGCTCCTTGTCTTTTAAACTAGTCTAGCCGCTAAATCATATTGGCTGCCAAATGAAATGAAACTTTGAGAACTGGAAGTCACTTTTCATACTGTCTAATTGCCCATCTGATGTGGGAAAATGTCTGTAAAAATCTTGCCTGGGAATCCTACCAATTTTTTTTTAAAATACCATTAAACAAAGCTTTTTGCATCAAATAGTTTATTATCTGTTGACATTAATTCACAGGGAGTATACATACATAAAGCTGAGCACATGTTCTACTGGAACAAAGCAAGAGCGCACAGTGCCTGTGAGGTCAGGTTGCATGTGATCTTCCCAGCAGAAAGTAGATGCTGTTTAAGAAAAAGATGGCAGTTTCTGGTACAGCCAGTGTAAAAAGAAAGGGAAAAAAAAATCACAGAAAAGGATCTTTTCTTGTATAATGATTTTTAAGATAAGCATTTCCAGTTACTTAATATTTTTCCTTCAAAGTATTACTCCAAAGGTTTCTTCCCTGTACCCTTTTTCCTTTCCTATTGTTTTTGTTCCAACCCTATAATGACCATGACAATTTGAGGATTTTGAGGGAAGGTTTGTGAGGAGAATCTGTTATTAGACTGATACAGTGGTAAAAAATGGCCATACAGGCACAGGTGTGCTCTGCGGAAAGGCTTGTTTGTCCAGTACCTTATCTGGATTTGTTACTATGTCATCTGGTTTAATAATTAAAAAATCCTTGGCTTTTATTTTCCATTTGCCTGTCCAAGTTCCCAATCCATCCCTGTTCAATTGTGAAAACAATTTGAAAAAAACAAAGGGACTCATAATATGGAGAAAGCTGAATAGAAATGGAATGCTGAAAGGTTTTTTTTTTACTTATTCATAGGGGTGGTTGTTTGCTTTTGGGAGAGGAAAACAATGCCTAATAGCAAAACATTACTTAAAAACAAATCAGTAAATGTTAGTGTATAAATAAACTTTGCATATAAATTAGTGTAAGACAAAAACTGTTAAATGAAGATACACACATTATTTTAAGGCCTAACTTACATCTTTGTATCTTCTTAAAAATACGATTTTATTTTGTGTATCATATATATATTATATATATATTATAAACAAAATATGTGTGTTTTTCAGTTCTGTGGCTTACAATGTAATATTACCTGCTGATGTAAAAGTATTTTACCCACATTAAATCCCAATTTCATATTTCTTTCACTATTCTTAAAATACAAACTGTTTTATGTAAATACCTCTCTGAATTCCTGATTTGCTAATAAAGGGAAGCTGAATATCTGTACATCTAGGTGAAGGATAACCTGAGCCAAATTCTAAAATGATAAAAATCCTTCTGATGTGGGAGAAATCAATGTTTGAATACTAAGGTTTTCCACATTTTCAGAAGTGTTGCATAATCAGCTATTCCATGATAGCAGCTCCTGCTTGGATAGGCTCTTCCAGAACAAAAAATGGGTTTATTCCAAAATAATCAGTCTTTTGACAAAGACTTCAATGACAAAGTCTTCAATGACTGTAAGGGATTATTGTACACTAAAAAAAATAAAATAAAATAAAACAAAAATCACTTGAGAAGAGTTGATTCAACCAAAAAACCGCTTTGTAACAAATGTTTTGGTTAGTTTCTCTGGAGGAGCTAGGGTGAGATGTAGGGCACCCTGAAGATTTCAAACAAGGGGAAATTAAGTAAGTTTTGACTGAAACAAAGACCTAGCTCACTGTATGACTCCTAATTTGTCAAGACGTGGTATGAAATTTCAGAAGAATAATATTTGGAAGATCTAAAACAAAACCTCTAAATCTCTAAAACAAAATGTTATTTTTCAGGTGGAGATTGCTTGATTTCTTGTTATTTAAGAAACATTCACATTCAGTTCTCTTCAACATTGTCATACTTACTCTGGCAACAATCTCAGCTGATGTGTATCCCTGACCTTATTCAATTCTGCTCTGCATTTAGGCCACTGGAACTCCTAACGTTTCCGAGGGGGTTCCCATCAGTTGTTAAGGGATTCAGAGCTCTTCCTGCTGTGATAGCGGGCCATCATCTCATGCAGTTATCAGTCCAATGATCAGGCATTGGAGTGGTGACTAAGTGAGACAGATAGCATCTTCTCCTGCTAGATTAATCACATAACTGGCTGTCAAATTACTCAACTTTCCTCCATCGACACTGGAACTGAGACTCTCTCTGTTCTTGCCAAAGAATATTCCCCTATCTTTGGCTATATTTTAAGCTTTCCCAACTTGCCCAGGCTATCTCTGCCTATTATTTTTCTGACATCATACATTTTGCTGTCAGTAATCCAGCAACACACAAATAATTTGTTTTTTATGTCTATAATTTATGCTCCAGAGCTGAGTAAATTGCTGCACTTCAGACCCAATCCAAAGTCTAATGAAATCATTGGAAACATTCCAGTTGACTTCACTAGGCTTTACATCAGGCCCATAAGTAGAACTTGCCTGCCACTGAGTCAGAACTTATAAAAGACAAACAAAGCAGACCATTTTTTACCATTCTTAGCCAGTCACAGTAAGGGAAGATAGCAAACAGGAATCAGAATACAGTTTAAATTATTACTAGATCAGCTGCTAGTCTTAAGTAGTTCTTCGCTCAAAGACCCAGTTTAACAATATAAAAAGCACTTACGCACAACTGCTATAAAGGATTTGAGAAGAGGTTTCTTTTATTTATTTCTGATTTTTTTCTGATGTTTTAATTGGCTATTTAGTGGATTCTATGTCATGGTAAAGTGAGTAAAGCTCTTGTGATTGCTAAATATTACTTTTATTTTCAAAGTCTCATTTTTACTTTACAGGGAGCAAAGTGCTGCAGCTGACACCACGTGTGTGAATCACTTGATGAAAAAGACAAATTAAAAAGAGAAGGAACATAAGCAGTGACTATAGTCTCTTCTACAGAACCCAGGTAGCACTGTGGGAAAAGGGGACTCTTTCTTCTCCTAGTAATACTAACAATTGCATAAACTGGTAAACTTTTCTTGAGGAAACTGAACTTGAAATGCTTAAAATAAAAAACCAACACCCCATGACTTTTCCCCAGGGCCGCAGCAGCCTCTGTAAGGTAAACAATCTGTAGCATTGTGCTATGGGTGCAGGTGGCTAATTAGTGCCCATCACTATCTTTAATCCCCGGGGAAGGGAGAAAACCTTTTAAATCTGTCTGTAAAAAATGGAGGTTGTCAAACTGCAAAGGAAGCCATGACAAGCTGGCTGTGTAGAAACTGTGTGAACAGTTAATTCAATTAGATCTTTAATGCAAATATATTTGGTATACTGTTGCATTTGCATATCCTTCAGCTAGGGCTTAAGTCAACATTTTTAGTACCTCTATTGAAATTAAATTTTTGAAATTTATATAACTTCAGCATCTAGAAGACAACAGATTAAAGTATCATTCATTTACTAAATGAAGAAGAAGATTAACTGAGTTTTAGGGTGCCAGAGGAGAAACTGTCAGAATCTGAAGAATCCAGCAGAATCTGGCAGAATCTGAAGGTCTGGATTCTCACCATTCTGAACAGGTCACGTAAGATCAGATTCACAGATTTAATTAGGTATCTAATTTCTTTTTGGATGTAATGTTACTAAGGATCGGGTTCCTAGTTTCACAAGTCTTGGTTCTATGGATGTTTCTCTCGACATGTCCTCAAAACTAGAAACAAAGGGAGGGGATGAGAAGTGCTTTTAAAGTTGGATCAACTCTCTGATCTGGCTTATTATTCAGCTCCACAGACAATCACATTAGAACAAACAGGGCGTCAGCACAGGCGTGGAAATGATCAGTGATGAGGAAAGGGGGCTGGAAGCACTTAGCTAGCTTTGTCAGTGTGAGAAGTGTCCTTGGAACCAGACAGCCTCATTTCCTCAGGCCTCATCTGCACTACAAAGTTTTCTGAGAAGAGTTGCCTTGTGTTCCCACAAGCTTGTAAGCTGGCAAAACATAACCCTTCTTTTGAAAGACACTGTCTTCCCATACCACACCAGCCACCAGCCACGCTGCTAATGACATAACAGTGCTGGCACCTAGAAGCTTCTGCTCCCACTCATAACAGACTTTAGGGTTTTAACCAGTAAAATTTCATATAGGGACAGACACACTGCCCTGGCAAAAGCACCCCAGGTGTACGCATGCTCAAGATGTGCTGTGTGTGCTAGTACCAAGCCTTCTCCCGTGGAAAAGTGATGTCTTTGCTTCCCACACCTAGGAAGTGATGGGACTGGTACTTGCACGTGTCATGGAGGTCTTTTGAGAGATGATAACAGAGCATTCCTGTACTGGGCTCCATATGAACACTTTGGTTACATGGATAATAATGACTATGAAAACTACCCTTACCTGGTTTATTGACGATTGGTAAGCTACAGGCTTCATCTTGAAATCTGTTGATTAAAGTAGCACTATTATTATGGAGAAGGATTGAATTCAACATTTATAAACTGTGGTTTTTTTCCATGTCACAAAAAGTATCATATTGTTTTAAAATTGTCAGGGATAGTTTTCCAGTTTTAAGGTCTTGTAATGCTTGATGTTTTTCTTACAGGTCAATCTGTAATCAGGAGATTATTTAAAAATACAACTACTCCAAAGAAAAAATGTCTTTCTAGGTCTTTTTCTAGGGGGTGAGAAAATTTTGCAGGTGTGAACCCCCAAAACTTTGAACAACAGGCAAGAAACCTGAAAGTTAAAAAAGTCATGGAAACACTGTTTAAAGGGAGAAAGCAATAACGTTTTAGTAAAGTAGATGCCAGTTGTATAATTAGAGCAGGAGAGAAAGAGGGAAAAATAATTTTATCAGTCTAAATCATAGTAGCATCATTTTGTATTCCCTGTTGTAAGGAAATCAAGATTTTGATATTTCCAGACTCCATCTATGGAAGTGAGCCCTTTACTTTCAGACTGTTACTGCCAGCCCACTGTAATACACTTTAAACCTATTTGTTAGCCAAATTAAAGGAGAAGTATGGCTATCAAAGGTATTAGGAGACCCAAGTATACTGCCTTCATGGCGGGAGAATGCTGTACCAACCCATCATCTTTTGCCTACAAAAAGCTGTTCTCAGCCAATTTGTACCCTAATCAGTGTGGGTACAAGTAAGGCAAACTGCTTGCAGTAACCACATCAGCCATAGCACATATTGCCTTTTGCTAATCCAAAATAGACAGAACACTAGGACTAGAGGTGAAGAAAGGAGTGTGGGGAAAAAAAAAAAAAAAAAACAATTGAGACAAATAATGTCAGTTAAACTAGTATGGCAGTTTGCAGTAAACCAGACTGTCTTTATTGCACTGCTTACCATATTGGGTTGGTCCCTGCAAACCATTTTCTGAGACCACTGGTCTGCAAGTATGTCTACATACATGAAATACAGACTCTTAGAGCATTGCCATGCTTTAGATCAGGCAAGGCAAAGCTTACATTTAAAGGCAACTTATTAATTTTAGTTCTCACACATGGTTCCACCAAAAATACCTGAAAATACCTTGTTGATTGATATTGTAGCATTCACACTGTATGGGGATGGATAAGGCGCTGCTTGGTAACTGTTCAGGCAGGAAAAACAATACAGTACAAAAGCAGAAACACATGTAGTAAACCAGTTTGGTACACACAACAGCAGGAAATCCTTGTGAATGCAACAAGTGCATGAGGTAGATCTCACAGCAAAGAAGCCAAAACTAGGGTAAATATTTTGTGATGATTTCCTTACACAAAATACTTGGATCAGTTACACTTTCCTGTGATTAAGCCAACATGTTTCTTTTCTGTTAATACTGATGGTGGCAAGCAGTTATGCAAAGGGGTGTATGCTAGTGAAAGCAGCAGAACTGCATGAAAAGTCTGTTCCTCTTCCCCACTTCAGGCAAATACACTAAATGGAGCAAATGGGTTTATTTTAAACACTTAATTGTATTAATTATCTGAAAAATGTCTGCAACACAAATAGAATTACTCTTTTAATTTTGAAATTGGTAATATTTTTTGCTAAATCAGTTCTAAAGACGCTACGTAAGATTTGCATGTAAGCATTCCAGATGTTTGCAACATTCTTATTTAGTGGAAATTTGAAAATCAAGGCCATGATATACAAATGCATATTCCTGTACTAACATACTGTACGTTAAGGCTTTTACAAAGTGTTAATAATAAATTTCATTCTGACAGCAGGTGCTGAGAACATTCTGGAACAGCTGTCTGATTTGGAAAAATAAGACCAAAGTATGCATAATTTCAAAATTATGAATGCATAGTCTCAAAATTAGGAGGGCTTCTGCTGTTGGTTTTGGTTGACACTGTTCCCACCTTTATGCAGTGGTATCAGTAACCACAGTTTATCATGGTAAGTTCTGTCCTAATAATAATGAAAGTGGTTTTCTCCTTATCCTTGACTATAAGGATATAAACCCTTATTGCCAAAAGCACAGAAAAAGCCAAGAATTTTTTTCATATTTCTTTATTGACTCCATCCTCATCGAATCATCTTATTGCTGTAATCTGAACATAAATTTTGCCACGTTTGTAACTTCTGGCAATTTTCTTTTGGGTTTAACATTAAGACCTCTTTTACACTAATCAGATTGTTCCTGTCTTTCAATCAAAAGCCTTTGTTCCATGGTTAGATAGTTTCAAAATATGTTTTTTGTCAAAACCTTTATCTAAAAGTCAAAATACTACTGTTAATAGATGTGGATGTAATAATGTGGAATAACTGCCTTATACGAAGAAAACAGGTAGAGATACTGAACAAGTAATTCAAGCCTGCAGCCTTAGCCCTTCTTTGTTATCAAATGAAACCTTAAAAGTATATATACTTTCAAACACCACTTTTATAAAGGCTCTGTAAAATTTGAAAATGATGTAACTTAAAATGGAGAAATGTTTTCCCTGTCAGTTGTAGTGAGAATAATGTACAGGAAAAGGTGACGTAATGATCATATCACTTACATTATTCTCTCCCTAATGAATAATCTTGCACGCTGAGGATGAGCTCACTTACTATTATCGGAGACACATCTGTAGGCCACAGTACATTGCTGAATGTACTGGAGTTTTGATGTTGTATAATCTGCCTGTAGCTAACACTTTTCATTAGAATTGCAAACCCATTATATGTACTACATATGGAGTAAATTTGCCTCATGAGGAATCTGACAGCAAAAAAAAAAAAAAAGAAACAAAGCTTTTATTTGCAGCAGTTGTACTTGGGATTCACACCCTTCCTAAGCAAAGCTGTATCTCTCTTTGAAAACCAGTCTCAGACTATTATTAGTTTGGAACATCTAAAATATGTGATGCATGTTTTCTGTTCTCATTTCAGCCAGAGCTCACATGATTGATACAGCAGGCTAAGTTTAATTTCAAACTAAGGATAGAAAATCCTCTCTGTATCTATTCCTATTTGTAGCTTCAATGCAGACAGTCAGTGTGCTCAACTGTGAAACCGTGTAACTTATGTAATGTGCTTTCTGTAAATGATGAATCATATTCTTATTTAAACCTGGTAAAATGAGTAAGGCTGGGAGTCAGTTTGGAATTCAAGAAATAACATAATTAGAGCCACTGAGTAATGTAATTCAGTATTATAAATGTCTTGAATACACAAGCTTTTATTAATATTAATGAACCAGGAATGGACAGAGAAGAATATAGTGTGTGTAGAAAGTCCAAAAGAGACTCTCCCTTCAAATAGGCACACTCCCTACTTTCCCCACACACTTTCCATGCATCTAATCCAGTGATTGTACTGGGCTGAAAAAGAATACTAGGAAAATATTAGGCGCTGATTCAGGAAAGGGTTAAACATATGGTTAAAATTATGTATGTTTCTGCATTTTGCTGAGTGCAATACTAGGAGCTGAACATAGCTGACCAGATCCCTTTCTGTGGTGGTAGTGTGTATTTGTGGCACCAGTGATCCTGTGGCTAACTGTAAGCATCCCATTTAAGCAGGAATAAAGTCTTTCTAACTTCAGTGTTTTGTCTCCATATTTATAAACTTGCTTTGAGCAATCAATTTTTCATTAAAAAAACCGAGCTATCAAAGATCACAAAGAAAATTTAAAAATCATTCCTCTTCCAAATATGGACCTAAAACTGTAGTCTTCCCCCTCATCTAAACATCCTGTCATCACAAATCCAAAGCTAGACATGTGCATATGCCCCCATGCAGATTAAACATCGAAAGACATTAGGTGAAATCTCCATATGTCCTGCCTTCCAGAGTAAGAATGCTCAGTTGTACATGTGGGATAATTTATACGTTTACCTCCCCAGGTAGCATTAACCCACTCAGGCTCCCCCATGTTGATACTCTGATGTCTCCATTCTTAAAATAATTGAGCTAGCTCCTAGTCTCCCTTTGGCTACTTCATAGCATTCTGGCTCTCCATATCCCATAGCAGAATTAGTCAATGTTGCCTGTATGTATGAAAATGAAGTGAGTGAGTTGCTGGGGTGATCTGTGGTCCAGATAAGCCGCTTTCTGGAAAGTTCTTTACAGGTGAAGTTGGAAGCTGGAACAGCTTGTCAAATTTGTGCTGAGGTCTGCACCAGACTTGGGACTTGCCCGACTGGGCTGTGCTAGCAAAAAAGTCCCCAGTTTAGCCTAAGAGCCCAAGAGGTACCATACCTCCTTGAAGACTGCATGTTATCTATCCTTGTAGTTTTCTGTAGAAATTAATATCACCAATAACTGGCATTAGTGGAAGCTGATCATATGTAGAGATTTTCACTTGCTTATTACAATTTGAACTGAACTCAGTGCAGTGTGGTGACATTCTGTCTTCCTCTCTTACGTTTAACTGCACATCTTTGTTCCATCATTGTAAGAAAACATTTTAAACTTTAATTTTTGGGATATGGATGTTTCTTCTGGATTTACTAAATAGGGCCAACGGAGCTTGCCTTGACACATTTCATGAACATTTTTTTCTGTTCTATCATCTCGTGCTCCTACCACACCCTTTCCTTTGAGAGACATTGAGATTGTTCCCCTACCCCATTTAAAGATCTAAGTAATTCTACAAAAACACTGCATGATGTCACCTACAGGTAGAAATAAGCCATTATGTCCCTCATATTAATCATTGAATTATGACTCACCCTCACTCTCAACCTTCATACAAATACATGACATTTTATAAAATTTCTGTCAGTTGATACTTTTAGTGGATAAACATCAGCCAGCAAAATGAACATTTCCATTCCATAGTAAGAGATAGGAAAATAGGAAAAAGTAGGAAAATATGTTTGATTCCTCATATTAAATTCAGCTGTCAAGTATTTTTCCTCTGAGTTTGTGTCTAGTCTTCGCCTATGTCACTGTATTTCTGTAAATCCTAGAACAAATCAGCTTTGTTCTGCGCAGTGCAACACCAAGTGGAAACATCGACCCCTAAACTGACAAGCCAAGCAAGTCCCCTCTCTAGGACTGCAAAATGTTCAGAAGTATATATGTATATACGTGTATTTTTTAAGTACAAAATATTTCTTCAGGGAATATGAAATTTCTGTGATTGCAGCAATGGGCAGAATACAGTAAAACAAGACTACAGATGATTACAGGTTGCACAAAGTGAATAGAAGTTTGTTTGCCCATAGTGCAGTGGGTAAGGAAAAAAGAAAAACTCTTTGTGGAAAAGAGGTGATGTTTCCATATAAACACACAGCTTTCACTTTTACAAAAATCACTCATTTTGTCAATTTCCTTATTTAGCTTAATTAAAAAAATAAAACAACAGGCACAATAAGAGTGAATTGAATGGAAAATAGAAATAAAACTGTTTTCTGTGAAAAAAGCAGCGAAGGAGTAGAAGCCTTTCAGAGACACTGATCAGGCTGCCTTTTTACTCTTTGCTTGTTTGTCAGCATTTACTACCATACTTCATTTCATCTCTCAAAGCTGAGATGTAGTCTACAGCAGTCCTTGAACGGGACTCTTTTCCTCTCCTTGATGTGAACTTTTTTGAGTCAGTACTTAGTAAAGTGGTGAATACCTTGCAAGAACCATGTGATGAGAGTGTGCCTCCTTGACAGGAGTATCTGACATCAAAGTATCCGAGATACAACCTGGAGTAATTTGTCTGTTTAGAAAATTGCTTACTGCCAGTCTTCCTCTTATGACATATAATAAAGGACAATCCAAATAAGTAGTTAAATCAGTGGAAGTCTGGTATTGCTGAAAAAAAAGAGAAGTTCTCTTAAGAATAAAGATTATGTGTTCAGGGCTTTTTTTCCAGTAAAGATCCAGAAGATTGAATCAGTTTCTGAAGTAAATCTAAATGGTTTAGTTTGAAAATCAGATTGAAAAGCTCAACCTCTTGCATGATTTAAGTGCTTTCTTGTTTCATTTGGGTTTGACATACCGCAAGAGTCAGACACTTTTGTGTTTGTGTTTCAGTGCAGATGGTACTGGGGATAAATCAGTACCTACACATGAATTCCCTTCACAGTTAATGTTAAAAGGCAGCTACTTGTGGATTTAATCATGATTACTGGTTATCAGTGGAGAGCAAAACTATGGGACAGCTGAAAAAGAAGTGAGATTCAGTGCAATGGAATAGTTATCCAGATCAGTATTTCTATATTTGTCTTTCATTAAATCATATGTAATGGACTCAAGTTTTATATCTTGTTCAACGAATGGCACTCCTAGGAGCACAAAACTTGTGAGTTCATTATTTGTTTAGTAAAAAGAATACTGTCACTGACTACATAATCAACGATATGAGAGCTTCATTTTTAGAGCTCTTGGTACCATGTCATTACATTAAAATTACAGTTTTAATTTAACAGGTTAGTTTCTTCCTAATGGTTGCTAATAAAGGCAAGAAAGCATGACCTAGATGTGCTTCCTCCCATGATGTCTGCTTTCAAGTAAACCAAAACTGCTATGAGATAAACCCAGTACCAGTATTCTGCGAGTCATGTGTCTTAAGTAACTCAGCAATACTCTGTGCATAAGGAGGGTGAGAATTTTCAAACAAGCTCAGCCTGCAAAGCATGCAGATATAAACTTCAGTATTTTTACTAGATGTAGTAAAAAATTATGAAGGATTAACTAGTGCTGTTTCCTCTTGCTTTCTAAGAGGGTCTGTGGTATCCTGTCTCTGACACTCCAGATGGGAGTAATTCCATGCTGGCAAGCAAAACCATGAAAGCCTCATGTCCTGATGTGTCCAAGACTTTTGACAAGTTGAGACCAACTACACAGCCGCAATTACCTAGTACTACAAGCTGTCTCCTTTCCTAGTGAGAGACCATGATAACATACATGAAACACAGTGGGCCAGTACACAAGGGATATAGGGTCCAGCTGAATCATGCAATAATAATTCATGGAATCACGGAATTCTCAGAGTTGGAAGGGACCTCTAGAGATCATCTAGTCCAACTCCCCTGCTAAAGCAGGATTGCCCAGAGCACATTACTCAAGGCTGCATCCAGGCAGGTCTTGAAGGTCTCCGGAGATGGGGACTCCACAACCTCCCTGGGCAGCCTGTTCCAGTACTCTCTCACCCTTACCATAAAGAAGTTTTTCCTCATATTCAAATGGAACTTCCTATGTACCAGCTTGTGCCATTGCCTCTCATCCTGTCACTGGGAAGAGTCCAGCTCCATCCTCCTTCAACCCACCCTTCAGATACTTATAATCATTACTAAGGTCTCCTTTCAGCCTTCTCTTTTCCAGGCTAAAGAGTCCCAACTCTCTCAGCCTTTCCTCATAAGGGAGGTGCTCTAATCCCTTAATTGTCTTTGTTGCCCTACACTGGACTCTTTCCAGTAGTTCCTGATCTCTCTTGAAATGGGGAGCCCAGAACTGGATGCAGTATTCCAGCTGGGGCCTCACCAGTGCAGATTAGAGGGGGAGAATGACCTCCCTTGACCTACTGGCCACACTCTTCCCTATGCAGCCCAGAATTCCACTGGCCCTCTTGGTGACAGGGGCACATTGCTGGCTCATGGATAGTTTACTGTCTACCAGACCTTTCCAGCAGGTCTGCCCCTAACCTATGTCAGTGCCTGGAATTCTTCCTCCCCAAATTCACTGCAAGAAAATTAAAACTCATCAGTGATGGAGACACAATTTTCTCAACAATCTCTCTATGGCACCTAAGAATTACTGCAAATCATACTATCTTCTTTCCTCTATACAAGATAAACTTCTTGGCCTCACTTCACTAACATGAATATTCAAGAAGATACATATTAAGAAGCAAAATAACAAAGAGCTAATGAGATATTCAACAAAACCAAAACAACCTTCTGCATACAGTTATGCAAGCTAAAAAATTATCACATTTTTAATTTAAAAATATTTTTTAAATTGTGCAATAATGCACAAGTAGATTTAATTTTTAAATTAAGTATCTCATTAGAATAGCTGGTTTCACATATAAACCCTAAGTGAATATTATCTTTAAGTTCTACCTTTTTCAAGTGTTTTGAGATAAATTGCCTCTGATAGATGACTAATACATGAATTGCAGAGAGTAAGCTTTATAGATTTTATTTAGCCTAATGTATAAATTTATGTCTGATTTTTAAGTGCACTATGGGTAAGCATCCGTTTGCCGACTCGGAGTATATATTTTTCAAGTATCAGAAAATGAGCTGTGATTTTAGCTGTATAATACACAGCTAAACTTGATACACCAAAGATAAAAATATTATAACTACTATTGAAATTCCTTATATTACAGATTCATAATCTGATGTGCTTTTGTATTTACATTATATATTCTGATTAATGGAAACTTAAGTATTTCTATTTCAGTCACCTTTTTCATTTCATGCTCCCTTAGTTGTAACTCCTGACCTGTGACTGGGAAAGGATTTTTGAAGCCTTCTCCAGCCTTGCCTGGTAGGACAGGACTAAAATCCATGCAGCTACTGAAAATGTTTTTATCTTCCTAGCTGCAGAACCTTACTGCCTAATCCAAGAGAATTAATAAATCACATTATATGGACAGTTAAGGAACTCCTAGACAATTTAGGAAGCACTGTCAGCCCTTCCCTCTGTCTATGGATTCCCTACTGACATCTACTCCAGTAGCCTATTTCAAGAGTTTCAACAGATGTGATCAGCTGGATTTCACACTCAGGGTGTTGGTGACACAGAGAGCCCATTCATCCCACTGCAAAGTTCACAGGCAACTCTAATTCCAGGTGGAATCTCCAGGCAGCTAAGAGCCCCATCTGGTAGCCATTTGGATTATGTGAACCCAACTACTATTTGAAATTACTTCCTTCTTCTTTTACTATACTGCATTGTTGTGATGAGACACCATGACAGATGTGAAGCCCAACAGATGTGAAGCCCAAAGCTTATTTCATATTACAGCATTAGCACCAAACAGTTTTATGAACTTCTTCCAACCTTCTGCAAATGTGGAAGCTGTCAGTTTGCATCAAAAGTTTGGCTAAATGCATGTATGGAGAAGTTTAACCATCTGGAAGATAGTTATTTAAAAAACATCTAGAAAAGCACCTGGCTAATTATTTGCCACTTTATTTACCATCACTGAATGCAGCTGACAGTGAAAGGCATCTAAATTATAGTTCTATCCTGGTGTTTGACAGATTATAGCAGAATGTGAACAGAAGAAATAGTTCCATTACCAGGCAGTAGTATCTTTCAGATTTCATTTTACAAGTCAATACTGTATTATAGAATACAACAAATGTGAGGAACTCGGAAGATTTTCTAGATATTTGTTTTACTGCCACTTCTGTAAGATATGTTACCCTATGTAGTATTTAAGCTTATTTATGTAATGCCAAGTTCCCCCAAATTTTAATCAATTTGTCAATCAGATTGCTATAGAAATAGGTCTGAAAACAGGAAAAAGTATGATATCATCAGAGAAATGAATCATATTTACTGCCTTAAGGTCTAGACTGACCCAGTGCAGTGACTCAAGGATCTTAATTTGCTGATCAATTGTAAAATGCAGCTCTTGGTACATCTGGAGTATTCCAGTTGTGGGCACAAAAGTATTAGATCTGCCTAAGCTGGTTGTGAAACCAAAGAGTAACATTTCTAGTTAAAATTTTTAACTAAAGTTTAACTAGAGTGACTTGGATAAAAAATTAGACTTTGTAAGTACAAAGAAAATTACAGTACTCCTATGTGAAGCTTGAGAAACAAACGCCTCCTTTAAAAAGCTGAAGCGAGGATCAGAAATTAGGGTTTACCAATTCAGAATTAATCTGCTTGAGATCTTGCATCTAAAACCAGGAAAATCTTCAGAGCTATAGGTCAATCATAGGACCCGTAGGTAAACATAATCTCTCTGCAGACAAAGAAAGCCTTAGTCTACCTGCATAAATGCCAAGAAAAAGTCCTGAAATGTGTAACTTGAAATCAGAGCTGTCACCGCGCAGTTTCTTCAGGAAAACACCTGACTTCAATTCATTCCCCAAATACAAGCTTCACAAGTATGCTTTTCACCATGTGGCAGATCTTGAGCTAGAAGTAGCCTGTTACCAGATACGGGCCAGGGATATTTCAGTGCAGTAGAAATCCACTAAAGGATGTACAGCGTTTACATCAAAACTCATGTAAAGATGGTCCAATTTAGCCAACTTCTACCTCAATTTTGATGCCAAATTTCATTAATTCAACCCTATCCTAATCCTAAACTGTATATGCCTTCCCATGGTGCCTCAGTAGAATATACCTCATATATGAAACACTCCTGTATATTTAAAAACCCGAAAACTGGGGAGTAGAACTGGTTGGCTCTTATGCCTTTAAGTACAGGAAGTGTTTCAGAGCACTCTGATAAACTTCAAGTAAAACTTCAAGTGCAACTAAACCCTGTTACACTTCACCACTGCTGGTACACTTAATAATAGGCCACCAGAATCATCAAGTGTGGTGCCAGGGTCATTTACACTAACCTAAGCTCAGGGGCAGTGCCAAAGAGGAGATCCTGCTCTGTCCCGAGATATTAATTTCCACAGTCTCCCTCAGGCTTGACAGTGGCATTTGAGCAGCCAGGAAATATGCCAGATGACAAAATTGATCTGGCTAAGAACTACATCACCTACAATAACCCATCTCAGACAAGTGGGGTGGGGTAAAACCCTTTCTTTAAAAATTTAGATCATTTTTGCCCAGTAATGATCCCCAGACAACTTTAGCAGAGTAATAGGCTGGACCTTCTATACTTAATGGATAATCACATACTTCCAACTTTTTAAGCAGATCTACGCATTGAACAAGTGTGCTGTCTAATTGTTGCAGGAATAGAATTGTAGAATCATAAGATGGTTAGAGTTGGAAGGCACCTTAAAGATCATCAAGTTCCAAACCCCTTGCCATGGGCAGGGACACCTCCCACTAGAGCAGGTTGCTCAAAGCCCCATCCAGCCTGGCCTAGAAAAGCAACTGCAGTGCAGAACATACTATACAATAACTGGAATTAAGCTAGTCATGTGCCAGAAATTTACATGAGGAAGAGGATTCTTATGCAAAAGAGGATTTAAGATTTTAATTCATATGGTCAAAGCTAGTGAACTTTTTGCTCTAGCCACTGAAGTCTCCTAACTGTGTGGAACAATGAGTAATGCATGTGAGTAGATTCTTATTTTGAGAATGTTGTTGTGGCATAATTTTTTTTTATATAAAAGGTACTTCCTAGAGAGCTTTTTAATTGTAAATAAACGAGCATTATTCAGAGGCCTATAAAAGCATAATTCACAGGAGAAATATTTCATTTGAACTAATGCAAATAATAATCTACTGGATTGGGTCATAAATGAAAATGAATATATAGAGTCTCTTGTCTCCGACTATTCCCATCACCAGAATATGAGATACTTTGGCAGAGGCCTATGCAAAGAATAACCTCTCCTCAAAAAAACCTCAGGATAGTGATAGTGGGAATCTTACAAACCAACAGTGGGAACAGACTCATCAGTATTTGTGTGGGCACACACAAAGTCTGTCTGTGCTAAGCTTGGCTGAAGCTACTGCTATGAGTCACTCACAAATTTAAACAAAAAGCGCTGTGGAAGATTAAACAAGAGACTGAATAAGGAGTTCACAGCCTTCACCGAGTGTATTTAAGTTCCTGTTCATTTTACTACAGATTCACAAAGTGAACAAAACTAGGGAGCATTTAACAAGCATTGAAAAAAACGTGTCTTCAGTGTTCCAGGGCTTTCCTCATTCTCTCTTCTACTCCCTGCAGCAATTTGAAGGCATCTAAAATAATTTGTTTAAAATGTACTTTAAATTAGTGTTTTCTAATCAAAACACTTTCTGCCTCTTGGTGAAATAAACTGTGTTGGTGTAGGTTGTAATTTAAGATGAGTTGTTTTGAATGTCAGTAATTTGAAAATGTGAGTCTCTTGTCATATTTCTTTCTGACTGAAGAAAGCAAAGAATTTTTAGAAAGGATGACTTTGTATTCCTAGGTGGTCAGACAAAGTAAGATGGGATATTCTGTTAGCTTTATATAAACCAAACAGGTAGAAAGCAAGAACAAGTGATAAAATAGCTGTGTTTTTCTGTTACTCTACCAGTAAGTACTAGGAATTTCCTAAGGGTGTAGAAACAAAGGCATTGATTCTTCATCATACCTGTTCTGGTTTTATAGATCTCTGATATTCAAGGCCTGAATATTCATTTTTCAGAAAAAGAAGCTTTCTAGATGTCTGTAAATATTAAACATAGTTTAAGATACCATGAAAAGGATCTTATCTTTTTTGCCTTTTAGGTGACTATCTAATTAGGTTTGTACTTCCACTGTGGATATGTTTGTCAGCTCCCCCTCTGAAATTAATAAATGCAGGAGATTGTTCCATTATCATGTAAATGAAATTACATACTAGTTAGCTGGGATGTGACACACCGCCAGTGTACTGCAACACATAATTCAATCCAATTTCATTTTTCTCATCTTTGTGTGCCACTTGTAAAATCCAGATGTATTGCCAAGCTCTTCAAACACATTTCCAGCACCAACATGAGCCGAGCAAAAGCCTCCCATTCCTTGACAGACTCCTCAGGCAGCTGCGTGGGTGGCTTTGGAGTTTCTTTGTGGTCTTTCATGTGGTTGGGTTGCTGATGGGCTGTTTTGTCTGCTTTGCCCTCCTGGGTATCAGTTCCCTTTGATTTTGAGGAATTTACACATCTTTATCCATCTGAGAATACCGTTCTGTGTAAAACTCTTCTGAATTATGCACAATGTACTTCTTCATAAGAAAAATGTATCCTCTAAATCCGTGACCTGGATTACAGTTAGATTGCATAAAATCTTAAAATGTGACACTGAACATTTTATTTCAATAGTTTATTTATCTACTTATAATAATGGTCATCCTTAAAAAGCACAACCTGATTATAGTTTATGGAATATCAATAGAGAAACAAAAAATAGAAGTGAAATGCTTTCCTGCAAAACTTTTCAAGCTAAATTTTGTGACTGCTGCATCCAAACAAATCATACATATAAAATACGGTTGTGTAAAAGCAGTGGCACTGAATTGTTTTTTTGAACATACTCCCAAATATTTCACAAACTGGCAAGATTTTAAGAGTCCTCTTGCTCTTCCTTTTCTCTGATGGGCTGCAACTTCTATTGTGCTCTCAAGAGGTTAGGGGACCTGTTAATTTCTTCCTAGTTGTGAAATGGTATTGTATGTAATCACATTAGCTCTTATATTTTCTTGGAAAAAAAATGGTGTACTATTCTCTACACATAAAGGATAACACAGAGTTAAGCTGCATTGTTAATATGCTAATGAAGATTAAAAAATATTTAAGATTAGTCCTAGGCTCCTGAAAATCTTTACTGAACTGCTAACATATGACAAGCTGTTAGATGTAAAATCTGTGAGTGTTTGTTACCACCTCATAGCCTGTTCCCACTTGTTACCGAGCTGCAGACACTGTTTTTTTTCCCTTAGGGTGACTGTTTGTTAAAGAGAAGCTTTATCGCAGTAGGGTTCCTGACATAACAATGTTTACTGTATAGCAAGAACAAATGAGTGCTCATGGCATCTGCAGATAAATACAAGAATCTGAACAGTGATGACAGGAGGAGAATATGATATTTATGATAGTTCAGCTAATTAGTATGATTAAATTAGAGACAAATGGGATAAACTGCAGCATGCAGGCTAGTAATTTTTTTGACTCTGAGTTATTTCAGTTCAAATGATCTTTTAAGGGAAATGGAACAAGCCTCTAGACTGAACAAAGCACACTGCTGTAGTAAGCAAGATGACTTAATACATCTTTTTACCAGGATCTGACTCCTAGGCTACATTGTTCTAAGTCTTTATGATCTAGAGTACAGAGAGCTCCCTTGCAATACAAATGGTGGTGTTGAGAATATGTTTATGTCTCCCTGATAGACTTGTTCTTGTCTAGCAGCAAAACTTTTTTTTGGAGGTCCATTGAATGAATTTTTTACATACTGTTTAATAAAAGACAAATGCACAGTGTCCTCTACAAAACTCACAAAAGTCCTAAATAACTGAATTTGGAAATGCAGACTTAACACAGCTCTGTCATAATAATTATATTTTCAGAGCTATTTCTGTCTATCCATTAACTGTGTCATCTGGGATTTGTTGAAAGGGTTGCTGCAAAAAGGTGGCTTGCAGGGCAGCTTTGATATGCCAGTGAAACCAAGGCCTCTCCTCCATCTCACACCATCAAAAGTTTCATCTGGTTAAGGTGAGTACAGTTGTGAGCTAACTAGATCTAACTACCAATTCTGAGGTAATGCTGGAAGCAGACAAAGGTAAGGTGAGAACTCTATCCATTTCTTTTCTGGATGGCATATAGCTGCCACTGGGCTTCTCCATCTGAATCGTTAGAGATCCTCAATGGCAGTAGTGCAAGGACATTCATTTCCAAAAAGGCTTATATTCTGTCTGTATCTAGTCAGAAAAAGAGGAATCAGCTTGGGCCTGTATATCTGTAACATTATCTACTCGTGGATAGGTTATTGGTAGGAGCTTATTCCATATATCAACACAGCAATGAAGAGCTGGTACAGAAATTACTTGCACTGTGTTTGGTTAGGCTACCTGAGCCCTTAAATCGGGTCTGAATTAAAGCTATGACAGTCACTGAGTGCTGTTTCTCCTCTGGCTCTCAGCAAGTAGACAAGCAGAGAAGGGAAATAAAATGAATGCTGGTTTTGCTTTCTGACCAGATCTATCAACCGAATCTATCAGTAAGACCTGGTCATTATAATTTGCTGCTTGGTAGGCATGGTCTCTTTTCCTTTCATGGAGCAGTGAAAAGAACAAAGAAGGAAAAACTGGGGTCTGGAACTCATCTCTCTGAGTGAAAGTGCCTCTCAGTGCTTCCTCTGATAAGTACACGAGTTTCTACTTTGCGCACCCACCTGGTTAAAGGAAGGTGCCTTGAGCCACTTACTGGGCCTAAAACAGGCAGGGCAGGGATGAGAGTAGCAGATGCATCAGCTGCTCCCTCAGAAAATGAAAAGGAATTAGTAGAAATTTTATACTGTAGTAATTCTGTCTGTATCAATGATAGCTTCACCATCTAACAGACCGACTGTAAGGGGAACATCATTTTTCAATCACGGTGCCTGCGCGATTGGATTTGAATCTGTCAAATTACGGCTGTCTCAGACACACCATCTGAGTATGCATTTTTCAATTTCTTTTGGTGTTTCTTCAAGCAGATGTTGTAAATTAGCTATAAAAATACTAAAGGCAGGCAAAAATCCCTTCTGGTTGTTTCCAGCGTCATGCGGAATCCGCATGGACTTGCTCACACAGACTTTGAAACTGATATGACTCAGCAAAGATCCTGAAGTGACTTGAAATGATTTTCTGCTGCCATTTGCCCACTTCTTGGCATGCAGCATCAGCCACACATATTAGTAGCTTCCCAGAAATCTGTGAAGTGTTGAGCTCTGATGCTTTCCTTCAGCCACAAAGAGACACGAGTACTTTAACCATTAGTCTCCCTTAGCACAGCCAAATAAACACAGTCTAGAGAATGTAACAGGAAACTTGTCAATCTAGAGTTGCACTGCCATGGCTGTTGCAGCTTAGAAGTAAGATTCCTGTGATGCTCATCAAGGTAGCCAAAATTTTGCTGCCTCTTTTAAATAAACTTGACTAATTTACCTGTGAGTAATTCACCAGTTAGTTATCGAGTGTTACTTACTGATACTTGAAAGATTGTCTCTAGTTATGGTAAAACATGCACAAATATTTTAATCAATATTGAAAGTAGTTACTGAGAGGATTTTAGCTGTAGCTGCTGACGGATAAATGTACATGAATAATGTACACAGATACACTTTTACTGCTCTGTCAACTTTCTCTTCTGTAGACATAGACACAGGTAATACCAAATAATGGACAGTAAGCAGGTTTTTGCTCCTCTTATCCTGAATTGCTTGTATACACAAGTCTAATAAGCACAGGCCAAATCATGGTCTTCTATTCAGCAGCCACATCAGTGTGTCCATATCATTAAGCAATTGAGTTTGAGCTCTGTGATAAGTAACACAAGGTTGTTTCCAGCTGTATACCTTACAGCACATGAAGTGTGTGATAGCAGGTAATCATCTGGTACGAACAATCAAATTCCCTTCCCTTCTGTCCTCACAGAAATTGCTGTAAATCCCCTGTAAATTGCTGACAGGCTTTCCTGATGGTCTCTTTAAAGTAGAAGTGATGCAAGTATTTTTAAAATATCCATTCTTAAGGGAAAATAGAGTCTGAAAAACAGGGACTACATGAACATAAAGGTACTATTTGAAAGCACTTTGACTCACCATCTGTGTCAGTCCCAGAAGTGTCAGAAGAGGTGGACTGCTATGCGTAAGCAGTTTACCTCATCAGAAACCAAATGCTAGTGGCTATTTATTTGCATTACTTTGAGAGGAGTGATCAGGACACGAGTCTCGGCACTTTTTATGGTAGTGAGTGGAACGACAGAACTACTGCTGTGAGTTAAGCGTAGTAAGTACCTCTGAAATTATCTGTTATCTCTAGAAAGTATCTCTTACAGCTTATGTTTGAAGAAAATCTACATGAAAACAAGGTAATTCAAGGTTTTTTTTCTAGCGTAAGAGGACAGACTATGTTAGGACAGAAATGTAACTGAAGTCTAAGGGAGTGCTAAATGCTTTCATCTTTATAATTGAGCCCTGCTGGTTCGGACAAAGGAAATAATGCTAGTGCTACTTATTAAATGTGGTACCCCCAAAGGATATCAGTCAAATCTTTTTCTTCAAAATTTGTTGGGTTTTTTTTTGCTACTGTACTCATGACACTCCTTCCAGATCTCCTTAACGAAACAGACGATTTTCTTGCTTTCCGATTCTTCAAGTGTGATAATTGACTAGAGAAGAAGCTTATTCAGGTACTTGGAGCAGATTAGCCTTTGAGAAAATGACAATACTTGAGCTAATTGGCAAATATATTATTGTTGCATGCAACGCACCTGGCTAATGAACAAACTGTAAGCTATACCAGTGTGGGCTACTACATTCCTTATTGTAAGCTGCTGCTCTTATAAGTGACTGTAAAAATACATCTTTAAGGAATCCCATAATAAAAGTAACTGTCTTGCAAGAAATCAGCCTTGGCTAACAGGAAGAAATCAAAAGCTTGCTTTAGTAACTGAGACAAGTAACTGGTATTCATAACACAAGGAGCACTTCTGTTAAACCAGCATTTGCCATATATAGCTGTCAATCAGAGGAGAGGCATACAGAAACTTCCTGAGAGTGTTTCTTTTAGTTGATAGCAGCCATTCTGTTATATACTAGGGGATGCCTATTTAGCCGTGAAGGCATAGCTTAGCATTTACAGCACCTAGAAAGCAGGTAGTTAGCCCATCAGAATGGCTCAGAATACCTGTGTCATATACTCAAAACCTGGATAGTGTCAGTGGAGAACAAGAGCTATTTCTGGAATTATTCAGGTTGCTTTGCTGACAGTATAAGCATAACCTGTGCTTTGATTATGGGATGTGGGGAGTATTTGCACAGCACCCTGCTTAACACCACTGTTGCTGTATCAAATCCTAAAACCCACAAAACTCACACAATTTGGTTAGCAATGCCATCTTTTCCATACAGACTTCCACATTTAGTGATGTGGGGCATCTGCCATTGCCATTACAGGCCATGAACATTTCCCACTATAAATTCTTGCGAAACCCTCGATAAAGGCTGCATTTGTTAAATATCTAATTCAACATCCTAAAAACTGCTATTGTCATGTAGTCTCACAATTGAAATGGGCTCTTTTTAAACTTAATTTTCCTGTCTTTTTTTGGGTGGTGGTGGTGGTGCTTAGTCTGCATCTCTTAGATACTGATTTTACCACTGGCCTTCTTTATCTTGCAAACATAATGTCAGCAATTACAATGAATTTTTAGGTGTATCATAGATAAAGTTGTATGTTATGTATGGCTGTAAAACTTACTTTGTCAGCCTAGGTACTACAAAGTTGTGTTGGGGGGTGGGGGTTCTGAATGTATCTCTTTCTTCAACATATCTGCTGTATATATGCCATATATGTAAGTTCTTAGTTTTCTTCAAAGGGGCTACCTTTTCCAATGCTCTGTATATCAAGATATAGGAAGAATGGAGGCTGAAGAGTTATACAAGATGCAAGAACATTTATTTCTAGCTCTTCTTTTAGTAGCTTCCAAGTCTATGCAGATAATCTACAGATAGCAAAATGCCAACACTGGTAGAGTAATTTTTGAGATTTAGAGCCAACACTCAGCCTAGGATGGCTCAGTTTGTTGGTTACTTTTCCCCATCATCAGTATCCTTTGTTAATGTTAATTTTTAAATAATTGCCTAACAACAACAATATGCTTGCCATAAAATAAAGATCTGAAGTGTCCATCGAGGATATAGCTACAGTGACAAGATTGGAAACAACCAAAAATACAGAGGAGTGATTCATATTAGAGTGATTTTCTTTATAACCAAAATAGTGTCTAAGTTCTGTAGAGAGTGAAATACCACATGTCTGGAAGAGAGATTTTAGTATAATATATTATTAGCAATTTTTATTATATTTCTGTGGTTTCATGAAACTGAAAACAAAGTCTGTTGGCTTTTTTAATTGGTTGGAAACAGAGATGTCAGTTTATTAACAGGATTGTCTCTTCTTATCCCACAAACAGGCTGTTTCAAAGAATGTTTATCAGTAGAAAAATGGCTGTCTATGTACATACATATGAGTTCTGCGTAAGAGAGCCAAATGACTTGACAGCTATTTCTGTCTCTATAGATGTCTCTCAGATGTGTTTTTCTGATACCACAGCTCACTTCTATAAATGCACAAATAAGGTTTGGATTATTCTGCAATTTGTTTAGTAAAAAGTAAGCTGCAGACAGGATCTGCATCCATGAAGGCTGTATGAGCTGTTTGGTTCTCTCTTTTTTTTTTTTTTTTCCAAACAAATTCCCTTGTTATCAAAGATGCCAATTCAAAAAACAATATGAATCTGAGTATGAAGTTAAGCACTTCAAATCTTATTAACTCCAGTAAATCTCATGCAGGCCTTTTTAATGATTTGCTGAATAGGAGAGAGAGTTCTCAGCTACATTAGGATGAATATGCTTTTCAGTTTTAGCCTTTCTAAGCAGTTAATCCTGTGCAAAATCCCCACCTTTGGTCTTCTGATAGCGTTCTCTCTCTCTCTCTTTATTTTTTTTCTTGTTTAGAGGAGCTTGCTGAGATTATTTTTTTAATTCATTTGTACATCTAAAAATATTAGGATATCTACTTAACTATCACAGGTTTAACTTTACTGCTGAGGTTTGATTATGTGCCACGGTTAGTGGCTTAGCATTGGTTAGTATTAATTCTACAGTGTTTTAAACTTAAAGCTAAAGGTACTAATCTTTGAATATGTACCAAACTACAGAGGAGTTTATACCTAGCTGTTGCATTCACATATACTACTACTTTTTTCTGTTTATCTGATTTTTTTCAACAAATATATGTACTTATTTATGAAAAAGATGAAACTCATTTGTTAGCCACAGAAATTCTGGTGTAAATACAGCACTGGCCTCAAAAGAATATAAATATAAAACAACATGAACATATAGGTTATTTATGACAGGTATTTTTCTGTTTGTCTTATCTCTTCACTCTTGACTCACTCATGTGGCTTTTAAAACTTGTTGCCTATATGGTATTACAAATTACAAACCCTAAGGGGTTTATTATTTATTACCCCAGGGTCTAGCATGCTCATTTTTCTGAAAAAGCAGTAACACTGAAAAATTTTGTTATGTCCCACATAAAACTGAGAGTTGTAGTAGTGACAAGCTCTTTAACAAGATTGCTATTTTAATTGATACTGGCAGGATTCAAGGCTAACACACAACTGTGACTTTGCAGACTACTTTAGATGTTTCTGTAGGTGGACTTTGTACAGGCAGAGATGGCTCCTCTTCAACTGTTGGTAACAGTTTAGATCAGGCTCCCTATTTGCAGATTCACAAAACATTTCTTATGGCTGTGCAGCTATCTGGCTAACAAACTTTCATTTGCTGCTTCTTCCTTCCTTATCTTTCTGTGACCCCTTGGAAGCAGTCCAGAGTCAACTTGAATTCCACAAGTTCCTGCAACTCTGTGGCTCACCAGCTGAAAACTGTTCGAGGCTCTAGGCCTATTAATGGAATTGCTTTAAAAATTGTCAGAAATATTAAGTTATCTTGAAACTCTTTAATGTTTCATACACACGTAGACATAATCACTTTTGTTTTCAGTATAAAATAGTAACTGACGATTATCAAAGTCCAACTAATTCTTCAGCTAGTGAAAATATGAAGAGGAAAACCTATTAATATTTTCCAGTTTATTTTCCATGAGTTTTAATCCACATTTAAAACTGATAGGTTTTAAGAGGGGTTTTTACATCTTTAAATAAGCTGAAATAAAATACTGCTAATATAAATTAAACCACTTAATACTACTCCGGCTACAGACTCGAGCTTTTGTGTTGAGATCTGGGACATTTAAACCACAGTCTTCTCAAAGATTTTGAAGTGACCCAGACAACAATGAAAGTGCATATGGCTCTGAAAATCATGCTCCATGCTTGCCTGCCTAGCGTTGTTGGCCAGAATTGCTCTTCAGGGTAATTATGGATCTGTGTACTGTCTTCCAAAATAAATCAATGATTTTGTGGAATAAAAATGTCACAGTGGGGAGTCATTCCAGACTTACACCATCAAAACCATTCCAGACTAGCTGCATTCTTAGCTTTTACCATGCAGTCCTGCAGTGGTGTCCACGCTTTGTCCATGTTTTGTTGGCTTGTCTGATCAAAAGCTTCTACTTGCTCATATAAACTAGATTTTAAAAAGAAGAGAGATACTAATGGAAACTCCCAATCACTTTATGCTAACAATAAATATTAGTTCAAAGGCTAGGTCATTTAAAAACAGTGTCATTCTGAAAAGGTTCTTCTCTCTTAATCTCCATTATATACTGTGACACTATTTTTTTCCTAGCATGTATCAATTGTGTTTCTCAGGTTGCAAAAGGTGACCCTGCACAAGCTACACTGACAATGTCATTTGAGAATAAGTCTTTGCTTGAAGATAAAAATATTATTTCACGTTATAAAAACTTGAGGTATTTACACAGTGTATAATTTCAATATATGAATTATGGGGGTTTTTTAAGTGTTAACAGGAAAACAGGAGGATATCCCAATTTGGAAGCTGTGGAAAGGTACGGCTTATGACGGAAACTCTGGACAGTGATGCAAAGTCAGAGGCTCATGAAGACCTAGAAAGTAATTTGTAATGTACTCAGAATACCTGAACATAGGAACTACTCACATGAAGACAGACTAACACATGTAGCCTAACTTCCATCTTGGAACAAGAGTGGCCAGTCACAAATGCTTAGAATAAAGATGACAGGAGTAGGCAGAGAGTGATATCTGCTTGTTAATGCTCTGAACCAGTCTGCCATCACATTCAAAACAAGCTGGAAATTCAGGTGACTCTTGCAGCAGTGTACTAGAGGATTCTAAATAGTTCACCAGTGTTGCCCCATTCAGATGATAAGTCAGGGTATGATGTGCCAGTACAAACAGAGCCATGACATATCGGATTTGGAAATTAATTCAGAAAGCTGGTGTGCCAAGGCCAGAGGGAACCCAGTGAGATAAACCTGACTATTCAAGGTCAAAACCCCAGGAAAATAATGACTTTGTTATTCGGGCCTCATGTTGGAATGAGATGGGCTGGTCTGGAGATGTATTTAGCTGAATGCTGGGATTAGTTTTCCTGTCAGTTTGCATCTTGTTGTTGTTTGACATGGTGTCCAAGAATGTGCACGATACAACTGAGATTTATTTTTCTCATAGCTGAAGCAAAGTCTCAGGACAATATCCACGAAGAAGGACCCTGTGGATTCCAAGATGCTTGATAATTTTGTGTTTCAGCCTTTCCCTGATACACACCGATAGGCATATGTAAAAAGCTATTTTCCAAGTCTTTGTCCTTTGTACATTCCATTTCTTTATAAAGCTTAATAGGAATATAATTGCCTTGAGATGTCTGTGCTTTCTCAAATCTCGCTGCTGTTGGCCCATGGATGCAAAAAGTATTCAGGTTGGGAGAAAGATATACAAAGAAACACTGTGATTATAATGATTTTATTTACAATAGGATAAAGAAGAGAGATTTTTTTTTTTTTAGTCATTCTTAAGAAGTTTAGGAACTCTTCACCTTTCTAAAACTCTTAATAAAAATCTCTTATGTGTTAATGCAATGTGCCTATCCCTACCTTCTCTGTAATGGCTTTGTTGCAAAATAATCACAGCTGACATGAGGGCAGTTGTTTAGCCTAAAGCCCAAATTCCATCATTGTGGTAAAACCAAAAAAGCATTCATTCTCAGACTGTGCCTTTAGCTTAGTAGCCACAAGGAGGGGAGAGACATGTTGTTAAAGTGGGAGGTACCAAAATTCTAGCAAGTACCTGCTCATCTGGAGTATGCTTACCCTGTATGCATCAAATTGATTCTCTGTTGTACTCAAATCATAAGAGTTACCGAGACAAGGTAAGCATACACTACCAAGGCACTGGTAGTGCCTTTCCAGAAGGGAAGGTATCACCATCAGTGGCATGTTTTCTGTATTTAAGAGAAATGGCTACTTAGCATTATCCTAAACTATAATTTGTGAAAGAAAAAATGCAGCCTGGAACACATCTCTAGAAAGCTGACAATCCTAGTCTTCTTTTAGCCGTATAGGTATCTTTTTCATATATTATTGATTAAATTATATTGGTCTGCAGTCTGGATGTGCTGCTGTGGAAGCTTTTTCGGTCTGACAGCAAAATCATTATAACTCTTATCACAGTTATTACTGTTGCTAGTAGTCAGAGTAGGAAGATCAAGTATCAGTTGGCGGTGATTCTGTATCTGTAGCCTGTGTCCTGTAGCTTCCTAAAGCCTGTGGCTCCCTATCCTCTCCAATTTGAGAGGCCTGGAAGATGAAAGAGATTTTGGAACATTTCTAGTCTTTTTTGCCTTATGAAGAGAGCCTTGAAAATATGTCACAATTGAAAAACCAAAAGAAATCACTGAGCTGGAAGACTGGTCACAGAGTCTTCTAAGAGTTAACAGGTTATTTGTGGTTCTCTGTTGGAAGCCTAGTTCTGGAGAGAACCTGCAGGGAACGCCATCAACTAGAGTATGAGGCTACAGCACTGAATAATAAAAGGTATCAGGAAGGAGAATCTCAGGAACGCAAAGTGCAGTTTGACCAGGTGGAGCAGACAGCACCAATAGTAACTACCTGGCTGACCTAAGTAACATAGGCCATTCATTCAAAAGACTTATGCATTATGTATGGTGTTATGGCATTACTGATTACAAGATTTTCTTGTTCCGAACATCATTACAGGATAGGAAAGTCAGATTTTCTCCTACCATGGAAAAAGAATTAAGATTTCAGGACCTGTTTTATGCAGCAGGCTTGGCAAGTCTTGTAGGCATTATAACTTTGGAAGGTTTAGGATGAGAACGAGAAGTGCTTCTTTCTGGCAAGAGGGAAAATACTTTTGATATTGAGCTTTAATTCTGAAACCAGGTATAAACAGATATATTAATAACTGCTCATAGTTTGTGCTGTGCAGGCTCCTTTTTACACACAGCTATCTTTCTCGTGTGTCTGTACAAGTCTTCCCCGTGGGCAACCCGATCAGCTCAACATTGCAGCCACTACACGCTGCTCACAGCAGAAACTCAGCTGTGGTTTTCCTTCTGAGCTGGAAAATGTATAGTGACTGGCTATCCTGCTCTCTGGGTCCCTCTTGCCATAGGTCTCCTTGCTGTCACTGTATCTTTGATTGCCTCACTGCTTCTTTTTGGTTGTGGTGGCAGCTAATTGTTGAGAATCTGGTAGCTGAACACTGAGATGCCAAAATGCAATAGTCACGTTTGAAAATTTAGGCTCTCCATCTTAATCCCGTGACAATTTCCTGGCATCAGTGTAATACTGAAAGGTTGCTGAAAGCCCTCGACCTTTGTTACTGGTAATACTTTGTTGTCTCTTGGATTTCTTTAAAATGCTGTTCATTGTTTTCTGCCAGTCACTCTTGATGAAGTATTTTTCCCATTAGCAGGGCAACTGTACTCCTGCCTGTCTTACAAGCGAAGATTCACAGGTGTACATGAAGCTGAAGCTACTCCACTAGGGACTGCCCGACATGACTGAGAAGTGACAGCATGAGCTAAGTGGTACTACCCATGTGAAATCAAAACTACGTGTAGAGGCAGCCGTGAAAATATTTGGAGCCTGTTTCAAAACAATTGTGGTCAAATGGCAGGGAAAGAGTGTAGCAGAGAAATTAGCCTTCACATCTAAAGCAGCAGCTGAAGATAGATACCAGCACATGCTGTGGAACTGGGTGTACTGAATGAAGAGGAACACGTTTATGTTGTGGACAACATCAACTATAAATCTGAATTGTCTGTAGTGTTTAATAATCTAGAGTTCAGCTGAATATGTAGGCAGCTTCTCTTCACCTTTCACTGCTGTTAGCTCAGGCCCTGGCTTGTTTGGAGAATTGTCATTTGAAAACATTATGTATGCCAGCAATTATGCCAAACTGTTCTGTCAGTGGAGTGGATCAAGTAGGCAAAATGATGCACCATTTACAAAGTGCTTAGTTTCTCATTTGCTTACTACAGCATATGAATAAACATCAAGCCATGGTCTACGCTGAAGAAAAACTTTCCCACAAACTCTTTAACACTTCTAACCTATATTTGTGAAAGAGATTTAAAAATCATTGGTAGTGTGTAGTTTCAGCTCTGGGGACACATTGCCCTTGCAAAGTTTTTATTGGGATAGGGACCCTTCTTAACTCTATTTGTTTCCATTTCAGGGTACTAAGGTCTCTCAGGCTTTGCTAACAAAAGGGTTTCCTTTCAACAGCACTGTGGGAAAAACACAACCACATTTGAATATTTTCTGTATGACAGCTTCCTCGGGCTGTACAGCTGACAGCTATACTGATTAGAGTTACAGGTTCAAAAAAATCTCACAGTAGGCAAGGCCCTGCCGACTTTAATAGAAGTTACTCACATGATGACTACAAAATCAACGTTTGTTTTTCCCATATAAAGACTTGTTTGAGAAAACAGTTCTTCAGGAAGACTTGTTTATATACAAGTATTGGATTATTTTTTTTTAAAAGAAGCTGCCCAATTCACACTAGTACAAAGTCAGAATCATTCATTCAAGGATTTATTATTTTTTTTTGTCACTGGAACATTAGGTAGATTAGCAAAACAAAAGCATTCATTAGCTCAAGGTCCTTTCTGCCTGTTGTAGCTTTTAAAGGAACTCACTTCTGAGTTTTCCCTTTGCACCTTTTCCCTAGACTGATTAGCCAGTGTTTGTCGTCTGTAGTTTTGTAATTTCCACTTCTTGGAAGATATGTAAATTAAAGAAACTTTATTATCTCAGAGCTTTGTATTACCCTGAAAAAGCAAAAGGTTTACTGTTAAGGTTATGTGTGAAAAGTCACCTTCTCATATGTAAAGAGCTCAGCCTTCTGTCTTTGTTTTGATGTGGGTGTGGATTAAGTGTTTAACAAAAAGTGTTGGTAAAGTTCACACTACATAGTGCTTTTGCGAAGACTTGCTTAAATACAAACTTTCTAAAATAAAATATAATTCAAATCTTCTCAATAAACAAGCATATTTTAATTCCTTCTTTAGCTCATTGATACTTACCAGGGAGTCTTTGCTCAGTTTAAATACTGTCTGCATCAAAAAGGAGTCCTGTCTTTTATATTTGAAAGCTTGGGTGTTCTTACCTTCTCTAACACTTGTTCTAATAAAAGACATTACCTCTTCCTGCAAACCTTGCTTTATTATATTGTAAAGCGTAGCAGAAGGAGAAGGAATTCAGGAGGTTATTATGGAGAGATTTCTGAATGATAGACCAAAAAGATCAGAACTTTTTTGGAGGGAACCAAATACCTGACAGAGACATAACAAACTAAAAAAAAAAAAAAAAAGGCAGAAGGAGAATAAATTGGACACACCTGACTGCCTCTGGCACTCACAGAATATCAGAACAAAGGTTTTGCAACTAAACTGAAGAGTAAAAATACAAATGCTTACTTTTCACTAGAGAAAAGATCTCCCCCCCACCCCATATTACTTGAAATTCCCCCTGTCCTTACTGCCTGTTAGCTTCTAGTCTCTGTTGCAAGAGCAGATGAATTTTAATATTCATCTTTTGCAAAGAATTTTCAAAGTTCTACAAAGATGTAAAATTTGATTTTACCACTCAATATAGTCTTCCAACTGAGTGCTGATCTTTGTTTCAGCTACTCCCTAACATTTACACAGGACGTATGAGAAGGAGCAGCTCACATTGTTCAGCAGTGATCACTTCAGAAGCTGGTTAAGAAGCAGCATGGATGTGCCATGCCCAACCCCATCTGCTGAGAGCAAGTTTGCAGTGGGATTTAGTATGAATATTCAGTTCCAACAAGCATTTGCCTCTCTAGGAACTGGCATATCAGACCACACATCACAGTGCAAAAAGAGACGGCATCCAGCGTTCCTCTTGAGTGCCAGCAGTCCTACCCATGTTTTCAGATACATACTTCTTGTCTTGTGTTCTATTATTGTTTTATGTAATCTATGGTTTTTGTTCTAGGTAATGAGTGGCAGAAGAACCAAAGAAGTGATTGATTTGCCCTTTTAGAAAGCACTGAAGTAGCCAAAATACAAAAGCCTTTTGCATCTAGTTGCCCTGGAGAAATATCTAGCAACAGCACTGTAAATGCAAGTCTACATATACTTCAGGGTAGACTACTGACAACTGTACTGATGCCTGACAAATTCTTCGCTCTGATCTGTTTTCTTTGCACCAATTTATAGCCTAGTGACCAGACTAAGGTTTGTGTTCATTTTATATGAATGAATTCTGTTGCATTTGAAATACTGCTTGTGTTATTTTATCTTTATTTAGTACAGCATTTTCTTTTAAATATGAGGGATTAAGAGCTTTACCGGGATCTTTCTGTGGTTTGAAAACTCCTTTAAGAAGGTTTGGCTTCCATTTCTTTTGCAGGCAGATTGAAGTCACTTCCTACATCTGCATGGTTATGTCATTCATATATAATGTACATAAGTAGGTCATCATGATTGGTAATTAAGGCATGGTTTTTGGGTCCCAGAAAGGTCTTATTTTCAAACGCCAGCTCTGCTACTGATTTAATGAATAATTGTGGGCAAATCATTTGGTCTTTTAACTTCAGTTAGTGCATTTATAAGCAGGTATAATATCTGATGAGGTTGTGCGTGAGTTGATTGATTTAGGAAGGCGGGCACAATTATCCTTATATTAAAAAATGGCTAAATGTTGTCTGATAGACAGTACAGGCAAAATCATTATAGGCTATGAATTTTCTAGAGTATCAGTGCGATTAGATTAGATTTGGAAACACCTTCTGAAGTACAACAGTGAGGGGTTGACAATTTTGCTGTGGGATTTTTTGTCTTTAATAGGAAGGAGAACCAAGCTTTTTTTTTACTCACACTTTTGATATGAATGTGATTAATGTCTTGTTGGATGGAGCTGGTGACTCACAGTGTGAGAGCAAAAAAGTGTTGCCCTATGAGGATAACTTTCTGCAGGATGCAGAAGAATTTTGTGATTTTTAGCAGTGCTAAAGGGGTGAAATAAATTGCACATAGGGCTGGAAAAATAGGGGCATATATTATTATTTTTTTTAAAGTTAATACCTATTATCTCCAACAAGAATTATATTCATAGTTCTTTGCATTAAAAATAGATTTGTAGGGAAAATGGGAATAGTCTGTTCAGACTTTTCATGTTCACGAGGCTAAACCTATCCACCTAATTACACACCACAGCATCCAAACTGTAGAATTGTTTAAAAAAAAATTGAAACAAACAACAAACTTCTCATTGCAACTGGCTTATCCTGTGGCATTTAAAATGTGTCTTTGTAGAGCCTAGTAAAGCAAACACTTCAATCCTTTAGCAGTTATCATGAGTAATTAACTGTTAACAGTGTTCTCAGGAAAAGCGTGACATTTTGTTAATGTTCTACAGGAACATATAAATATAACCAAGGGAGAAGTTTGTTGTGAGCATCACAAAGATAACTGACACAAAGCTGGGCTAGACTGTAATGTGAGAGAAAAGGAAGGAAGATTAATTACATTTTCTGACATTCACCTTTATAGTCTCAAATTGTGTGGTAGAATCTCTCCTTCAACCTGTGAAGGAATGTAAGGGTCTGACTCTTTTGAATTTAGTGAGTTTGTACCAAAGATGTGTTGAGTGTAAAGCATTTTTAATGTTAAAACGAAGGAGTATTTCTCTTGAGTTTCCAGAAGTAATTGCCTTTTCCAGGATGATCTCCATTTTACTTACCCAGCACAGAACTATTATTTTGCTAGCTTAGTGAAAATTCTGTAGTAACTGAAAGTAATATTCCTATTTTGGTTTTCTGATACCGACTGTGGCCCTTTTTAGAGGACATTCCTCTGCAAAAAGAGGAAGAGGATTACGACAAAGTGATACAAATCTCACAGACAGCTTTTAAGCACCAGGCTGCTGTCTTGCTAAGGAAAACACTGCATATTCCCAGCAGGACACTGATCCTAGGTGTATTTCAGTCTTGCACTTCTGTTGGGTGAGGGTATCATCTCCCCAGGGAGGCCTGCCTAATATTTGAAGAAGATTTAAAGAGGGAGAGAAAATAATACATGTATCCTAGAAGAGGAGAAAAGAGAGGTGGGAAAAGAAAAGAGGGAAAGGCAGCTGACTGGAGAGGCTATGACAGTAGATAGCGTAGTAAATTGAAAGTGGTATATAACATGGCTTATGGAAAAAAGCTCTCGCTTTCAAGTGGCTGGAGTCAGAGAAAATGGTGGCAAACATCAAATATTATGTTAAAGGCTCTGTTATTACTCTGCCTGTGGTGCTAGCGGGTGCGCACGTTAGGCGCACCTCATTTTCCAGCTCCAAAGCGGTCCTTCTTTCTGGCAGTTTTGCGAAGAGTGTGACATTTTTACCAGCCCTTTCAGGACAGCTGGAAAGGAGGTGAATGGGAAGCAGGGTCGCGGTCGGGGCTGAGCTGCTCCTGTGCAGGCAGCAGCGCTAATGGGACTGGGAAGAAGCTGCCTCCCCCTCCTCCGTGCTCTTCCCTCTCCTGGTCCAGGGGAAGCCACGCTGCTCCCGCAGCGCTGGAGGCCCCGCGATGCTTCCTCTTCTGCCAGAGCCCAGGCTCACCGGTTTGGGCACGGCAGCCGTGGAAGGGAACTGTGAAGGGCAAGGCTGTAGGGCAAGAGGCAGTTGTCTCGGGAGATGCCTTTGCAAGCAGAAGATGCAGGTATTAGGGAAATGAGGGGAAGGCCCTGGAGGCAGCGCTTTGATGAGGCTCTGAGGAGTGCAGGGAACCAGCTGGAGGTGCGAGGGGCCCCTGCTGTAACATGGGCAGCAGCATTTGAAGAGCTTTGCCTGGATAGAGCCTCCACATACTTCACTATATGCTTTTACGTGCCAAGGCTTAAGGCAGGGAGAAGATAAATTGTGCGCCGCTTCACTCGGAGAACTGGGACATGCAAGCAAGCAGAGGTATGAACAAACAGAAACAGAACAAAGAAAGATGGCAAAACTGCTGAAAATATGAGCAATATTTTTAAAGAACAAACAGTTTGAAAACTTTCTAAAGCTGTACTGTATGTTATCTAAAGGTTGCATCAGCCTTAAAATCTTTTTTTTTTTTTTTCCCTCTTGCTTTCAGCAACAGGTGAAGACCGTTCTGAGGAAGCAAAGCTGGAGGTAAAGAAACTGCTGGTCGGTAGCTTAACTGAAAAAGTGGATCAGCTTTCTGGCTAGGTAGGGATGGAACAAGAAATTTTGTGTCTTTCTTTCCCCAGAAATGATGTTTGTTCTTCTTAAAGTACTTTGATGTAAAACCTTCTACGTAAGCAATGTACTACTGTAACCTACTGTCAAACAATAGTGATGACTTTGTCTTGATTGCAAGGCTGTCTTTTTGTGATACAGAGTGGGTAGGAAAGACACCCCTCTTGTGAGGCAGCTCAATGAAGAAAATGCAGCTTTTTTGGAATACCTTACCAGAATTGCATTTGTGTTATTTCAAATAGATCAAATGTCCCACCTGTCTCAGTGGGCTACTATGGTGTGGGAGCACTAGTCAGTGGCAGGAGCAGAGGAATACTTTATGCCAATATTCCTGTGAAATCTGTGTAGTTCTGTGAATCTCTATCAGTTAGGATCCTAAACTACTCTTCCACAGTGGCTAGATTAGAATATTTGCAAGTGCCTCAAAATCTTTCCTTCTTACTGAAATCTTTCCATCTTACTGAGTTTCTTTTGAATTTGCAAATCGCTTTTCTCACTATCACTGCTGATTTTCTGCTAATACCATCTTTCTCATTGACTGTACCTGAGAATGCAAAAGTATGATTCAGTGGATTCTCATCTGTTTATTTGTAAAATCAGTATATGAATCTGTGGGATCTCTCACTCTTTAGATGTGCTTGTCTGGACTTGGATAAAAGATGAAGTTTTGAGAACATGTTAACTAGCTTCAACCTAATTATCTAATCCTGTGAACACACTAATGAAATTTACCTTGTCAGTATCAGAAATTTAGACCGTGTTAGAGTTCACTCACCAATAAGGTAATAAAATAACAACTGTATTATTGCACTAAAGAAAAAACTGGAGTACTTTGGGGCAGGTGATATAAAGGAAAAGTAGGAATCTTGAGTCTTAATGGGCTTTGTGTAGTAGGAAGATAATTATTGAAAACTAACTCCCCACTTGCATCAGTCTCAGCCATGTGTTCTGCCCCCACCTGTGAATCATTTCTGATATATGTCGTATGCTCTTACAGTCTTTGTTCAGATCACTTGTCCAGTAAAAGACTAGACACTTCCTTTTTTCCCTGGATCACTTTTCTGTTAGATTAGTGATTTGAACTGACTCAGAAAACAGGTCTGACAAGCTCTGAGGACAGCAGCATGTAAACAGAGTAATCATACTACTCCAAGAAGAGCAGGGAGACTAGGTGAGCAGCAGTGGTGAGCTGTGAGCTGCTGGATCTTGTGTAACTTCATGTCCACAAAGGTATTGATTGTTTTTGGATGGTTTAACAAGACAAAGCTGTTCTGATAGCAGTAGAGTCCAGAAACAAGTTGACCACTCTCCTTTAAGCCCCACTCACAAAATGAGCCCTATTTACACAGGTCGATGAAAAGGCAGTAGGTTGTGCTGCTACTTTGCTTGCCTGGGCATCTTGATTTGGCTTGAATATGTTCTGAGTTCCACTGAACTTTCTTGGGAGGCAAAGAAATCAGGGTATCTCCCAAATACCATTTTACTGTGGCTCCAAAATGAGACATTGCTCACAGTTAATTGAGTAGATCTGTGACTTTATCTCCTCCCTACTGCTGACATAGTTAACGGTGTTGACATGTAAATTATCCTTACTGTTTGTTTAATAAAGAGCAGAAATTGTCTTTCCCAAACAAATACAGTCCACCCAAGGAACCATTAGACAAATACCCCAGGACTTACTTCCAGCTACTTGGTTGGCTAATTATATGCCCCACCTCTTCCTTATTGTACTAGGAACCCTATTTCATCATTAGGAAAACTATCACAGATGCAACAAAGCCACCGGCATTTATAAGATAACTGCAACCCCTTCACCTAACGTGCACTGTTAAAACACTTTTTGGCCAACTCATCATCAGAGTACACTGGCTGTCATACTTGCTGTGCACAGATCAGTGCTGTGCAGAACCTGCCACTCTGCAGGTTTCACTGGGGGTGTAATATTTAGACATAGCAGAATTACTGTCTCCTCAGCTCACATACTTTACAGTCGCACTTGTCAGCCCAGAGACCCTGGCAATCCAAAATGACAACAGTAATGGGAAAAAAACCCTGACACTGTTTGCAGCTTCTGCATCCGTCCAGTCAGATGATCAACTACCTGCCTTTGGGCTCCTGCAGTACTTTTGGAGCCAGTTTAACTGGTTCAGATATGGCATGGTCTGCTCTGCCAAACCCAATAACACCTGGAGGACCCAAGACAGCCTGTTGTGCCTGTTGGTAGTGCAGAGGGTTCTTCGCTCTTACTCAGTAGCTTTTCTTTTCCATGCTGGATGATCTTCTTAAGAAAGTCACTACAGATTCAGATGCCATTGATTGTTTTGTGACTGTCTGGGTGAGTTCTGGGATTGTTTTAAACCTTAGCTTGTTTAAAAGTATGAATTGCCTGCATAAATAACAAGGTGGTAGATAATTTCTGTTTCTTAGAGCTAGCTGCTATTCTAGAAATCAAATTGCCTGTTTTCTGGCACAGAGCAGGAAAAAGCTCCAAGATGGGTATATGCCACTGGGGAAGTGAAAGAAACAGTGGGGACCTCTGTAAGCAAAACGCCTACAAATATGTGATTAACCATGGCCTCAGTCATATCAGCTTATTACCCTATCTCTGTGCCTTTGTGGTGATCCAGAGAAGGGAATGAGGTGCCTTTATTTCTTTTTCTTTTCCAAACTACATTACAGCTGTAATGTAGTTTGGGATGGATGGGATGGGATGGATGGATGGATGGATGGATAGGATGGGATGGATGGATGGGATCCATTATTCCCATTCCCAGCACAGCCATGCACACTGACACAAGAAAGAGTGTCCTATAAGTGAAATGTGGGCAGGTATAAACTGTGTGCATGCAGGAGGGGAAATGGTGGTGTTTGGCTGCACAATAAGCCAGTATTACTGCTGAAACTACAGCCTGAGGCACTACCTTCCCCCCAAAATGAAAGGGGGCAGCTGGAATATTTTTATTGTGTCTGAGTTTGGTTATCCACTCTGCAGTGTAGCCCCACAAAGTGGCAAAGCTGAAGAGACAGGACGCAGCAACTGAGGTCAGGGCAAACAGAAGGGGGATGGTGGCAGGTCCTGCAGCCAGCAGTGTCTGCACAGGGAACCTCAGCCTCGGACCTCTGGTGAGTTGGTGAAGTAATTTAGGTGAAGACAGTAACTCAACACAAATGAAGTTGTAGGTGTAATGATGTTTTGAATCAAAACAAACTAGTTCAAAATTTAAGTCAATAACAAGTGCTTAAAGCTATCATTTTGGAGGGAACTACTGCTGGCATAATGGTTCGTGTTTTTGAAATGCAGAGCAGCAAACCTCTCTGAAGGCCATTTGTTTGGCTTCCTGTGAAATTATGTGTGGCTCCTGATATAGGACTTTAATGCAATATGTATATCAGCATATTCTTAACTGTAAGTATGTGAATTGCTCATTGAAGTCTCACTTGCATACATGGCTGAAATGAGATAGAGGATGTTGCTTCACAACAGTTTTAGCTGACATAAGCCAGCACTGCTGCCCAAAACAGTGCATGGGTGAAGTTAGAAGATCCAGTTTAGCCAAACTAACAGGTCATTGTTGCTGAAAGGGGGCGGTTCTTCTGTCCGCCCCCTCAACCTGCCTCCCATGCGCTCCTTACACTTCTCTTGCCCTGGCTCTGCTATGCCTCTGATCCTCCAGTAAGCCATTCCAGCCCCCATGCAGTTAAGACAACAGTTTAATGAGCTGAGCTGGCTCACTGCAAGATTGCCTGGGCATTAGGGGTGTACAAGGAAGAAGGACCTGGCACTGTAACTGCAGGTAGGTGTAGAGGAGAGGGGAAGAAAGGTGCAGGACTGATGCTTTTGGCAGCAGCAAGCTATTAAATTGGCCCAGCTGCATCTTCTAGCTGCACCCAGAGCTAACCCTGTTGGAATCCCACCCGGCTCTTATTTTTCACTTCCCCACCACCTCCTTCCTTGTGCCAGCACCAGTATTTGCACAGCCAGCTGAGATGAATTGCACCAGGCGTCAAAGCCAAACCAGCAAACCCATTGTTTAGCTTCAACTAGTATCAGCTTTGCAGATGAATGGCAAGGGGACAGGAAGGACTAGGGTATGGGAGTGGAGGGAATGGGGCAGTTTTTTCAGCAGCAGTGACTGCTTAAGACATTAGTGAAAGTACATCCCTGGAGGTCTGATACTGTGGTTGAGCTTAGAAAATGAGACGCTCTGAGGTTCCAGAGCATATTTGCATGAAGCTCAAAGGGGAAAGGCAATGGATTTCTCTGTTTCACATTTTGTTTGCTGACTTCTTCCAAAGGGTAACTTGATCCATTTATCCATCTCAGGCAATCCCAGATTTCTTTTCCTATTAAAAACCACCCTGTGATTTAGTAAGGAGTGTGTAAATGAATCACCTTATCAAGTAAGTGGAAAAAAATACACTGGTTTTTGCTTCTTGAAATACATCTGACCTGTTTGATTGCTAGATATTTGTTTGAAAACATAATAACTGTTATTAGTGCTGAGACAAACACAACATGATGCCAAAAATGAAACTGGATTCACAGTTGATTTTGCATTTTTAAGTTCCAGTTACCCAAGCTGTCTGTTTTCAGTTCCAAATCATCACAAAACAACCAGATTTAACTTCTCAAGAAATGCTGGATTTAGTTGAAAGAACTTTGTAGATATTAAGATGTTGTTGGATGTGTTTTAGTGTTGGCTGTAGTGGCTGAAGTTTAAAAGCTTGAATTTTAGATTACACAAGACTAAGGAGCGTAGAGGAAAAAATGGGAAAAACTGGACTGATGATGTGAATGTAGCCTACACATCAGTTGCAGAGCTGAGCATGCTGTATCATGCTTTCTCTTAGAAATAGCCAAATAAGCTACTGCACAGAGTTGGCATGACCTGACTGAGGAGGCAGCAGAGGGTAGGAATGAGGTGGTGGTGTCAGAGGAGGAATAGGATAACTGCTGGGGCCCTGAAAGAATGTCTGTATGGCTGTAGTCTGCAGGGGTGTCCCAGGGGACTGCAGTTAGAAAGAGAGAATAGGCGGTGGCATAGAGGGTATGAGCAGAAGCAGTGATTGCTAAGCCTGCCACCAAACTCTATGTTCAGGGAAACCTCACACCAGTCATGGCCTTGTTTACAAGTATTTAGGACAACTACTTTTCTATTTATGGCTGGAAAAAGCCCTTGCTTTGCCACATTACAACTTCTTTACTGTAATTCAGTGGAAAGTTTACCATAAAAATGAGACCAACTACAGTAGTCTTCTTCTGGTTACGTGTTTTGTTGGCTTATTCCATCTGTACTGGAATTTTTTTCACAGAATTTTAGGCATTTACCAGGATCTCTCTGAACCTGAATGGCACATGAATGAGATCACTAGTGCTTCTGAGTGGTGGCCTTCTAGCTTATCAGACAGTACCCAAAGTGGTGGTTCCTTTGTTAGTCAACTAAACCGATCTTGCTGCTTCAGTCCTCTTGCACTCGTGCTCACGTTTGTCTGTGCTGTTCCGTTATGCTAATCCAGCAGAAAATAAATTCAATAGGAAATAGTTTTCTGCCACTTAAGGATACCTCTATTACCTTTCACATCTGTCACCACTACTTTTGTTTAGCTTGTGTCTACAAACCCCTTCTGTATTCTTCCTGTATGAGCGCATTATTTTCATGCTCTAAGGTACAAGTTGTATTGGTGGGTCTCCAGAGAGAATCACATGGAATTTCTTCACCTTGCCTAATGACTATAAATTGAAGTTTACTTTTTTTTTTTTATTTATGGCCGTGCATGCATACATGTTTGTATGATTTTGGCTATGTGTTTCTGGCTTTGTGTCCTTAAATCTCTTAGTACATTAAAATTGTGTCCATTTGCACTGCTCATTTGAAATTTCACCTCTATTTTAGTCTACAATGTAGTTTGACGGTATACAGATACAAAGGAATGCAAAATTTTTACAAGTTACAATTTCAGCTGTTCAAAATCAGGGCAAACGCTATTACATTTTGGTTTGGCTGAGTTATTTTATACAAAGTCAGAGCATAATTTACGATCAACTCCCATATTTTGCAAGCATGGGGCAGTAACATACAAATATCCCACCGACACCTGAAGATTTAGAACCATATTATTCAAGGCTGCTATACTTTAGGGATTTTAGTACTTTGTGTTATGTATGCTGCTGAAATAAAGGCAAGTTACACCTATGCAATTTCATCACCTTGTCATTTCAACTGGACCATAACATCACCTGAGATGATGCAGGCAAGGGAAATAACAACATACCACTCATTTCACTAACTCACACGCTGCATGCTGAAAAATGCTATTACTCCTTTTGAATAGCCCTGTCATGCCCATTTCTGTTAAAGCTTCACAGTTTAGGCTTTGGAAGTCACTAGTGATACTGAAAATGATGAAGAAGGATGAAAATACTGCATGAGCTAAACTGTGAGAGTCTCTCCGTCCTCTCACAATCGGTTCCCACTGGTACTTTCACTCACACATGGTGTTGTAAGGCAATTAATATGAATTGAGTTTATTCATGTTGCTCATCCTAGAAGTATGAAGTTTTGTGTGTGTATGCCAAACTTATTGTCTCATATACTGTAGTTCTGTTTACCCATGTTTGGAAGTTTCAGAGAGCTCATCAGGGGAAAACACAGTTTTTCCATTGCACAAAGGAACAGGCACTATGTTAGACCAATATTATACCTATCACAAAGAGAATATTATACCTGTGTCCCATTGTAATATCTTAATTAAAGATCCCAAGTCCCTCAGGGAGTGTCACAAATCCATAAAATGTCCCTTTGTGCTAGATTTTTGTACTTCTATCTCTGATTTAGTAGACAGATGTGAAAAAGCATATGAAGCCAGATAACTCCCTAGTAACTACACAACTGCAGATGTTGGAGAGATCAAGTTATTCTGGCTAAGGTCAGTATTAATTTATGCTCAAAACGTTCCTTCCAGACATGCCATTTTTTGATGATATAATATATCTTACTGTTATTTTGGGCTGATCCCTCCCACATTGATCAAACTGCTTCCCCATCTGTGGCCTCTTCTAGCATAAAGTTGTAACGCATACAGATCCCAGTATTTGTTTTTCCTGGGCAAGGGGACTAGTCTTAATTCACAGACAAAAGAAACAGTAGGTTAAAAAAGTCTCCAGACAGCAGAATTTCAAGGATTTATGATATCTTACATCTATGAGAGTCTGCAAAAACAGTTTCTTTTCTACCTTCATCTTGTTATTTCTGCTCAGAAGGACAATGCAATCAACAAAAAAACCCAAAAGTGCTATTTTGCTTTTGTCACTAGCCAAAATCTGAATACTCATTTCTTTTTTTCCTTCCCTTTGATCTGCCTAAAACTCTTACCAAATTCCTGCTCTGCTATGACCCTAGGTTTGGCAGAACCACAAGCTGAAATCTGTATAATACAAACAGATAGTACAAAATAAAGTGCTGCTTTATAGTCAACTGGAATTAGCTAGTGGTCATTCACAGTAGGGTAACGTGGTTGCCTGATGCTTTAAAATTCAAGGTGGGTTGGATAATCTATGCAGTTTTAAAACCTATTTTTAAACTATGAACTGCCCTAATTTAGCTTGGACAACTGCCTTTCCCCATAAAGAAGAACATTGCTTTTAATTTTTTAAAGTATATTTTTAAAGATTCTAGGTTAGCTAAAGTAATTCAGAAGTTTTAAAGCCTATTCTGGCATCCCTCTGAGTTTAGTAGGAATCTTTCCACTCTTTTCAAACATAAGTGGATGATGAAAAAGAACAAGCATCTCGCCTTCCATGGAAGTGTGTTGCAGGTATACACCTTTCTGCTGTCACTCAGCCAACAAAGTTATAGTGCTGCCCTAATTTGGCCCTTGTAGTGGTTCTTACTAGTTTCAGCTCAGCATCACACTAATGACGCTGAGGGATTCAGGTCAGCTGGGACCATGAATAGGAGCAAGTGGTCATCTGCACAAAATAAGCTGTTTAGATATAACTACAAAAGATTTCCCCACATACACATTGTCCAATCCAAAATGAATCTATCGCATTAGGACAGTGTCCCAGCAAATGATCTTATTTAGTCTGGAAGTAGAGCAGAGGGAATTCATGTGGAATAAAAAAGGTTTGGAAAAGAATTGCAAAAGAAATATCATAACCTAATGAAGTAGGTTAAGAATGGCACCAGTACTACAGTACTCATTGGTATTATTTCATAGAAATAAATTATGCCTTGAGGAAAAAAAAACACAAACAAAAACAACAAACCTCTGTGTATAACAGATATCCTAACTCTTCTCTCAGAAGAAATTCCAAGTTCCTCACTGGAGAATCTCAGTATTGGCCCATGATCATGACTCTAGCGACAGGAAAAGGGATAATGGTTTTAAACTGAAAGAGAGTAGATTTAGACTAGATAAAAGAAAGAAATCTTTTATGATGAGGCTGATGAAACACTGGAACAACTTGCCCAGAGAGATGCCCCATTCCTGGAAACATTTAAAGTCAGGCCAGATGGGGATCAGAGCAACCTGATCTAAAGATGTCCCCGCTCATTGCAGGGCCATTGGACTAGATGACCTTTAAAGGTCCAACCCAAACCATCCAGCCCAAACCATTCTGTGATTCTATGATTCTATGACTTGTATCACAACACAGTGTTGTGGTGTTCATGCCTGGGTTTGGAAGTAGCTGTTTTATTTCTGCTACTTACCAATTTTGCCTGAAGGTTTTCCTCCATGTGCACAAAGGTTCAGTGTATGCATATAAGGCAGCACAAGAGGACTTTTTTTTTTTCCCCTGGTAGCTACTTGCAGTGGAAATTAAAAGAAAAAGTCACTGGAAAGCATATGGTCTCCAGAAAAAAAAAAAAAAAAAAAGGCTTACTTTTGCAAAATTCAGCTCTAGGGGCAAAATATGAGTAAATTCCTACCTTTTATAATTCAGGGAGTGTGATTGTTTTGGTATTTACTTTTTCTGAAATAAAAGATTTCAACCCTGAGAAAGCTCTAAGTTATCTTGAAAAAAAAGATAGCATAGCTCTAAATTTGAGATATGCAGCAATTCTAAATGATCTGATCTCTGTTAAAGTCACTGGAACAATTCCCATTGATTCCCACTGAATTACAGTCAGGTCTTAAGAAACACCATCTTTAGTTAGCTTAACTTTAAAATATTACCTTGATAGAAAGATGTCATGTGGTATCAAGCAAGCAGTAAATAAAAGTTGCTAAAGTAAAATTGGCTTGAATGACAAACATGCTTTTGATCTCCCAGCCTTCTAGACCAGGGACCTGGCCAAAGTGTGGCATGGTTCCCAATCAGCCATCGTGCCTGTGTTTCCGTCCCTGTAGTGAAAGACAAAGCGGAAGCCTGAGGAACACGTATGTCTTACTCTGATGTGAGGCTGCAATGTAGCTGGGATGCACATCCCAGAGTATTCTGGGTGCTCAGGTACCTCAGGTTAAGGTGTAGTTACTGTGATCTTTGGACACCATAACTGCTAGTTAACTGAGTGGATTTAGTGTGATTGTGGCCTGTTGCTTTTTTTTTTTTTTTTTTTTNNNNTTTGTTGTTTAAATAAGTATTTTTACTATTAGATATACTTCTAAGACACTCCCAAGGTTCTCTTCAGTTTTATGACTGTGTCTCTACTGTTCAGGCCAGTGGTTGTATTCTTAGAGGTGTTACTTTATCAATGTACAGTGCCCCTTAAAATCACCCATTTATTGCCTACAGCATACATGGAATGCCCACCTTGAGTAACTTGCAGATGACCTCTTGCAAATGATGCCAAAATTCCAGGAAGGCTTCAGGATGGTTCCCCTTACTTTTCGGATGTGGTGTTTAATGGCAAACCCATTTCATAAATGTTTGCCATGTTTTTTTCAGCTGTGCACCTGCTCTGGAAAGAAGTCTGAAATGGAGCCTGATGTTGCCCTCACAAGACAGAGCATGCTCACCCCAGGCACAGTATCCCACTGGGCAAGCTGGGAGTCAGCAGCAGAAATTCCAGTTACCGTGTTTTGTAGATGCCAGATCTTAAGCTTCAGCTCCCTAGCACTAAACTGCAGTGTGCCACGCATCTCATGCCAGAGTTAAGGTTGCTTGTTCACAGTATAGACGTGTCTTTCATGTTTGAAATTATGTCTAAGGAAGAACCAGAGATAAGACAGATACTGGCAAGGGGAGAGAGGAGAAGGGAATTTCTACATTTCTTAGTCATGTTATTGAAGAAAGAGGAAAGATTTTATCACATCTGTCTTGATGAAAGCAAGGCTCTGGGTTCACAGGATCTGCTGGTAACAGTGCATAACTCAGTCTGCTTGCACACTAGAACGCTAGAAGGTATTCTAGCCTTTGTGCTAGAAAGCTAACATCACCTTTCCTACAATAAAGAGGAAGAAAGTTCTCTCATCAAGGTGTTTGCTGCATGTATGCCTCTGTCTGCATGACCAAGAGGTGAGAATTAAGCTGGCACTTGTTCTAACTGTTAATAAAATGTGAGTGGGGGAACACAGCACAAATCTAAACGGAGATGGGAGGAAGGCTATCTATGTAATGCACACTCCATGGGCCCTGCCCGCTGGAAGAGCTGAAGTCCTCCTAGCTACCCACTGCTTGGTGAACATGTACCTGGCACTTAAAGTACTTACCATGAATGAATGAAATAAAGACCAATGACGTGGAGAGAACTACAGCATTCCTACTTAAGGCAAGCCTTTTCATGGAAAAAAACCCCAAACCTAAAATAGATTTATTAATGAATGGATTTTGTTTTACTGGTAAGAGGAGCATGGTCCCTTTAAAAACCTTGGCCTCCTTTCCTAAAGGCTGCTGCTGAGCCGTGCCCCACCCCTGCATAAGCAGCACCTGCATACCTGCAGGGTGCTTTCTTCTTGATAGCTTCTATACCTTGATAATATATGTTGGTGGAGTGGCCTAGGTTTGTGATGTTTAGCTGTTCATTTTATCCATGTAAGGACATTGATTTAATATTTGCCAGATCCCCAGTGATGTAATAACTTCCATTGCTTCTCACACCTGTTCTGTGCGTTTGTGTTCTTGGTAGACACGGTGCCAGTGAGTTTTAAAAGGGAAAGGAAAAAAAAAAGACACATCTTTTCCTCTAAAGACACATTCAAAAGGCAAATCCTAGCAAGAATAATCCAAACCAATTCCAGATATCTCGGCACCATGGGAGCTATGTGCAACAGTCTTCTCAGCAAACTGACAGTATTTCAGAGTGGTTTCTCAGTGTTGACTGACTGCTTATGACATATGTTAAGGTGAATTGGGGGTCTGTACAATTGCTCTGGCTACAGAAATGTATAACATGTCCAATAACCCTCACGGTACAGATCCTATGGGGTCTGAGGAAGCCTGATGGATTTTAAGGAGGAACGAGGCATTTGGGAGTGATGCAATATTCAAGGCTTCCAGAAATCTTTCTTCACCAAGCTGTGTATCGTTCTAGGAAGAAATAGTTAACTTGCAGAGAAAACAGTGCAAAAGTTCTTTGCCTCTTGACATGCATACTGGTTAAGTTCTGCAAAGGGACCAGAACACTGCTCTCAAGAGCAGTGGGTTTACTAACAAGCTTAAGGCTGTTTTCAGCCATTTCTGTTTCTCACTGGTGGTGTGGAAGGGGTGTGAGCAGAGCATTACTGCTGCACTCAGATGTTATCTGCTTCTGGTAAGATCCACCAGAGCAGAGCGGGCATCCCCCAACAGGTATTTTTGGGTCCTCTGGCACACTCAACACACAGGCAGAGTATTGATGGATTAAGGTCACGTTTTCCGTGTTCAGTGGAAGAACAGGGAACTCAAAGCCATTGCATTTTCAGGCTTTCACACATTTAAAATGCAAACTGGGTAAATAAGACACTCCTTTGAAACAACTAATGAGATCTTCATTATGTGGGAAGGAGGAAGAGAGAGAACAAAATGTTAGAAGTGAGACCACAGTAAATACACGGAGGAGAGAAATAATCAGAGAGCACAATGTAAGCTGATGAAAGAGGCAGAGGAGAAACAAATGCAGAGCTTACTGAGTCAAGACAGCAGGAAACGAGGAGATGGTTGGCAGAGAAAAAAATGAAGACACGTGCATGCTCACCAGAAGGAGCTGCAGAAATACCAGCTGGGGGAGAGCTGATCTTCCCATGCTTTGAAGGATCAAAAAGCAAGTGCAGTATTTCATTGTATGTTTGTATAACACAATGCAACTCCAGTCCTAATTACTATTAAAAGTTAGCATAGACATGATCAAAAATGATGACATACAGGCCCCAGTACAAAAGATGGCACAAGGGCTTGGCAGACCACTGGCTGACCTAGTCATCACCCCTTATTTTGTTCCCAGTTATTCATCTTAGAGCTAATTAGTGGCAAATTGTAGAACTGAGGTCATTGAGACTTAGACCTCTTTCGCATCTTCTCCGGCTAATTTTAAAACCAACTAGAGTGTTTTGGTACACTTCATTTTTGTAGATAATGCCACTTGATTCAACCACCACCCCTTGCCCTTTATTTTGGCATTTGCACATTGCCACTGCTTCTTTTCAGGCCAGTGTGATAGCTGAAGATTTCCCAGTGCAGACACACTGCTGTTCTTTCTTTCTTGCCTGAAGTAGGTGGGAGCAGTATGCAGGTTCTGCCCCGTGTGCTTCACATCAAAAGGACCTCACCTGTGTGTAGACTGAGAACTGAGCTGTGCTAGAGAAAACTTCCAGGATGACACGACAGCTCTGGAAAATCAAACCAGTTAAAGAGAAACACACAGCATTTAGCTGGCTCCACACTGATAACAAGCATTTACAATCACTAGATCATGACAACTGCACCATGCTGGGATAACTGCCTGTTATAAATGGCACTGTAATGAGGAGGAGACCTGTGATCTGTCTTTAACATGATTATACACCACAAATCAACGATAAGGCAGACATTGCTTCTCTGATTCACTTTCATCAAAGATGAATGACCATAAGGCAAAGAAAAACAAAAATCAAAATAAAGCACATAATATGTGAATACTTTTCAACTGAAAAATAATGTAGGAATTATTTTTGTAGACTGATACATCTGAGCAATACAATCCTAGAGAGAATACAAGGTTTATGAGTTCATTTTGGCCTTAGTGTTCACTGCAGCATCCTGCACTCACAGCGTGCAGGAGGTGTTACACTGTGAGGGAAATAGGGGAGCAGAATCCTGACCATTTGCAATTATCTGAAGCCTCGTTAGCACATTCCTCTTGAGCCAGTGCTTTTATTCTAGTGTCCTGCATAAATTTCAGTTTGATTAGTTGCACTCTGACTACTTAATATCTCAAGAAGCATAGTTGTCCTTGTCTTTAATATTTGGAGATAAAAATTTGCATTTTTTTTTTTTGGCGCATAATAGTTACACATACAATTCTGCATGCATAGTGTGAAAACACGTTTCATTGCAAGCAAGGAAAAACATACAGAATTTGAACCAAGGAGCTTAAAATCAACTTAAGGATGAAACCACATTAGAACAGAATTTGAGGAAATGAGTTGAGGTAAAGGTAAGCAGCAGTGTGAATGGATGGCAGATGGGAATGAAAAGGCAAAGGAACATATCTGTAAATCAATAGATTATATAATTTGCTTTATTTTGCACAGGCCTTGCTAGAAACTTTTCATGATGTCTGCAGTCCTAAGGGAATTTCATTTTCTTATTCTCAGTGCCCTAGTATTGAAAAGCTTTAAAATGGGGTTTCACAGAGAGAGGGTTAGCAGGTTGGACCAGGATTATAGAAACCAAACAAGCTCCCTTTCTCCATTTATGCTGCCTCTGAAAACGCCATGTCCACAAGCAAAGGCAAGAATGATTTATTTAATTAATCACAAGGCAGGACTGTAATTTTATTTCTCATCTGAAAAACGAGAAATATGATTCCAGCAGTACAATGCCCCTTCTGCATGACAGATCAGGGACTTGCTTTGGGTACCTCAGACGGCTGGTAATCTAGCCTAAATTTGGGACAGTGCCTTAGTAGTTTAGTCTGCTGAATCCTAAACTGTTTTTATAGTATCTGTGTTTTCCCTAGAGTGCATCTCATGCGAACACTGGCCAAGCTTGACCTATTTTGTTCAAGATTTTATGAGATCACCGTGCAAGCCTGTCTAACTGCAGGCCATAAATTGTTGTAATCCTCCATCTGGTTGCTCTCTGACAAGTGTATGCTTTGCTTAACCAGGGTGATACAGTCTATTGGTGCTGTCTTCTATGTGCTGAAGGCCCTAGGCAGAGGAGCAGGGTGGGGTAGCTACAGGGCTCCCCAGTCTGTTGGGTCCATGTACTGTGCAACTGGACTTCGCAGAAGCTGGACCAACTGTGCATTGGCTGTAAGGTGCTTCCAGATTGCGGGTTTTCAGCTACAGTTTGGCAGCATTGCTGTTTCTTGCTGTTTGCAATTTTCTGGGGGCCTTCTGTGGTGACATCATTGTCTGTAAAGATGGTACTTTTAGATGCCCAGATAAAATGCTTTACACTGAAAAATACTTTATACCTAATTATCTGAGCAGGCAAATGGGTGCCTTATTTTTGCCTTTTTTATTTTGTCTCCCCCATTCTAGAGCCATTGACTGGTATTTAGAGGACTGTTTTCCTAAGTGTTGGTAAGCCATGTAGTCCTCTGCCTTCCCTCTGACACCTCCAACAACAGCAGAATCTCTGGATAAGCATAGAATGCTTTAATCCCTTAAACTATATTATTAGTGGACTGAGATCAGTACTTGTAATTCAAGTTGCCCAGTACTTCCTACATTGAGACTATATTGATTTTATGTGTTTAGAACTTTATCAAATATTAATTGTCCTTGGTGTGTGCTTCAGGCAGAGTATGTGTAGGAAATGTCAGCCAAGCAGTTCAAGTATTTCTGAAAATAGGATAAAGAATAAAAACTCAGTTTGCCAGGGCTGAAAATACCGAGTTTTTTGGAGAGGCTCTCATGTTCCTGTCCACTCAGGAGGAGATATGAAATTTGGCAGAGAATAAAAAGTTGAATTCTGTGTCAAGATATGTCCTATAAGCTGTAAGCCAGTCTTAGTTTTGCAACTAAATATTGCCAAAACCGTTTTCATAATGGCTAACCGCAGCGTGAACCTTGAGAGAAAACAAAAACACTCTCCATTATTTGATCACTATTTGTTCTGTTACTAAATGAGAAAGGGGTCTTTAGAAAGGAACATAAATGAGCATGTAATTAAAGTTTAGTATTAGGACGCACCCTGATTACTTAACTAAGATTGTACCAGCCACACTAATTTTGATTGGTTGCAACTTCTAACTATTTAACTTTTTTTCCCCACTTTTTACTTCTAGTGAGGACTTCAGATGTGATTTGTGCAATAGTGTATGAAGTGTAGAAGGGTTTGCTTTTAACTGTGGTCAAACTTGCCTGTCAAAAATCTGGCTATTTTTGGTCAAGCAAGAAAACAGTGGAGTTTAAGAGTGGTTTAAATGGTCTTGTCACATGGGCAACCTTTTCCAACACTTTGTGTGACTGCCAGGATGTTTGAAAGCTACAAGGTAATTTCCTCCTGAAAGTGCAAGTGGAAACTAATACAATACATATGCGTTTATTGTCAGGGCGGGCTGTTATTGAGAACTCACTGAGAACCCATTGCCTTGGGATGACTAACTAAATACTGATTTATTTACTCTCCAGAGTTCAGTTTCTTCCACACCTTAAGCAAAGAGCAAATGAAAGCTCTGGAATTGGAGAATACAGGAAAGAAAGAAACATGGAAATGTAGGCCTACCTGGTACCCAGAATTCAGAATCTTTAAGCCAGCTGGACACAATTCTGCCTTTTGAAGAGTCAATTAATAATTTTTGGTGGGATCCTTGCGATTCTTTGGTCTCTGATGGTTCACCAACAGCAGAAGGGCAATAGGTTTTTTGCTTTTTACCTTATCATGCAGTGTCCAACAGCTGCCTTTTCTAATATGCAGTGATCACACTCGGACACTGAATTCATCCACCCTATTACACTTTCTTCTCATGTTCTGTTACTCACCAGTGAGCCTTGTTCCTATGCCTGGTATAGTTCTAAAATATGTTTGCAGCTGTGCTCAAAATGGCTGCATTTTTCCTTGGTTAAAATAAAAAGCTTGCAAAGTCCATCAGTTTTGTAACCACTTCAAACTGGCTGAATGCAACGCTGTGAGAAAGATAAGTTTCACCCTTTCTCCCACCTCAGTCCTGCACCTGCACAAGATCAGCACAAGGATTTTGGACAACCAGCTAGAGCAGGGAACTGATCCAAATTGAAAATGAGCTTGGCCCCTGAAACATTTGTTTTCTTCAGCCAGATCAGTTCCCTAGGCCTGTTCAGTTTGCAGCTGCACCAACAACTGTGCCAGCATAAAGGGGTTGGGTGGGTGACACGGGGTTAGGGATGAGCAGCCGTTGTGGAGGAGGAAGGGTGGGACTGTTTTACTACTGACTTGTGCAGCCAAGAGTGACACTGAACTCAGGCAACGTGACTTAGGCTTGCACCGGTTTAGAAAAATTGAAAAGAGGTTTCTAAATGACTGGAGATAAGTACCTTTTACAAGGGGAATAAAAATAAGATGGTGTCTCTTTTATGTTTTTGATGACTACATAAAACGGACTATTTTGTCACAAAATATCAACAAAACGTGGAAGTAAAGGGATGCATTTTGATGCAATATGTGTGGTTTTGATAGTCTTCCAATAGTGTCATGCATTTGCCCCTCCTTCAGGTATGAAGGAGATAGATAGAATCCTGCATCCAGACGATCCCCATGGTTTGCCCAGCCCTCATCCATTGCCGCGAGCCAGTCCTACCCCAAGGCCTGCTTAGCCCGTGGAGGCTAGTGCAGCTCCGGACTGTGGCACTCCCTGGCCCTGTGTCGCAAGCTGTGACAGAGCCACTCGCACGGCACTGGTCATCAGGGCACCGGTTGTACAGCCAGTGCAACCGACTGACTACTAAGAGTTCAGGGTTGCCAAAGCACCTTCGATTTCTTTCCTCATAGAGTTATTAGCTTTAATTTTCTATCTGCCACCATTCTGAATAAATTTTAATATAGCATTAAGTATGGTACTTGGTACTCTGGTGGTTTTTGCAACAAGATGTAACTGGGACAAGGACTGTAAGAACTTGCCAACAGTGATTAAAATGGGAGATAAGATTAATCTTAGCGGTGTCTTCCAAGAAACCAGCAATAGACGTAGGTTATTCCAGTTATGTAAATCTTTTTGAGCTGAGTGACTGGAGAGAAATTCAATTTTGAAAGAACCAATAATGTTTGGTCACATGAAGTCCATTATCTCTTGCTGAGGTGAAAGGCAGGAGAAAGTGAAACTACCTTCAAAAGCATCTATGTGGGCGCAGGCAAGGTTCAAAAGGAGAATTTCCTCCAGAAAGTACAATCCCAGAGCAGTAGAGTGGGCAGGAATACCGTGCTCTGTGGTAGCATGTGATCAGCCGTCAGAACAGAGTGCAATCTCCCTTCCTTACCAGCAATGTAATATGGCTGGAGCAAAGTCCTTACGTCAGAGTCTATAGAGAAAACAACCAATAAAGGAGATAAGGGAGTGCCCAGCTTAGTACTTTGTTTTGGCCCAAACCTTTTGGACCTTCCTGGTATCTGCAGATAGATTTATGGCAGAAGCTTTATTTAATGTAACAGAGGGAAATACACGTAATAACCTTGTAAAATTATCAGATTCACATTTATTCTACAGCAATCCCACTTAATGATGGTGGACCATGAAGAACTTCTAGGACTGAAATGGGTTCTTTGTTCTTTTGTATTGAGAGCGAGTCAGGAAACTAAGGCAGGTCCCCAAGTGGACATTTGATGCTATAGAGACACACTTGTGAAGGGTTCATTCTAGAAAATGGCTGGACGATCCAAGGCAGGAATATAGAGCCCTCATGTCAGAATGTCTGTCTTCAAGGCCTTTCACAACTTCGTTCCTTGTTATTTGAGTGTAACCTACACAGTGCCAGCTCAAAGCTTCCCTTCAGTGAGGGGAAATTGAATCTCGGCACTGAAGGATGAAGACAGGTCAACTTCTGGCATAAAACAGCTTGCTGTGGCTTCTGCTGAGGGACGCAGAAATCTCTTTTGTGAGGATAGCACCAGAAATTCCCCCAAGCACCAGCCTCCTTAAACAGCTCAAGGCACTGCCACCCCGATAGTTCTGCATCCCAATTAAAGTGCTGGTTGCTCAGTTGGCCTTGGGCCAGCGCTTGGGGCTGCCGAGGCTGCTGTGCTTCTGCTGTTGGGGAGCTGGAAGGGAATGAGGTGAAGGGAAAGGAGAGGAGCCCTAACAACCCCTGTACCCCAGCTGCCCACAGCTGCCAGCAGAGCACTTGACAGCACGGGTGAGCAGTAAAGAGGGTGGACAAGGGGACCACTGAGCCCCCTTTAACGGAGACAGGTATCAGGGGCATCAGGTAAGCAGCTCTGTTGCTGCTATCATTTTAGTGCCCCATTCAGTCTGCCTCTGGAGCCCACGATTCAGTCAGCCCATGCCACCGTACCACTTCTGCTGTGGTGCAGGACTGAAGTATTTGAACTAGCTCCAACCCAAGTTCCTTTCTCAACAGTGGAAGTCAGCTATGAGCTGTGCTACTGTAGCTAGACAGGTCGCTGTATCCAGATGGGTTTGGAAAACCATACGCAGCTCTGCAGTTATGATGACCTCCTAAAAATACTCGTTACCTTCTCCCACATGCTGTCTTCTGCCTGAGGCATCTTTCCCAAACAGACTCATGTAGTTGCTAAACAGTCTGCATATCCTATTTTAATAATGCTGAGGTGGGAGGCTTAATACCTCGCCTATTTAGAGAAGCAGCAGACAAGCCATGCAGGACAGGGGTTGATAAATTTTACCAATCAGCCAAGGAGAGAAGGAAATAATGAAATCAAGTATCCTTAGAAAGCTGTTCTTCTTCTTGACAGAACTGCCTCTTCTCTCTGAAAATAATGTTGGTATTTTCCCATGCTAGGGCAACACTGTAATGGCTAAAAAGAAAATTACTCCAGCGATTTTAATGTAAATAACAAGTTGTGCGTTTGATACAGTTTAGTTACCCATGAAACTCTGCTTTCTGGCAGAAACCTGGTGTACATAAAGGTGAAGCAAAGTTACCGAGTTTGGAGCTAAACTGTCTCCAGAAGGCACTCTCTGTCCCTGGAACCTCCTGAATAAGCCTGACTAAGGTTAACAAGAAATACTAAATCATAATTTGCATATAAAATCTGATTTTAGAAGAAGATTGAATCTAGTAATAGTAGTAGCAGTATTACTAGTAGTATTTCTTACACATTTGTTACATCATAGTATAAAATATGCAGCACAATTAATATCTTTTAGCACTCTGCCTTCTGATAAGCTATTTCTGAGACATGGATTCTAAAGGTGATAAGGCAGGTGCTTGGTGAGATGTTAAAAAGTGTCTATGAGATTAAAGCTTCCTTTGGCAATCTTATTAGAAGTTTATCTGCAAAAGTGTCCCAACTCCATTAAGATTCACAGGCCTTATGGCTGATGGTGTCATTGGATTATGCGCCTAATCTGATGAAAAGTCAGGCTGTTTACAGAAGTGATGGTTCTTCTCTTCCTTCATTGCTCTAGCTTCGTGGAATGTTCTCCTTGCAGTAGTCTGAAGGATCGTGTCGTTGCAGAGTAAAGGGAGGGGAAAAAAGGAAAAAGTTCTGTCACCTCTTGAGATAGCATGGTTATAGCAGAGGAGGAATGCCTAGGTATAGCATCAAGCTAGATAACCAGGTGTATGTTCCCCTCTGCTCTCCTTTTTTCAGTTTCCTCACGTTATTCAGAAAAGCTAGGTAGACGCTAATGATGTTTAATTAGGGTATATTGAAAGTAGCTGACGGAGTTAGAAGTGGTGAATCTACAAGACACTGCTGTGAGAAGTGGTGAATGTACAAGACTGCTGATACTACTCACACACACTGAGTAAGGGCTTTGGACAGTTAGCTGTGAGCTGTACATCCTAAAGTGGGCTGCAGACTTGAAGTTTTGACTCAGGTGTATACCAGAACAGCCTGGCCAGGGAAGCTCCATGGCAGATTTGACCACAGCACGCTGTTTCTGCTTGCCCTCTGGTCTTCTTCTTTCACTGATCTGTCTGAAGCCAGTTCTAACCGCTCTCTCCAGAGCAACTGTTTTGGTTATTAAACATCAGCAAAAGGCACAACTAGGCTGCTTTATAGCCCTTTTTGGGTAAAGGAGCATATTAATGTGATCCTCCCCAAGCTTCGACGTAAGTAGAAAATAATTTAATTCTTTCATGCCACAGTGAACCAACCAGTCAACCCTAACAGCAACAAAAGCAGTAAAAACGTAGTTCTAACAAGACACCTGACAAACTGCAGTGCTTCCCTAATCATCTTCTTGTCATATCTGTTTAGTGTGAATCATGCACTGAATAGATACTCGAGCAACGAAGATCCAGCGGATGAAGCTTGCTGCCTGACCTAGTCCTGCCAACCCAGTCTGCTGAGCAGAGCAGAGCAGAGCCAAGCAGAGGTTGGGCACATGTAAGGCCTTTTTCACATATTTCTCTGTGTTAGACCGGATCAGTGAGACTGCCAAGCTCTTGGGCAAATATTACTGCTGCACCCACCACTCTTGATCCAGGGCACTTGGCCCTGATTTGAGTACTACCACAGTACAAAAACTGATGCCAGCCTCATGTTTATTCTGCTTGCAAATATATTCACTAAACTGACAACATTTAAAGACATTTTTGCTTGCCTTGAGATAAACCTTTACCTGCTGTATTTGCAGCCCAGCACTGCACTGTATCTGTGCATGATTGCATGTAAAAAGTTCATGTGCTAACTGTAATCACATACAGTACAACCACAAAATACAAGTTACAGCTGGTTACCAAAGTTCACTTATCTTGAAACAATCTAGACCTCACCTGGAGAACTGTGTCCAGATTTGCAGTCCTCAACACAGGAAGGACATGAACCCGTTGGAACGAGTCCAGCGGAGGGCCACAAAGATGATCAGAGGGCCGGAGCACTTCCCATATGAAGACAGGCTGAGAGAGCTGGGGCTGTTCAGCCTGGAGAAGAGAAGGCTCCATGGAGACCTTCTAGCAGCCTTCCAGTATCTGAAGGGAGCCTACAGGAGAGCTGGAGAGGGACTCTGTCAGGAAGTGTAGTGATAGGACAAGGGGTAATGGTTTTAAATTGAAACAGGGGAGGTTTAGACTAGATACTGGAAAGAAATTCTTTCCTGTGAGGGTGGTGAGGCGCTGGAACAGGTTGCTCAGGGGAGCTGTGGATGCCCCATCCCTGGAGGTGTTCAAGGCCAGGCTGGATGGGGCTTTGAGCAACCTGGTCTAGTGGGAGGTGTCCCTGCCCATGGCAGGGGGCCTGGAACTTCATGATATTTAATGTCCCTTCCAGCTCTAACCATTCTGTGAGTCAAGGTTCAAAACTTAAGCAGTAAAATGCTAATTTTATTCCAGGTAGTTATAACATACTACCTAACAACATAGTACAATTTACCTGTTTGCAATTTATGTAGTATTTACATAATAAAGAAGTGGATGAATTTTAGATTATGAAGTTAGAAGGAAGTGCCAGTGATCTCACTGCCATAAAACTGTGTATTCTTTGCTGCTGCTGTGATGCTCCTTCTGTGACCCTGGGCAAGCCATTCCAGTTCTGTGTCTTCAGACTGGTAGTGCAGCTGGGTGGGCAGGCAGGGAAGTCCAGGAGCCTGTTCATCTGGTAAAGCTCACAGGGCCTTAACTTCTCTGGGCCTTGGTTTTGTTGGGTTTTAAAATGAGGTTAATACCATAGCTAGAACTCTATATACACGTGAAAACGTACTGGCATAAGTATACAGAGGTAATTAGCCGGCATAGATGTATTGTAATACTTTGCCATGTAGAAACACCTTGCACTTGTTACTTCATATCTCCTTCCAGGAATGATGACTGGGTAAAAGTCAAAGTGTACGTTAAATAATCGGCTTTGGTTGAGTCCTACTTGTGCTGCACTCACCTCCGTGCTGTCACAATTCCGGTAAACGTGGTCAGGAAGATTGACTTCCCGTTCCTCAAGCGGGCTGCAACCTTCCAGCAGACACCGGCAGATTCAAGCAGAGTTCAAATTCATTTCAAGAGGGCCGTAGGGGTGAGACTTCATTACCACATATCTGATTGCACAAGAAGCCTCATGCACTTTAATAGGTTTACTTGCATAAATTAGAATCATAGAATCATAGAATGGTTAGAGCTGAAAAGGACCTTGAAGATCATCGTGTTCCAACCCCCCTGCCATGGGCAGGGACACCTCCCACTAGAGCAGGTTGCTCAAAGCCCTATCAAGCCTGGCCTTAAATACTTGCAGGGATGGGGCAGCCACAACCTCCCTGGCCAGCCTGTTCCAGTGCCTCACCACCCTCACAGGAAAGAATTTTTTCCTAATATCCAATCTATATCTCTTCCAGTTTAAAACCATTACCCCTCGTCCTATCACTATACTTCCTGACAAAGACTCCCTCTCCTGCTCTCCTGTGGGCTCCCTTCAGATACTGGAAGGCTGCTAGAAGGTCTCCATGGAGCCTTCTCTTCTCCAGGCTGAACAGCCCCAGCTCTCTCAGCCTGTCCTCATAGGAGAGGTGCTCCATCACTCTAATCCGTCTTTGTGGCCCTCCGCTGGACCCGTTCCAACAGTTCCACGTCCTTTCTCTGTTGAGGGCTCCAGAGCTGGACACAGGACTCCAGGTGGGGTCTCACAAGTGCAGAGTAGAGGGGCAGAATCACCTCCTGTGACCTGCTGGTCAC
>VZRU01010764.1:101485-136296 GCA_013398155.1 Pedionomus torquatus
TTTTTCTTCTTTTCCTTCCCCCAGGTATTCCTAAATCAAGTCACAGGTTGGGTGAGTTTTGTGTATGACATCTTTTTGTATCCATTTTAAACAAGGACCCAAACCTATGTGTCAAGTGGCATCCTGGTGCTCTTGGACTCCAGGATGCTCAGCTAAGTGTCTGAATGCTTCTCTATAAGCAAAGTGCTGGAAGTCTAAAGATGCCCCAGTATCTTGGAGGAACCTGTTTGTCTTGGCAAGATTTTTTTTTATTTTATTTTTCACAGTTAGTTTGCAATTCAGCCTTTTGATAAAGCAGCTGTCTCTGAAACACCTTTATATTAAATCGAATTACAGTTATGTCTGTATAGGTTTATTGTGCATACATTCTCCCTGTTCCCATTCTGTGTGCCTACCAGGTGTTGGGGACAGGGCAGGAGTCCTGGGCAGAGGGGATGGTAGCCTGGCTTGCTTTTGTTGGTTTTTGGCACCCTGCTTTGAAGGCACGCTATCCTGGGCAGTTTCTTCCTGTCCAGCTTGGCCACGGAGCTGGGGAATGTAGGTGTTGATGAGGGGCAGATGTGGAGAGGAATAACTCTTTTCATTTCACTTCCACTACTTGGTGCACAGATGATCTTCTCCCTGCCCTTTCCTGTCTGCTTCCCCCATCACTCCAAAATCTCAGTCTATAACAAAACTAGCTTTTAATCCTTTGAGTAACTTGGACTTTGCTGTGAGGTTTTCAAAGTTAGAAGCTGGGGCACTAGAAAAAGAGCTGATTCTTTTATCTTAGTGTATCTGGTATCGTGTTCATATTCACAGTTAAAAAGAGACCTTTGTTTCCCCGCTGGTGAGAAGGGCTTGGGAGTGTGGTGAGACTAGTAGTTTCTGATGTGTGTTTCTCTGATCCCATAGTAGCATAGAGTTGGAGCTCAATTGCTGCTCAGTTGGTTTTTTTGAACTAGATAATTTTCTTTAAATTGCACATTTTGTAAACTGACTTGAAGAGTTAATAGCTGTTCTAATACTGACTTGTAAGAACATAGTCCAGGTTAAAAATAAAATTACAGCTGTGGGGACCAGATTGAGTTCAAGGTTTATTAGTATTAGTACTGTCTTCAGAAAAAAAATATCACTCCTTATTAGCAAGGTTTTGGGTTACAGGCCATTGCCTGATTAGCAGGATCACAAGTGCAGCAAAACGAATTGCGTGTCAGCATTTACTTCCCAGCATTTTTTTCTGTGACTGAAATTAAAATGCAGAGTTGTGGTTTGCTCTTGGCTCTTCTTCACGGGCCCTCTGTGGAAACGGGCTCCCTTCTGGCGAACCAGGTAGCCAGCACCATCACTACCAATTCAAGCTATGCAGTAACCGGATACAAGGAAAAGAGTTCCTGCTTAGACATGCAGTCCTAGATTTGACTACCTTGTTTTTAAGACAGATGTGAATATGCCCTAGGGGAGGAACAATGTGGGTTTTTTTCCCTGTATAGCCTAGTCTTTCAAAACTGAGTCTGTAATGCTGTGGCTTTTCTCTTTCTCTCTTTCCAGTCCTTCCTCCGGTGTTGGTTCCAAGGCACAGCGAGTACAACCCTCAGCACAGCCTCTTGGCCCAGTTCCGCAACCTGGGACAAAACGAGCCCCACATGCCACACAATGCTACTTTCCCGGACTCTTTTCAGCAACCCAATAGCCACCCGTTCCCCCACTCGCCCAACAGCAGCTATCCAAACTCACCTGGAAGCAGCAGTAGCACCTACCCACATTCTCCAACCAGCTCAGACCCAGGAAGTCCTTTCCAGATGCCAGGTACAGTCAACATTCATTCCTCTTCAGAAGGGAGAAGGTGGTTGGACATCACTGATATAATGATATATTTTTTTTTGCTTAATAATATTAAATTATCAGCCAACACGAGTTCAATAGCGAGCTGAGAAGTGTAAGGTGATAAAGACTATGCAATCGTTTTGCCTAGTAATAACACTGAGGGGTTTAATATTGTGCTTCTTTCAAACAGAGTTAAAACATTACACTAAAGCTCTTCTGGGGCAGGAGGAGGATTTCAAAGTGTTTTGTGGACTAGTTAAACAGCTTATCCCACAAAGCACCATGTTTAAGGCACAAGAAGTGTGATGCTACAGATCATCCGTGCTCAGGAAAGAGATCATCTTAAATTCAGCACAGGGCTTTGGTTCTGCAGAAAAAGGATGTTTCTCAAGGGAAACGCACTATTGCTACTTGTTCAAATGTCTTCACGTAATGATGTAATTGCAAGAAACAAATATACTTAACTGAAAATCAGTGCCTTAAGACCCTGAAAAGAAATCTTCAGGCTGTTTTACTTCCTAAAATCAAAGAAGTACCAAGCTTTCTTTATTGACTGATATCTGTAGAAACTTCTGTGAAGCTGTCTTTATTTTGGGCTTTACATGCAGATGGATAAAAATATGGCAAAAATAGTTTGTGACTCTTGATCTAAATGATAAAAATACTGCAGATGCAGTTTGTCGCAGACTTCTTTATGGAGCCCTCCTCCCAGCATTTGGGTACAAATGCTTACTGATTTTCTGTTTGCATGTTTTCTTCTGGGGCTGACGGAGGGCAGGGCACGCGTAAACAAAGTGGCAGGCTTCTGAAAATGTCTCCTGTTATGTGAAGTTAACATCCCTAGATTTCTGCTGCTAATAGTTGTTTCTCTTCAAAATTTTTGTGAAGCGAGTGAAGACTACTGAATTTGTGCGGCAAGAGTGAAGGAAACCATTTGTATTGGCTTTTTTTAAAATTGTGACAAGTTGGTGTGGAACCAGCTGTCTTTCCTTCATTTGGGTGGTGGGTTTTTTTTGTTGTTGTTGATTGTTTTTTTGATTTTGTTTTTTTTGGGGGGTGGTGGTAGTGTTTTGTTTTGGGTTTTTTTTTGGTGGTGGTGGGGTTTTTAGGGTGGTTTTTTTGTTTTGTTTTGGTTTGTTTTTTTTGCTGTTGCTGTTGTTAATATGATTTGCTGTCGTTGGGGCTCTTCCAGCAGAGATAGAAGGTTCTCTAGCAAGGTCTTCCTGAACAGTAGCACGTGGAAGTTCACTCGATCTTTGAGAGTCTGTTCTGTCCACATGCCCGTAAAAACAAGTCAGCAGTTACAGTGAAGAAATTGAATCAGAGGAGAGGTCAAGATGCTGGTGACCCTGATGCTTACTTTGGACAGTTGTCTATCTTGCACTGATGAGGAAAGAGGCTTACTTTTGGACAGTATAGAAAAAGGAGCAGAGAAGTTATCCAGAATTCTTGAAAATTTTCTAACTACTGGCTTGTTTGTCGCCTGTGGCCTTACAGTCTTGTTTCCCCACCTGTGCATCATGATTACACGTACATGAACATTTAAGGCTCAGTAAAACACAAGACTTAAATGGCAGTGCAGACTCTTAAGCATTTAATGCAATCCTGTCATAATCTCTGTCTGTTTTTGCTGCTCTCTCATTCAATTGAGAGTATCCAAGTAAGGAAATTAGCACAGTACTTGCCAGCATCGGATGGAAATCTTTCAACCCAGTATCTCCTAAACAATAATATGCAGTTAAGAGATTTCATTAATATGTGTTTTCTTAAAAATAAGAGAAAGCAAAAACCCCAAAACCCACTACTCCGCAAAAGCCCAAACCTTACAAAGCAGTGGTATGATTCTCCTGCCTTTTGTTGATGCTAATTTGATTTTCAGGGTTTTGGAGGCTCCTGTGATTATTTGCTGTGGTAGTTTGCAATCCTCGTTCTCAGTAATGGAAGTAAACATGGGATGAACAGCAGCTGTGTTCACCAGAGACAGTACAGTGGTAATCTAATCTTGGTTTTTGCAGCGAAAGCTTGCAGGGAACCAGGCAAGGATTTCTCCCTTGAATGTACCTCTGTGCAATTGATTTGGAGGAGAGTGTCCTCTGGTGTATTGGGAAATGGTGACCGTGGCGACTTCCTGCAGCTTCTAAGAAGCCATTTGGGAAGCTTTCCCAGTATTGAAATAGGCAGCTGGAGGGCAATGCAAGTACCTGGCTGGAACATTTCAAACAGGACTGAAAGCAGTGTCTTAGCGAGTACGGTCATTTCGCATGGGCTACTTTTATCCAAGCCTGAACAGGGCAATATAGTAAGAGACACCGAGAGATAAATTCCAGACCCAGATGGCTTATTCTGTAGAATTTGGGCTCCTGAATACTTTCTGCTATTTCAGATCTAGGGAAATAAAGATAATACTTTGCAATAGTAATAATAAAGTCCTGGATATGCCTGGGATGTTTGCATACTTTGCTGATAGAATCATGTAAGAAACAAAAAAATTAAAATGAAAGTTTTCCGCTCCAACTTTTGTTTGTATTTACCATATTCAGTATCCACTTCTGGCCTGGTCCTGAGACCTCTTTGCACCTTACTATTTATATGGTACTCTCAACCTGCAAAAAACGTGAGCTGGAAACTTTTATCTGAGCTTTCTTTTGTGGCTTGATGGCAGAAAGTGACTTGTTTTCATTACAGTTGTGCTTATTAGGCACTGTAATTCTTTGCTTTCCTGATTCAAGGTCTATGACTGCTTTCTTAGATTTCTGGTGGGGAGAAGTTTATGGCTGAGTCAGGCTGGAAGCATTTCCAGGCTAAAGCTGTTTATGGGAGTGTGTATATGTACTTTAAAGAAAGGAAAGGACTCTTGTATCTCTATCTTTTCTATATTTAGCTGATACTCCTCCTCCTGCTTACCTGCCTCCGGAAGATCAGATGACACACGATACCTCTCAGCCCATGGATACCAACATGATGGCACCTGCACTTCCCCCTGATGTACACAGAGGAGGTAAACCCCACTTTCTTCTCTTCTTCTACTTTGCTTAGTAAGAGTAAAGAACTTCCAGAACTGATGTGTAATAATTGAGTTTTAATTTTAGATCTGTGTTGTCTGTGGAAATCTTTAACTGTGGAAAAGACGAAAAAACACCCTGTAATTTTTTTCTGTTGTTGAGAGAGATGACATAGTAAGTCTGCAGATAAAAAATTATAAATGTAAATTTTTATTTAGCATAAGAAGCTGTTACATAGCTCTTTAAATATATAAAATGGATAAGGTTTATTACTTTCTTACTCCCAACCAACTCAATGACTAACGTAATTTTGTTTTGTGCCTGGAACTTGCCATAATCACCGAACAGAAAGAATTCCCATGGTACTGCCCATTTCTGCATACAATGCTGAAATTACACTTGTGCAAGGAAAGGAATTTCTTCCTAAATTATGATTACATTAATTTTTGGGACAATAAATAAATATATAATGCCACTGGATTGTGGATTACAGTAGGTATCGTCAAGTATATCTCCCTGAGTAAAGACTTGATGGATGCTAATACTATTACTTATGTAAATGCCCAGAGACATTTTACATGGGCAACTAGAATATCTGTATTTTTTCCTGAGACATTACATCTCATGAAATTATCTTTTCTTACTACGTTTTTGTTCTGAATTCTAAACTTCAGTCCATAAGGAGTATGTTCTCTTTTCAGTAATTTATCCTTCTCCTGCAACTCTATTGCTTGATATACTATGACACAGACATCTTTTTACATATTGCTTTTTAAAGCCTTTGCAGCCAGCCGTGACTGCTGAGTAAAGGATTTAGTGTATTCATCACATTGTGAGAAATAGCCCCTTTAGAGAACACATAAGCTTACACAGTTGTGGCCCATGCCAAGAAAGAGCAGCAAGCTGGAGGCTGTGCCAGAATGATTATCAAGATCACAGGCATATGAACAATATAACTCTTGTTTGATTTTATTCTGTACGTGTTTTGTTGCAAAGCTTAATGTCTGGTTTAAGGAAGTATATTTACACTCTTAGAACAATTTGGATAGCTTTTCTGCTAGCCTATTTATTCTCTGCGTGGAATGAGTTTTGCATGTGATAAACCTCATCTGTAGCTTTTCCACTTTTTTTTTTTTTTTTCAAATATATGTGTGCTCTGTGCGTTGTCCTTGCTGGCCCAAAGTACATTTCTCAATGTTTATGCTAACTGCAGACTTTTGCATGTTTGTCCTTCTCACAGAATAGATGAGTACTGTAGAATTCCTCTCTTATGTGAGAGCTGATGAAAAGGGTTTACATTTGAACTTCCTGCTTTTTTACATTCAACCATTTCAAAATAAAAATTGTGTCTATTGGAATTTTTCTTTTGCAGTAGTTTAGTACAATGGATTTTTATCTTTGTCCCTTCGTTTAAAAAAAAAAAAAAAAGATACCTTACTTCTGTGTGCCTTTGTGTGTTTGTTATTTGTATATATATGCTGTAATTGCACTACTTCTACAACCTGCAGGAAATGTTTTTTTCTTTTTTTAAGGATGAGTTTTTACTGTGAACTTACTGCAGCATTTTTGTTGCAAACTTTTTAGAAGCATGTTCTTCATGGTGATTTGTTAGCCTTAAGAGATTTGATTTAACAAGCTGCATCCTGTCAATGGAGTTGGGTAATTTCCATTGTTGGCCCATGCTGGGAATAGAGAGACTAAACGCACCTGCTCTGCATGACTTAAAGCAAATGTAAGGAAGTTAGTATGAAATCTGTGTGAGAGAGATATGATTCATTCTGTAAGAATGGCCAGCTGGCAAGATTTCTTCCTGACTTTGAGAACTGGGGCAAAGCTGCAGCTTTGATAATTGCTGGCATCTTCATAGGAATTAAGTGTAGTAACTTCTTGCTAATAATTAATGACTGATTTTTATTATTTTTATTATGGGGTGGGTTTTTTCTCATGGTTTGGGGTTGTTTTGTTTGTTTGTTTTGGGTTTTTTTGTTACAGTGACATGAAAGGATAGAAAATGCTAGGGTATCAAGAAACATCAGCTCCTTTTTACCAGTGGTTTAGAAAGCCAAGTTATTGGTCAGCAGCTCAGAAGTCCTGCACAGTGATGAAGGATGTGTTATCCTGCTTTTGATTATTTGCCACCTTCTGTATCTGCTGCGTACTACTGGTTTCAGAAGGACGTTTGGTTTTTTGGTTTGTGTGCATCAGAAAACTCATAGATTTATGATCTGTGAATAGAGGAAAACATGAACAGTGGTGTTAGTTGGCTGATTTCAGTAAAGACTTGGAGCTGGGAGAAGGAAACTTCTGGCCAGAGAAACAGATTTTTCCATAATACCAATCTGATTGTCATTTTATCACTTTGACCTGTAGTTGGAGCTTTTATTGAGAAAGTTGGTATTTTAGCAGCAAGTCCAACTGTGCTAGGCTTAGCAGTGAAATAGTCTCCTTCACTGAAAACAAACCACAGAAAGCAACCACATCCCTTCACTGCCCTCCTTTTACTTGGAGGCCATTTAATAATTTGTAGCTGTATTTGGCACTTGAAAGAATATGCTCTGGGTGGAGATACCTCAAGAAGCCTACACTCTTGTTGGACACCCACTGGAAAGTAAAGACCTTTGGTATCGTTTGGAGAAATTGTTCCCTGTGTGGAATCACAAGTGTTACCTCAAGACTTCCATGTGTTTCTAGAGCTTGATGGGTAGAAATTATGAACCGGAAATTTGCTGTTGGCATTCTGTGTGATTCCTGGCTTCAGTTAAGAGCTGCTGAGGAGGATCTTCTTGTTACCAGTCTGGAAAACCACATTCTAGGAAATCCTTGCTCTTGCTCAAGAAGTAACTCTTTTGGCAATGAACAGCTGTGGATTTTTTGTTTGGTAGCACTTAATGAATAAAAAGTTCTCATTAAATAATATCTTCTGACATTGCATCTGCTCTTTAGCCCAGCATAATTGTTAGGATCCTGCACATTATGCCCTTGTTCAGTCTCTGATCACAAGCAGTTCTCTATTCATGTTGAATATGTGCTTCACACACGTTCTGCAGACAAGTCTCTGTCTCTCTTAGTTTTTTTCCAGTCTCTTACCCTTCTCCCAGGAGAAGGATTTGTGCATGCCCCAAATACTGGAAAATTGATCAGCTGACACATATTTAAGCTACCTTGCTATACTTCTTGGTACTCAAAGTTACAAGTGATCTCTCGTTCAATTGTGTGATGTCTGTCTCTCCCTTTCACTGTAAAACTTTGCAGTGAGCACAGAAGTGACTTGCAATTTGGCAGCTGAGTAAAATCTACTGGAGTAGAAGTTCGTTTACTAAATTGGAAAGAAAGCTGAGCTGTGTAATTGCAGTGTTTCTCTGCTGTCTGTGCCCACACCGTAGCATTTTGTGGAAAATGCAGCAGGGATATTGGGGCACTGGTTGGTATGTGCCCAGGAGCTTCCTGCACTCTTCTGTTGATATCTAGTGGGGAGCTTTGTCTCTTGTGCGTCTTGGCTATGAGAAGTTCAAAAGTGACTGAAGGTAGAAGAACCTTCATTTAGCTGCAGTTGCTTATCCAGCACGTCCTTCAGCAATCTTCAGCCGAAATCTGCAGGTTTATGAATCTTTACATCTTGAGTCTGTATTTTTCTGCCATTATGTTTTAATGTTTCCATTGTTGCTTTACAGATGTTCAGGCAGTTGCTTATGAAGAGCCAAAGCATTGGTGCTCCATTGTCTACTATGAGTTGAATAATCGCGTCGGGGAGGCATTCCATGCTTCTTCCACCAGCATCCTGGTGGATGGCTTCACTGATCCTTCAAACAACAAGAACAGATTTTGCCTGGGGCTGCTCTCAAACGTTAACCGCAACTCTACCATTGAGAACACTAGGCGGCATATTGGCAAAGGTGAATTTTGGATCTTTGTGTCCATTTTTTAGGAGTTTGGGGGTGGGGAGGGAAGGGGTGTTTCCCCTAGACATGACAACCTGGGCCACTTGCCTCAAGAGGTCTTACAAGCAAAGCATGATTCTTACCTGGTGTGTAATTACAGGAAGCTTTTACCTTAATCAGTCTTTAATTGTCCAAAGGCTATTGTAATCTTAATTAGAATGAGAGCTTAAGGCAGTTTGTCTAATGAAATGCCATGATTTGTCGTGATCATTGGTGTATATGGAAATCAGAATTACAGCTCTTGGCACCAAATTTTTAGCTAGCTAATTTATGTTGGAAATAAGGCTATCCTAACATGTATTTAGAGAAACAACCTGCTAAAACAGTTTTTCCAAATTCATTTTTCCCAGGCTGGTGATTCTTTCAGTGCAGATTTTGTACTACTCTTTTATGGCTGTGACAGTGTCCTGCCAAAGAGAGAAGCTTCTGGTTTTTGTCTGATTTCATGCAATCTTCTCATTCTGCAAACTCGCCTGTAATGCTAATTACAGGCAAAACTGACATTGCCCCCCGTAGTGGGACATTCCTGCCAGACGAATTTTTTAGGTGTTTGCATTATTAATAAACTCTGAATTTTCTGACACAATTAAGGGTTCAGCAAGCCCAAGCAACAGGGTATATGTTGTAAGGGCCAATTAATGAAGTTTCTTCCTCGTCCTTAAAAGGAGGAAAGAAGTGAAACTTAAGAGAACTGTCAGGTCCTCAAGTCTGAGCCCTCAGTCTGGAGTGGTTTTCTCTACATGAGGAGTCGTACAGCTCTCAGCAGTACACCACACCTGTGCTGTGCCACTCAAGACCTAACACTACTTCCTTCTTTTTCTCCCCATCCATCTTAACCAAGTATCAGGATATTTATTTAACACCTCATTCATTTTCCTGTTAAAAGTAACCCAGCTGCAAGCAGAGTTCTGCTGAAGCACTTAACTGCATATGGACCGAAGCAGAGTATGGAATAGACAAGGATGTTGTTGATTAAGTAAATGTGTACAATTAATGATGATGTAGAACTGCTAGCCTTTAAGGAAGGAGGAATAAATCCCAAACTTGAAGGCATAGCTATAAATGTTTTCACAGATCAGGTACCCATGCAGGTACATGCATAGTCAGCAGCAAAATCTTATGTGAAGAGCATAGTCCAGGCTTTCTGACTTGACTTCTGTTTAGCTTTTAAATTTTGTGTGTTTGCTTCTCTGACTTGTGACACTGTGGGAGCTGAAAGGTTTAAGCAGCGAATAATCCATTTTTAAACACAAAAACCTAATGTTCTTGCTTTCCTAAAGCCTTAGGAATTGAGTCCTACTGACAGTAAATCTCCACAAAGGTACCCTGTATGTCACTCTTCTGGGGCTCGCTCCCATCAGTGGCAGATGAGGGAGCAAACAGTAGAAGGAAAAAAGACAGTACAATTGGTGTGTACCCTTGTTTAACAGATATATATATATATAAGGAATATAGAATCATTTAGTTTGGAAAAGACCCTTAGGATCACTGAATTCAGCTGTAAACTTAACACTGCCAAGTCCATCCCTAAACCATGTCCCTAAGTGCCTCATCGACCCATTTCTTAAATACCTCCAGGGATGGTGACTCAACTGCTTCCCTGGGCAGCCTGTTCCAATGTTTGACAACCTTTTCAATGAAGAAATTTTTCCTAATAGCTAATCTAAACCTCCTCTGGCATAACTTGAGGCTATGTGAGGGCCATTTTATTTTTCCATCTTTCTGGAATTACAGCAAGCTTTAATGCTTATGCTACCCAAAATAACATTCAGGACTTTTCCAGAGAATCCTACTTGGGACTGCTTTAGTATCTACATATTATGCAGTGGGTTTCTGCTTTCTCCTCTCGCATTCCCAATTACTATTTAACATAAATATGATGAGAAAGAAGTTCAAGTGGTCAAGCCATTCAGTGTATTGCATCAAAACCACTGCAGTCTTTCCAGTTTATTGTTATTGAATATATTACATGTTAAAGTGCAGGAATTACCAATTTGCTTTATATATACATACATACACACCCTCCTTTCAATTCACCTCCTGATGAAACAGAAAAGTGAAAATTGAGTTTGCGGACAGACAGCCGATGGTCTGATATGCAGCTAATATTTATCTCTTTAAGCAGAGACATTTGTCTGTGGAAAGCATGAAAAACAGATACACAGTGTGAATTTGTCTAACCTCCTTATATCAACCCACTCCTCCTAGGTGTTCATCTCTATTATGTCGGTGGGGAAGTGTATGCTGAATGTCTTAGCGACAGCAGTATTTTTGTGCAAAGTCGGAACTGCAACTACCATCACGGTTTCCATCCCACCACGGTCTGCAAAATTCCCAGTGGCTGCAGTTTGAAAATTTTCAATAACCAAGAGTTTGCTCAGCTTTTGGCTCAGTCAGTGAACCATGGCTTTGAGACGGTGTATGAGCTCACTAAGATGTGCACTCTCCGTATGAGTTTTGTAAAGGTATGTGAAAATTTTTTTGAGATTATTTTGCAAGCAAAATAAATGTTTTTTACTTAACGTGGTGATTTTGAATGGTCCAGTGCCTCCCTCTGTCAACCTGTTGTCTTTGTGGATGAAATGCATCTGATGCACATACTTTGAAAGCTTGAGGTGTCCTGCAGAAGGTGTTTCTTCACATAAGTCTGTAGTCACTTATGTAGCATTTCTATCGTGTCTGTTAACTATTCCGATGTGATTGAATTACCTCTTGTAAATGTTCAGTGTTTCAGCTGAATTTTTGTATTTAATGTATGTATAGATAGTCTGTGTATATACAATTATTTGCATAATTACTCTGGAACTATGGGGCTTGTCTTTTTAATTTTGTGGGACGTGGCAAGATACAGTACAAGTAAGTTTTGAAAATAATTGAGTCATTAACTATTTGGCCTAAAAGTGGAAAACCCACCATCTAATTATGTAGCATCAGCTTTTGCTCCTTTTTGTTTGTCCATTGTTATGGTTCCTGCCATCTGTAAAAGGCCCAGCTGAACTTCATGCTTCTGTTCCTGGGTGGTATTTTTGGAGATTTGAGCTGGGACTGCAGTGTAAGGCATTGAGAGCAGTTGTGGGAGCGTAGATAGCTTAATCCTCTAAATCTGTCTTGACCAGCAGCTCCCAAATTAGGAGCTGCAGTAGTTATTTAGAATAATACACATACCTTTCTATTCTAGGGGGTCGTGCAAGGTCAAGATTTGTGATGTGGCTGTGAGTGTCAACATGTTTACTGATATATAAAACAGCTGGTCACATGTATGAAAGTAGTGAAATGAAAATGGTAATATGCTGAAGGGCTCTTCTTGATAGGAGGATAAAAACTCACAGATGGGTTAGAACAGGGATTTCTAAAAGGGAATAGGTTGTTTATAGCTCTGCATTCTGTAGGGTTGTATGGCAGTTGCCTGAACAGTTGCACAGGACCTCCTATGTATTGGATATTGCACTGCACAGCATTTAGAGCTGCTGCCACTTGTGTTGGGATTAATATAAAGGGGTTCATAGGGGTTAATTTAGACAAGAGCAAAATGTACCTGCAGCCGTCCTTAGTCATGTCTCCAGACCTGCCCCCAAAACGGGTCACTAACAAAATTATTTCAAATGCTGCTTAAATATCTGCTTATATCTACGATAGTTACTGTAACTGAATCGGGGATGAGCTGAAACAAAACCTCTCTTGTCTTAACTTAAGAAATAGCCTGCTAGAAAATGACCATACCCTCTTTCTCCAAAGAGGAAAGTTTCTGACTTATTGCTTGTTTTATCATGTCCTTCCTGTGAATGATGCTTTGGTTCTCGCCAGACAGATGCCTCACCCCTACTTCCATAATGTTAGTCTCTGACCTCATTTTTTAATTTGTTGGTCTGTTTGGCAGCGTTTCCCCCTCCATTTGTTCTATTTTTGGTCTTGGCAGAGAAGGCTTGATTATCCCCCTCTTCAGAGGGTTTATTGGGACATCATGCAACTGGCAGTGAAGCATGGGGAAATTTTGCACTGCCACAGGTTATGTCTTTAAGAATTTAAAGAATTCTATTCCAAGGGATCTCAAAAGGACACTTCCGCTAAATGCAGGGTTGTTGGGCTTTTTTGAACTGTGATAATAGTTGGTGTATCAAGAGTGTTATTCTACTCTGCTGATAATGGTGTTGGAAGCTTAGAGTATTTTGGTAAGAAAGAAATGTATGCTTCTCACATACTTGGTGTTATAAGGTGATTTTTTTTTTTCTTTCTTTCTTTCCCAACTTATGATTCTTTTCCCAGGGTTGGGGAGCTGAATATCATCGCCAAGATGTAACGAGCACTCCATGCTGGATAGAGATACATCTTCACGGTCCTCTTCAGTGGCTGGATAAAGTACTTACTCAGATGGGCTCTCCTCATAATCCTATTTCTTCAGTGTCTTAAAAGGTCCCAAGATTCCTGCGTTTTAGAAACAATTGAGCCTTGCATGTACTTGAAGGACGTATGAGTCAGACACACATTTTAAAATCCCTCCCCTCCCCGAACTGGCAACAGCTGAACAAGAGCCATGGAAATACTTGACTTCTGTGACCAACTGTTGGATGCAGGAAAAAAAAAAAAAAGGAAAATCCCTTTGACATACTGTTGGTATCAAGAATTTTAGTTTACATTGTAACATACTATTGCAAAGTTGATTTGCAGGGCTTAGTGCAACTGGGACAACCAAGCCAAAGCCACAGTTTGTCAGAGCAAGATCCGGAAGGATCTTCCATAGCTGGCACTCTGAGATTCTCTTTCTTCCTTATGTTCAGTGCTCACTGTTTTCCCCTGTGTCTTCTGGAGCTAAGAGCTGATGTTGGTGAAGCCTGCTTTTTGCAGGCAGCCCACAGTACATTTTAAAACCATTTGTCTGAGTTGATGGTTACTATTCTCTTTAAAAGAAAAAAAAGAAAAAAAAAGTCATAAGGTTGAATCTTAATAACTATGTAATAGTCTTTGCAATTGTGTCCTGACCATACTGCTGTAAGAATGTTAGGTATGTTTTTTGCTATATGTATGTACGGTGTATTTGAAAGTTTAGAAATTAATTAGATTTAGACCATAAAGGAATTACAAATATTTGAATTTGAATGGGGGGAGGTGGGAGTGGGAAGGGAAAACGACAACTGAATTGTAGAATATATTGTAAACATAGCCTGTTAGTTTAAACTGAGGTCTGAGTTTTGCTGTGCATTTCATTTTTATAGTGGCTTCATCTTGTTAATTTTGACTATTTTTGCCTCTTCGTTTTCTCCCAAAACAATTGCACAGCTGGTTAATTCTTTTACCCATGAAGAGGACAAAATGATTAATTCCTGCAGTTTGAAGGCTGCAGCTCTATGTATTTCAAGACAAAATTGTACAGAGTGCTCTTTAACTATGGAGCAGTTTTATACAGTTTATGTAACAGAAGTAGGCTTTTAATTTTGTAAAAGAATCCCGTTTTGCCAAACATAGTAACTGTTAATTGTTTGGAGGACTTCAAAATCCCCGTGTGGGTCTATTTCAAACTTTTTAAAAATATGTATTTTTAATTTTTACTTTTTTTTTTTTACTGCTTCATTTATTTTCTTCTCCTTGATCTTTTGTATTCACATAAGCTGTAATACTTTAAGTACCTTTATTCCAAAATTAGTGGGTCCTCTTTACTGGAAGTTTTGAATAAAACCTGTTGTTACTGCTTACATTTGATTAAAACCTTGTCTTGTCCACTTCTTAGTAGACTCTTAAGAAACCAGATAAAGATACGGTCTTGGAAGAGTAACAAGTAGAAATGAAGATACTCCAGCTTAGACAGTTAATGGTTAGTACAGGTTAGTAACCCTACTGAACTCAGTATATGAGATAAACGGGGACTCTAAAGTGAAAAAAATTTTCACCAGGCAAGATTAGAATGGATGTAGTAACACTGAAGTATTCTAGCCATCTTAAATTTCTGTGAGATTTCAACATACAATGTCTGTATAAGAAGAGATTTTGCTTGCTCCTTGACACGGTTGTGGTGAAGACCCTCCATGCTCCTTTCCCCACGGGTCTGCCTTTCCTCTGGGGAGAGGTGAAGGGAGGACTGTCCCTTTGCAGCTGCAGAGTGTCTGTCAGGTGCTGGGTTGATGGAGTTTGAGGGGCTGACTGGAGGTCCAGCACCTGTGCCTGGCTATAATGGACCACACAGCGTGAACAGAAGCATGAGGGAAAGCTGAGCCACAGAGGTGAATGTGTGTTCAGCCAGATCTATGCATGTGTATGTCACTGTAATGAGTACAAGCCCTTTTTTGGGGAGTGAGTTGATCCCATCTTTTTTTTCTTCTTTTTTTTTTTTTTTTCCCTAAAGTTAATTCCATTGCTTTGTTCAGTATACAATTTTAAAACTAACCCTTCTCCCCCTGCTAAAGTGAAAAAAAAAAAAAAAAATCCATAACGTTCAAGTTCCCTGTTTGAGATAACTTGGTTAGTGAGATTTTTCTATTTGTAAGTTCCAAGAACAGATTTTTTTTTTTTTAAATTCAATTTAATGTCCATTTTTCATAAAGAAGCTGTTGTAGCACAGATGCAAGTCTTAAAAATAAGTAAAATTTAAAGATGACCAAGAAGAGAAAGAATGCTGTTTGCTTGTCAGTCACTGTCTCTGTTTTTTGCATCTTCAACCCCTGCCTCATTAACTCCCAGCTGTTCCCAACCAGTTTCCTTCTTTCTGTTGGAATACAGCACTGAGGCAGTGACTTTTTTTTGTTATTATTATTTTTTTTTTTTAATCAGTGCTGGAACTATCCACCATGCAAGTCTTAAGTGTGTTTCTATTTGGATGATCCTGTGCAAGTTCTGGTGAACTTTGAAATAGCTTTGGGGTAAGAATAGACAGTTTTATGTTGTGGCTGCTTTTGAATGTTCATGTCTCATATGTTTTGTGCTGTAATGCTTCTCTGTTTTTCCTAAACTGGTTAAAATCAGAAAATACTAGCTCTGCAGTGTCTCAGAAACTTTCAGGGGTAATACTTCTGAGGGTCCCATTTTTTTTAAGTTGCTTCTGTTGTGATTTTTTTCTATGCTGTTCATACTAGGTAATATTTTCTTTAGAATATATGAAGTAGATAATATTTTCTTTATCTATTATTCAGCTTTTTGTTTGTGTTAAGGAGACATTAGGTGCAAGGAACATGCACCTTCATGTGGTGGCACAGAGTATCCCAGCTGCACTTTATTAAATCAGCTGAGTGGATTCAGGTAGCACATGAGACTAATAGCCAGAAAACTAGGAGGTAGGACAGAAGTTGTCTTGGACAAGGCAGCTGCTAGCCTGAGACTCTTGTGAAGAGAATCTTGGAGAAGTTTTCAAACTGATTTGCTGCACTTCGAGTAGCTGGAGTCAGAAAGCTGGAAAAGGCAAAAGACAAGTCAGAAGGAAAAGAGTTTCTTGCTGTCCTCTCACAAAACAGAGAATGATGAAAGCTAGAAACTCAGAGAGAGCCTACGGTGTCAACTCTGTAGCCAGGTGAGTCCCCTACTGTCTGTTTTAATTTTATTTCCCCATAGTCTCCTGAGTCTAGTCTTTGGAACAACAGAGTTAAACACAGAAGGCACTACTTCGAGGTGAAAAGCCAAGAAAGTCCCTTTTAGGAGAAACCAAAAGGTATGGGTAACTGTTTCAGAAAAAGAGTTGAGGAAGAGCGGTGAACAGTAGATGTGGAGACAGCTACTTCCATGGAACTGCATGGGTTCTGAAATCTGTGCTTTGGCTTTTAAGATTAGAAAGAAAATAATTATCCTCAAGCAGAGTTGACTTTTTTTTACCTCTTAAAAGCCTCTGGTGAACCTTTAAAAGACTCGATGAAAGCCAAGTTGTGGTTACTTGTGTGGTGTTGGAAAGAAATAATTCATGTTTTAACACTTCCTGTATCAGAGAATCATGGACCTGATCTTTTAATGCTCACTAACCTGGTACTGCTATCTAGTTTGATAAAGCCATTCTCATACTAAATCACTTCTCTTGCTACTGTAGCTACATTTTCACAACTGCAGTTGTCTTTCCTAGCTTCAAAGAATGGAGTTCTGTGACTGTCATCAAGACAATAAATCAATGCAGAGATGCCTAAAATTTATATGGCCCTTTGTTGGTGTGCCTGTCACCTTGATTTTTTTCCTTTGTTTTGCCACACTTTAAACCTTTGATTGACATCTTGGAAGTGAGCTGAGTTTTGGTGGTCTCTTTATTAGTTGCTGCTAGTTCATTTTGTTCAGCACACTGTAGCCTCTTATTCTGCACTTGAGATTCATGATTCATAATGGTGAACTGGCAGTCACCTTTTTCTGGATACATGCCTGAATATACAACATAACTCTACCATCACCAGCTGTGACAGAGCAATGTATCTTTTTTACGTGCATCATCTCACAGTTCATTTTCTTCAAATACATTTGCAATTCTGTGTGGGAGAGAAGTGAAAATGGCTCTTATTTTACCCTGTCCCCTTCTATCCTTGACTTAAGCAGATCAGTGGATAGAGACACCCCCTTGCCATGTTATCCTTTGAGGAGATGCTCTCTGTTCCCTAAGCATCCCGCCTCCCTGACTTGTATATTCTTGATGACTTTCCTTATTTTTGTGAACTTTTTCCAAATAGGGTTTTTTTTCTGATTCTTTTCTCGTATCTGATGGACACTGTATGTTTCAGTCGGACAAAAACCCCTCTACTTGCCAGAGGCAGGTAAAGGATTATGGGTTGCTGTAGGCACTGGAAGCCATCCATAAGATATGCATGCTTCCCAGCCACCACTTTTTCAACCCCTGCAGTCTCAAATACTTGAGTGAAGGGAGACAGGTTCATGCTATTGGATTTCACTTTTGCTCGGGCTCATTGTTTTAAAGGTTTTTACAGTTACTAAGATTCCCTTCCCTCCTCTCTACGGTAGCATGTCACTTGGTTTCCACCTGACTGAAATGACAGAAATTGTCAGCCAGGGTGCTCAGGCTTTGTGTTTAGGGGTTGTGTTTTCTCACTACTTGCCTTCAGCTTCACAATCAAGCCTTGCACTTGTTCTCATCATCTCCCTTTCCCACCAGGCTCCAGAATAAATGTGTGGTTTGTAGAGTGGAGCTCCTGTACTCTCTGCTCACTTTGGTGACTTGCTTAGAAGGGAAACCTCTGCAGGGCAAATGAAGCTGTGTAGCTGGGACCTTGCTCTCATTCGCAGGGGTGGCTGAAGTAGCCCTTGTTCCTAGGGGGTCTGCCATCCTCTTGAGGTGCTGTGTCTTCTCCTGTGCTGCCACAGTTCACACTTCTGTGTGGTGTGGCAAACTGCCACCAGTTTGTCTGTGTATTTTCGTGTGCTGTGAACTGCTGAGATGGAGGGCTATGATTTCTCACTTTTGTTCAGCTCAGTTGAGGTGGCTGACAAGGTGGCTTCTCTTTCATTCATCCCAGCTGTGGGAGATGACGATCTTTCAGCTGCAACAGCTTCAACTGACAGGGTATATGGGGAATTGTTCTTCATGAAGCAATGGAGAGACAGCCTCCTGTTGCAAAAGCAAAAGTAACTCCAATGAGATGTAGGCATCCACTGGGCTTGATGTGGGCACAAGGATGCAGGTCTGCTGCACTGAATGGATAAGATGGGTGTAGATTTTACTTAGGTCTAAAAAATTGTTTACAGGAAAAAATGCTGTGTAGATCCTTGGTATTCATTAACTTGTCGTGTGCAGCTGAAGTCAATAGAAGTAATGTCAAACAGATGCCCAACTTTTATAAATAGTCTAAATAGTACAAAAGTCTGCCATCTTTCAGGATTGTAAGAATTTTTATTCTAATGGGTGCAGATTCCTAGTTTTCTCTTAGGAGTTGGTTTGTGATTGCTTTTTCACTCTGCGGCTAAGATGTGAGTTGAAAAATCTGTATCATCTCTTTATGATCCTGCTAGCTTATCTGAGACTTTAAATTCATAAAGCTCAGAGGAGTCTGCTGTAGGTAAGTGCTGAACAAGTGAACACCTTCACATGCTTCAAATTGTAGACAGAACTTAAGAGCTCTCATAGCAGTGATAAAAACTTGCCACTTAAAAGTCTGTATTGCAGTAGATGTAAAATGAGCTATAATTGTATTATAGAGGGGACTCTGCACAGGCCAAACAGGCTTTCCTTACTCTAAGAGTTTGGGTTAAGTGGACAGGTCACTTGCTTAGACATGATGGGAGCGGCACAGTTTACCTTTGTCAAGAATATTCTGATTTTCCTATTGCAGCTTCTTTCTTTGCCCGGTATCCCTGTAAATCCATACTTTTATATGAAGAAAAATGGCGTGCCTAGCTTCCCCTTTCCTTACCCTTCTTTATATGATCACTTTGAACTGCTTGGTTTCCTGTTCCTTTAGGTTAACAAGTCTCAAACTTAGTTCAAGCAGGAGAATGAGACTTGATGTGTGTAGTGCTGCAGCAGGGCTTAATATTTTTCCAGAGCACTTGGTTCTTGGCTGGAGAGCAGTGTCTATCTCATCTCCAGGTCCTCCACTTCTGCCTTCTGCTGATACTTTTGGGATTGCCAATCCTGAGCATTTTCAGATAAATATGTGGAGACTGAAAGATGGCTACTGTCCCATCAGGTATTTCTTCAAGCTTGTAGACCAGTCTTCTCAAGTCAAAATCACCATAGGCTGTAGCACTGGCAACAGAACTATTTAAAAACTAGATCCAAGCATGACTTAGTTTTGAATGTGTCTCGGGCAATGGTTTGACTACAAACAAACTTTACAAACCTGCCCAACACAGTTTGATCCCTGTGTCTGTTGGATTTGGTCCATGCTGTTTTCTAAAGTAGTACAGAAAGAAGCTACCTTGATCTGCGTGCTCTGAAGACCATGGTTCCAGAAGTTAGATTTTTTTTTTTTTTTTTTTATCTTGTGCCAGGAGAGTAGCTTTGTAAATACTCTTTCATGGGGTAGCTTTTAATTAGGGTGTGGGGTTTTTTTGTACCCCTACTCGTAATGATTGATTTGGTGCTAATTTGAAACACATTCTGAGCATTGTGGCCAGTCTGTTTTCTGACCCACTGTCTTGCTTTTGGTCTTTCAGGAGTCGTGTCATCGCCCTAAGTGTTCCTATGATTTCTACAAGTCACAATTTGAACAGATCTAGTAATAGGGCCTAGTTTGAATGTTATGAGCTTACATTGACAGAAAGCAGCTATTTGCATTCTTATAATCAAAATATTAAAACATTAAACTTCTAGAAATTTATCATCTTCAAAACAGTTCCTAGAAAAATGCTGGGATGTCTTAATACTGGCATTGGCACATGTGACAATATAAGCAGTTACGTTGAGGTAGGAACCTCAAGTTGAGGATCTTGATTCAGTGGAGCATACTTTTACTAATGGGCCACCCATTCTGGCTCGTGGGAACTACAAGTTCCATGTTAATCTGTATTATGAGTAATCAACAGCAAAAAAAGTGTGCGTACAGTGGCAACGAACTTGGTGAATTTTAAAATTTTTTTTATTTTTTTTTTCAGGCTGGGCTGTTAGGGTTAGGGCAACACAACAGCACTTTTATGATCTTTTTTCAGAGGTATGTTTAGTGTAGTGGCTTCTGATATTTTTCTCCCAATGTTCCCCTCTGCCCCACTTCAATTGGACATGGGTATGGTGCTGCTTTTATGATAGGCAAAACTGGTTAGGGAGATGAAGAGAACCCAGAGCTCTTTGTGGTCTAACTTCTCTCTGTTCTCTGCCCAGTCACCCTAAGAAGCAAACTCAAGCCAGCACTGAGTCGGTGACTGCCTTGTGCGGGTGAAGCAAGAGGAGCAGCAGTGGTGACACTGATGTAGCTGGGGAGCTGATCTGGCGAAGAGCAGATACAAGAAGAACAGTTGGCTGAGGGGGTACCAAGGGAGTGTGTTCACAGCCAGGTTTCTTTACCATCACCTGAGAAAGTACAGGAAATGCCCTTTTCTGTGCCATCAGCTGTGGGTGGCTGACTGGGGTACAGCTGTGCTGTTACGTGGAACAATTTCAAACGTGTTGGTTGAACCTGGAACTTTGTAGCTGAACATTCGTGGAGGCTGTTTTGCACATGAGCATCGTGTTGGACTAGAGTGGATGGAAAGGGTCGCCTGATTGCAGTGGGAGTGATCTCATTGTGCGTTGCGTTTGTTTTCAGAGTTGTTTCAGAATTGTCTGGACACTCTTGCATTGTTTTTCTTTCAGTAGTAAAGTGGATGAAGATGTATGCAGAGTGTGTGGCCTTTCCTTTGTTTTTTTTCCCCATGCTCTGGTCATCTCTTGGTTCTGTAAAACATTACTGTGTTTCCTTATATTGGAAATCACTGTGGCCTCACACAGGTGGTGTATACAAGGAGCCCAGTCAAAATTCATTATTTCTACAACTGTAAATGGCATGCCTGAAAAATGTGACATGCCTGTCACATAAACAGGAAATGATCTTCGTAGGGGACTGAGTGTAGCTGAAAGCCTAATCCAAATAACACTGTTAGTCATCTCCATATGGTGACCTTTTAATGCCACGCAAGTTTGGAAAACATGCTTGTAACTGGCTTCCACATGCTGGATGAACATGTAGATACCAGATGTTGCCATACACATTTAAGTCTTTTTCTAAAATCTATCCAAGACACAAATATTTTACATACAGCAGTTGTGGGTAAAAGCCTGTGCGCATGAAGGGTATTTACACTGGAACTGGGCTGGATCTGCAGCACTAGAAACAAGGTTGTGGTTTCTGTGATCATCCAGAGTTTCTGATGACAATAAGTAGTAAAAGCCAGAGAGGTAGCATACATTATTAAAGATGTAGTTCTTAGAGATGGAACAGAATGTACTCTTAAGTGCTGGCTAGTATGTCAGCAAAAGCTCACTTAATTTCCTCAAAAAGAGTACCATATAATGTAACAATAGATTGATGGTACCCTCTTCAGGTGTATATGATAATTGGGCACTCTCATATTTTCACATGGATAGTCTGTGGATTAAATTCTTATATTCAAATGCAGAACCAGAACAGTCTTTGTGAAGTTCCTGCCTGTCATTCCTCTTTCCAGAACCTCTCTTCCTCTGAAGTCTTACAGATGTTTTTTGAGGACATAGTAAAAGGGATGGTTAACGAAAGAAAGTAGAGTGCAAGTTAATGTGGTACCATTTTGTATTTAGTGTATACCTGGAAAAACAAACAAGTGTTATTTTGTTCTGTTTTTTAAGTATCCTGTTTATTGTTTGTGGATTGTTGGGAGTGTAGCTTAACCGTGTAGCTGACGTGGTTAACCTGGCATTGCTGGTTCACTAGTAAGGTACAAAGTCTGATTGGAATTAGATTTTAAACTCCCTTTCTTCCGAGAAGGCAAATTTTCTGAAGAACCTATTTGCTATAAGACCCTATAAGATTAGAGTACAGTGATTTACTTTGCTCGATACAGGTTTACTGTGCATGGTATTTGCATCCTTCAGTTACTTTTCAAAGGAGTGCAGGTCTGAGGATAACGGCTAACCAAATGGGTCTGTGACGTTTGTAGGAGCTGACTGCGCTTGTTGCTGTTCTCTAGCAGCAGCTCTTGGGAGCTGTGTATGCATTTTCTCTTACTATCAATATAGTAGAGAAGAGCCTGAAATTGCTATCCCTGAAAAATGGAGGCCAGTCCCATTTTTAGAGCACCCAGTAGCTACTAACTGGCACAGCAGTTGCACAGGGCCCGGGTCTTCATGTGGTCCTGGAATTCTGCTCCATAGGTACTTATACTGTAGCACCTCTCAAAGTGATAATGGATTGTTAAGAAACAAGTTGCAAGATTGGCGTCTGGTGTATATAAAATGAAATGTATAGTGTGTAAAATCAAACCCAGGCTAGGTTGGAACTAATACTCACATGGTACAATGATTTGGAAACACACAAATTTAATGACAGGGCCATGTGATGATCTCTTGTGGTTTTGGGGGGTGCGGGGGTGTTGTGTTTTTTTGTTGTTGTTCTGGTGTTGGTTTTCTTTTTTTGTTTCTTGGAAAGCTAGATGAAAAGAGGTGAGGAATAATTGTCCTGCTATTTGGGGAGGTGGTATACAGGGATCTGCTTCACTTCCTTCCCTGCCACTTCCCCCAAAATGAATTCTGCCTCTGTAGGCCTCGTGAGGAAAAGGAAAAATCTGGAGGGACTTGCTCCTTGTAGTTTCCTGCTGGCTGAAGCTGACCCAGCAACAGATACTATGTTCTTCAGAGGAAGCATGAATTTTGGCACTTAAAAAGATCAATTTAAAGGCCTGAAGACTCTGAGGGGAGGAAAAATACTTAAAAAAAAAAACAAACCAAAAAAACCCACAAAAACCAGAAAATCAACACTTTGGGTACATAAAGATTCGAGAGAAATTATTTTAGGAATGCTGTATGTGAAGTGTATTTGAGCCTCATACATGTTAGGCATGTGCAGAAGTGCACTAAATCGCAGTCAGGTGATGGGCTGGCTGCATCATTCATACTTTCAGGTTGCATACAGTATGGGTAGAAGGATTTTGTATAGGGATTGATTAAAATTAAAATGGAAGGTATTTTGTGGTCTCCCTAGAGACTCCCTAGTCTCCCTGTCCCAGTTCTTAACCACTTTTGTAGTAAGAATATTTCTCCTACTTAGTTGGTTGAAATTTGCCTTTCTACAAATGAGATGGATTGCTTCTTAGCCTGCTTTTGATAGGGATGCAGCAAATCACTCACTGTCATCTTCCTAACACCTTATGTCTTGAGGAAAGGTATGTTCCCACTCCTTCCCCTACTTCTTCCACTTCTCCTTGTATCAAAACCCTCATTATTTAAATTCTTTGCTTTTCCTCACTTTTACATACACTGGGTGAAGTTTTCTTCTGTGTTCCAGTTTGCTTATATCTCTTCTAGTAATGTGCCTGAAAGTGAGTGCTGTAGTCTACTTGAGGCCTCACCAGTACTTCAAATCTATTGAGTGGAGAGCTGAGTACAGTGAAACGATGACTTCATTTCTTTCTTGTAACACTTCTCTTAATACATCTCAGAATTGCATTTTGCAACAGCATTTCCAATCTTGTGGTTTCCAAGCTTTTTAGTAGGATGAGTCCCTAGCCAAATGGTTTTGGTTTATAATTATGTATGTGTTTTCTTTTATACAAAATGTCTCTTCTGCTTGCCTTAGTGATTATCACACCACGAGAAATACAGCAGGGTTCTGTCATATATTTCTGGGAATCCTGATGCATTCATCATCTTGTGATGCTTTCATAAGGCTCTTGTGAGAATGAGCAATGAGGGGAGGAAAAGGTTGGCTTAATTCCAAGACTCTTACACACATAATTGAGCCAAAATCTTAAATTTTGTATCTTCAGAAAAGCTTAGTCCAGCTAATTAGTGAAGATAATTCCTTGGGTGAAACTTTTCTTGTTCTTGCCTTTTCCCTTTGACTCTGTTTCTCTGATACCTTTTTAAACTAAAACTCTTAAAAGTAAAGGGGGGGGGTGTGGATTTGGAAGTATTTACTGTTCTTCCTTAAATAAGTATTGAAATGCTTATCCAACAAGCATCTGATAGTCACTGTTTAAAAAAAAAAAAAAAAGGCAGGGACAGACCTTCAGCTTTTTTTTTTTCCCTTTTCCTCTTTTTTCAATGGAAAAAAAATATACGTGCCGTCACATTTTTCACAGATCTCAAGGAATAAAAAGAGTTTTATAGGTCAGACTTTAAAATATGGTCTTCGTTATTTAGAATCTATGAGCTAAGAAATTATGTGGTTAGATAACTGGCATTAGGTCTGTACTTGTAGTCCTCTTCTAGAAAGGCCGGCCATAAACTCTTCAGAAATAACCTTCACTAAAATACATGCTGCCCTGTTGTCTGAGCTTCTGAGACACTGCAGTCATCATTAAGTAATCTACGAGTGTTTGTGTGCATGGTGGGAGAACCAAGTGAGGAAACTGCCTACCAGAGCTTACTATGCTCACTATATGACTATTGTTATTTATGAAAACGTTTGTTCTAAATATAATGGTAAATAAATATGATTTAAAATTAACTGAAAAGGTCAGAGGAATGGATTCGTGACATAAATGAGGCTTGGGTTTTATTTATTTATTTATTTTCCCTCCAGATACAGTTCTGCTCTGCTTGCTAAAGAATATCAGATCAGGATTGTATTGTTTATATGGAAGTCTTTGAAGATTCCGGTCAGTGGCCTCTATCTCTTCTCTTAAATGAAGAAGAGACAGAGGCTTTGTATCCATGGTTAAGGAATTTTTTCTACCACTTCTTTTAGCATTTAATGCTGTGTTAACAAAACCAAACCAGATGTAACTGTTTAAAGGCACAGTTATCTTTGTGGTGTGCCCTGTTAATTTTATGCAGCCTACTACAATGTCCCTGTTCTGTAGAATAAAGGCTTTGGCTATGGAAATTTTGTAGGTTTTTCTAGCTTCTCTGATGTGAAGATGATAAAACACATGCCATACAGAGTTCTAGGGAAAAATATGGACAATTTCTGATGTTAAAATTAAGTAGAAGTTTGTGGAGGGTGAGAAGGGGAAGAAAAGCTTTGTGTTTGGTTTTTGGGGGGTTTGGTGGTGGTTTGGGTTTGTTTGTTTTTTGTGTTTGTTTGGGTTTTTTTGTTGTTGTTGTTTGTTTTTTTTTTAATTGTAGCAAAGACCAGATTAATGAGAAACAAAGGCTAGCTTTTCTTCTACTTGCATTGACTCCTAAAGTCCTTGAGGTACTGAGACAGGTAATTGTGGCTGGAAAAATAGCTTACTGTTTAATAGGTACAAATGTGATATCCAACACTGCATCAAGGATAAACCCCAGTGTGAATCCAGGGACTAGATAGGTCAACTAGAAGCACTAAGGGTGCTCTTTCCAATTTAGCTTATGCTCACATTTTTGCAAAAAACCTGCAGGTTTGCCACAGAGAATAAAATTTAGTTTAATACTGAGGGCAGGGAGAGAAATTTGTAGGATCACAGAATTACCCTGGTTGGAAGGAACCTCTCAGATCATGTAGTCCAACCATCAATTAAAGATAGTAAAACACTGTAACAAGTTATCTGGATAGGCTTTGGAGGATTGGTCACTGGAGATCGCTAGTAAGAGATTAGAAAAATGTGTATTATAATAGCACAGGTGTCCTTGATGGCTTCTGGGATGCTTTTGTGCTCTGTGCTGTGTAAGTGTTCAGAGCTTGGATTTAACATTTAAGAACTGAATTCTGTCAGAGATGCTGATGTTGAAGATCCCTTTGTCACTTGAGGATACTTTCATGCCTGTTGAGGTGTACTGATTCAGTACAAAGCAAGCAAGAATATTTTTCCTCTCTTCTCCTTGTTCCATATGCCTGTGTAGCTATAGCTTTTTTTATCCATTTAGTGATCTGCACAGCTATCCTAGTGACAAATCTCAATTTCCACTGGAGAGCATGTTCTGCTAATAGCATTTAACCTTCATTGGGAACGGCTGGAGTATGAATGCCTCGTACGAGACCATCTGGAAAAGAGCTTCTCCTGAGACTTATCAATATTCCTTACAGCAGCCTACCCAGAGTCTTCACTGTCAGAGCAGCAAGATTGGAGAAACAGTGGCAGCTACAATGGCAGTACGCTAATGACTTTGGAGAGATGTTACTTTTGTAAATGGAAATGTTACAAACAGTGTCATTAAAACATTGTTGATGCCATTTTTATTCTTGTCATGGGTTTAGGTATAAGAATGGATTCACTCTAAGGAGATGACATCCGAATTTTTATGCTTTCTACAATTAGATGGACAGATTGTGAGGCTTTAACTCATGAAATACTGTTATTTTCAGAATGCCAGCTAAAATGAGGACTTAAATGACTGCTTACTTTTCCTTCTGTTGAACAGTAGCACAAAAGAGATCAAATGTCATCGATGTATGATTCTGAAATGTGGCTGAAGAGCTGACTCAAGCTCTGATTTTCTTTTTTGTTTCTTTGGAGGTTTTTGTTTTGATTAAAGATGTTGTTCTTTAGCAAAAGAAAAAATTTATAGCCTAGTGGTGTAAGATATTAGAAGCCTTTTCAAAGGCAAAATCAAGATCTCTTCCCTTCAAGAAACTTGCCATTCCCCAAGTAACTGTGCTGTTCTAATCCTTTGAGTCTGTACCCATTCCTCATTTCTAGAATAAGTAGGTACAAAAGGTCAGCAGCAGAAAGGGATGGTGGTGAGGAAGAGACTCTTCAACAAGCAAAGTATTCAAGGAGGCATCCTTTATCTCATATTTTTAGGTCATTTTTAAGACCTAATGGGCATGTAAGGCTTTCTGTCAGACCTCTGCTATTGGTGACTCACTGAAGTACTCAGCTTCTGTTTATTATGTTCTGGTGTCAGTCTTGTTACGTGAGAAGTAAATAGGACCAGGGATATATTCTCCTGGAACAAGTGGCAAACAAGGAGAAGGTATGTGTCTGCGTATGTAACACAACTTTGTATTTGGGTGTTCATCTGTTCATTTTTTAATGTTTCATCCATTTATGATTTGAAGAGTCTGCCTCCGGCTGAGCAGAGTTGTGAGTTGGAGCTCTCCTGGAAGTTTGTATAGCTGCTAGCAAAAATGGTCAGAAAGTCTGAGACTAGGCAAGATTAGGGACATATAGATAGATACAAAGATAAAACATTTAAAAAGAACTAGGTGCAGCTTTTGATATCTGGCTGCTGGTGTTTCTTTCCGCAGCACTCTGAGAAAGGCCATCTAACATGGCTGATAGATTAGCTTTAATCAAATAAACAGATGTTTGTTTCATGCTAAGAAGCAGAAACGGAATAGTTGATAAGAAAGCAAATATTCAGTTGTTCAGTCTGTCTCCTTCTCTACTAAAATTGCAAACCATCAAATAAATAGTTAAATCTGGTCTGAAAAGAATAAAGGATGCTGATGACTGTGAGTCGTCTGACATGAAAACCGCAGATTTCTTCATTCTCAGCAATAAAACATAAAGTGCTTTAACACTGATTTATGTAAGAAGGCAAATCTTCATACTTTTCACATTAATTTTTCAGTTTGTTCCTGCACTGATCCTCAGAATGGGTGCCTTAACACAGAAACAGAACTACTGGTTAAAATAAGTCTACTTTGTATTTTGTTTCTGGTTGGGGCGGGAAGTAAGATGACATGCCTCATGTTACACAGAGATCCCTGACTTACTGAATGACCATAGAGATTGCAGAGCAAAATTCTGCTGGAAGGTCAGAAACTCCCCCTAAAGGAATTCCTCGTTAGGGTCACAGCCACTTGCTGCTAGTCTGTGAGTAACACTCCAAAGCGAAACTGAGATGGAATTCATGCTGGCAAAGGTGTGACTTTTATGTTTTACATTCTGGGACGTGCTAAATGAGCTCTGAATTAACGTTCCATGTGTCTAAGTTGTTGAAAGTCTGCCATGGCCAGTCAGGGTAGATTTACAATTGTGATGATGAAGTAATACTGAATTCCTCAGTGTTCAGACTATAACCAAGCTGTGTGACAAAAATACATAGCGCTAGCTTCCCCTTCTGGCCAAAAGAAGTAAGTGATCCTGAAGGCAAGTCACACGATTTTTCAATTTTATTCCTATGTGCTAAAGATAAACACTAGTTTCAGAGAACGTATTAATGCTGAACTGCCACAGAAGGAGGCAGGGGGAGAAGTACTCGTGGAACATCTTCTTGCAACGTAATAAAATGGCGTATCGAGAAGGTTGCTGTTGGAACGTAGAAATCTTTTATAAACATGGGCCTGATTTGGAAAAGTATTACATAAAAATAAATTTCTAGACAAAGATTGCCAATGCCCTTCTCTAGACCCCTATTAGCCAGTGCTAGAAACAAGTAATTTACTGCTTTTCATATTGAGTATGCTCACTTTCACCATGCACTTATGTTTATAACCTGGGGTTTTTTTGTTTGGAGTTGGGGGGGAGGGCGTATGTCCTTGCCGTTTTGTTTTGTTTGTGGTTGTTTTTTTGTTTGTTTTTTTTTTTTTTTTCCATTTTAATTCTATGGTGCAATATTTCATAGGATTAGCATAAGCTTTTTAAATGTAGGGTGTACTAGCATAAGGGTGTTTGTTTTGTGGTATAAAGCAACAATGCAGAGTATGATCCAAGATGCTTTTTAACAAGCTCCTTCTCAAAGGACATAAAACTGTTGGAACGGGTCCAGTGGAGGGCCACAAAGATAAGAGGGATGGAGCACCTCTCCTATGTGGACAGGCTGAGAGAGCGGGGGCTGTTCAGCCTGGAAAAGAGAAGGCTCCCAGGAGATCTTATAGCAGCCTTCCAGTATCTGAAGGGAGCCCGCAGGAGAGGGACTCTTTGTCAGGAAGTGTAGTGATAGGACAAAGGGTAATGGTTTTAAACTGGAAGAGAGGAGATTTAGATTGGATATTAGGAAGAAATTCTTTCCTGTGAGGGTGGTGAGGCACTGGAACAGGTTGGCCAGAGAAATTGTGGATGCCCCATCTCTGGAAGTATTTAAGGCCAGGCTGGATGGGGCTTTGAGCAACCTGCCCTAGTGGGAGGTGTCCCTGCCCATGGCAGGGGGGTTGGAACTTGATGATCTTTGAGGTCCCTTCCAACTCTAACCATTCTATGATTCTATAATTAGTTTGCCAGCCTTTCACAATGTTGTATTGCTATGTTTCTGGGTGGGTTGATCATATAGCACTGAATCCTAGCAAAATCTTCTTCCTCTTTCACTTTACTCCCATCTATTATAGCTGACTGGAAAAATGGGACATTTAAATCGCTAAAAAAAATTGAGTTGTAAGGAGACTGAAGTCTTGCTTTTGTGGGCATGTTGGAGAGTAAGCATGCAAACACAATGTGCATGCATGTACATACATACCAGGGAAACAGAACTTCCTGCATGATAAATGATAGCCTCACGCTTAAGATGCTTAGGTGAACTGCAAGAAACTGGCTTCCCTGTTAATACCATGGGTTTGTTCGAATTGGAAACACTCTGGTTTTCCTGTATCTCAGTCTCAAATCCAGATTATCAGATTTATCACGGGCTTGGTCTTCCTCTTTATCTTGGTCGAAATTGTCATCCTGGAACTGAAAATCCATCTTGATATGTTTTGCTGCAATGTTATGTTCCTATGGACAATTCTACCCACTATCTCACTTCCACCAATTGTGGTTTTCACCTGCTTGTGAAGCACTCGGCACGGGGATGTTGGGCAGAGACCTCTGAGCACCAATGCTGTTGGGGATGCAGGGAAAACACTTGAATGCATGAAAGATTACATCTTTACTCTTAATGTTCAATTTGTAAACTTGAGCTATGCGTTCATCATTCATTCCTTGCTGCAGTATATGCTTTACCTTGTGAGCTAAGGTATTCAATTTTTGGTGCATAAGACTGTGCTAATTTCATACCAGCCTCATAAGTCTTTAACATACTGGGGTGGGGGAGGAAGATTTTATTTAGTCACTTTGAAATGCCAGTTCCTTGCTCCTGTCTTCGTCAAGTCCTGTAGAACTTGCAGCCAACTGAGCCTTTCCTTAACCCAAAAGCAGCTGGGAATGAGGTTGCCTTGTCAAAGTAGATATCAGATTGTGTTGTACTTCTATGTTTACTCATATACTTGCTATGGTTTCATTGTTGTATTGAAAATAATCAGGAGGAGACAATTAATGATTTCCTTTTCAGCTGGGCCATAATGAACTACATCAGAAATATTTTGATTTCCTGAGTCATTGGTGGCCATGGAGAAAAACACACTCTTTAAGCCAAGCTTTTAAATGTTTTCTTAATTGAAACAAACAAAAAAAATAGTATTTTGCTAGAAAGTGACTTGCCCTTCCAGGTTTATAATTTTAACAATGAATTAGTCTTGGAGAACATTATTTAACTTGCTTTTACAACCAGTAGTCTGTATGAATAATGTTTTTGGGGGGTTGCCCGTATAGTAATTTTATTTACATTTCCTAAGAAATATGAACATTTACAGAAAAGATAACCGCTCACCTGAAAAAAACAATTTTTATCTGTCCCCTTTATGTGTCATTTTATGGCAGGCAGTTCATTATCAAAAATTAAAAAAAACTTGTGCATAAGCAGTAGAAAACATCCCTGTCATGGTTGATGTCCTTTCTCATTAATGTGCAATCATAGCTCAGTTTCTACCAAGAAGAAGATGTTGAAATCACTGCTATAAGGTTTTGTGAGGAAATTTCAGCTTCCTTCTTCCTTCATAAAAATGTTACACAAATATAAACTACGGTCATTTAAGTTTTCATCTTTCTTCAGATACTCTTGTAGATCTCAGTCAAAGCTCAAAGAGCAAATTTCTTTTTCCAGCTTCCCCAGGCAGCTCTAACATCTCTGACAACCTTATGGCTCCTCACCAACATGAGTGAACCTGCTCAGCTGCTGGAGTTGTCCCCTCTTGGTAGGCTGCTGAAGCTGGAAAGCTGCGGTAAAACTTTTGTCTCCAGACCTAGCCAGGGAACTGACTTGCTGCTCTGTCCTGGCCTTTGTAGTAAAATCTTCAAGTGCTCATATACAGCAAATGTGTTTGTATAGTTGTAAATTAGCCTTTGGGGAGAGTTGCTTCTTTTGTACTGTTTCCTTGCCTGAGTTGGGAATGCAAAACCTGAGGCCAGCTGTGAATACGCTTCTTACTGGTTTTATTTCAGGTGTCCAATTATCTTTTAAGATAAGGCAGAAGGGATATTTTGTCTAAAGTGATGCTGAGATTGTTCTTACTAAAAGGCTAGTGCTCTTTACTGAAAACAAGGCTGTAATCAGCAGTTACCTGTGCTGGAAAGAGGAGATTGGCTCAGTCTTCTCTGCCTGTGTGAGATCTGACATTAATGGAGGAGTCTCCTCTAAAATAAAGGAGAAGTGGTCATTCAGTGGCTGCTACAGTTTCAGTTTGTCCCGTGGCAGGCATTATAGTTATATTATAGTGACTTGGCTAAACCTGATATGCAGGTAGGATTGGGGCTTTGAGTAACCTGCTCTAGTGGGAGGTGTCCCTGCCCATGGCAGGGTGGTTGGAACTCAGTGATCTTTAAGGTCCCTTCTGACTCTAACCATTCTATGATTTAACGCTCGTCACAGACACTTGTGTTTTGTTCTGGTTGACTGTTGTAGGTTGCAATGGAGGAGACCCCTTGTTTCTCTAGTGCTTTGGGAGGCGATGGGTCTGGTTCATAGCCACAAAAAGGGAAGTGCTGCAGAGCTGACCCTGTGGAGCTGGGAGACAGGCAGGGAGTGTTTGGGATGGACCCTGACAGAGTTTGGATGCTGAACCTTTGATCTGTCTTATGTCAACCAAAATTTCTAATGTAGTTAAGGAATATCTTTGGTTTTGCCTTGGACTGTTTGCAGTAGCAGTAAAACCCCTAGTCTTGTTGCAATCCCACTAGGCAAGAACATACATTTGCAAGTGAGCATTACATGCAGACTGGAGAATTGTTGTGGGCAGAGAGAGAGTGAAAGCAGTCAGGTGTTACACTCCAAGTGCTACGTGAGTAGTCTGTGTATTAATTGCCACTGAATTTGTATTCCTGAATGAGATGTTAATTTTGCAAGAAGGCATGGTGGAGAAGGATTTGGGAGCTGACGAAGCCTTCTTAAACACCCTTCCCATTCTCACAGGGGGAGAATGAACTGATGAAATAAAATCTCATCTCTAAGAAATAATAATTGCTCCTTGTTAAGGATGTGAATTTCATAATTCTGTAACCATAACCAGTATTGACTGTAAGCATGCCAAACCTTTTCATGTATGGAGGGAGAGACCAATAGGGAGCTCCTAACAGAAGCATATCTTTGTATGTTTGGGGAAAAGCTGATGAGCTTCAAGCTAATGCTGTTTATTTAATTTCACCAATTACTTGTCCTGTTGTAATTTCATTTGGATTATAGAGATTGTTAGTTTTGTGTTTGCCTTTGCAGCATATTGGTTATAACTATGCCTGTGGATGTGTTAAATATTGTTGTGATAAGAATGTGCAGAAAGATTACTTTGGGACTTCGTAAGGAGAAGGTGAGTGAGGAGGGAGATCAGAATGCTGCCAGAGAAAGGAAGAATGAACGAATGAACAAATCCAACAAAAACTGCAAGGGGAAGCCAGTTAGACGGAATGTAAATTTGCATGATGGAATTTGGCAAAGATGCTAATGGTAATACTGTTTCTCCTGTGAGAAGTTGCAGAAGGCTCTTTTTCTATTATTTTATAATAACTTGTATTCTTTTGTGCATTTTCTCTGAAGATTTGTGCCTCCCTGCACCCTTACTCCATGCCACAATACTTTATAACACTTTACAGGATGTTTGATTTTGTATTGGTCAGAAGGAAGACTGCCATTTCATGAGTAACCAGCAGTACTGTTTTCTTTAACATCTGGAGTAGATTTCCAGTAAGAATGTTAAACCAGATCATTTTCCTTGAATCTTGGACAAGTTTTTGGACTGTGATGGAGTAACTATGGGATGCACATTTTTACTCTTCTGACACCCCTGCAGAAAAGCAGCAGAGAGAACACAAAAAGGAAGACAACTTAAATTTGAAATAAAAAAACCTCACAAGCAACCCAACCCCTTTCCCCCAAGTAAATTAATAAGAAACAAGAGGCTGGTGTGGAAAGCTACTGAAGTACTTAATAATGAAACAAACACATGAGAAAAGAACACACGAGCCAAGAGAACGCTGTATCTTGGAGATCAGAAAGCACAAAACCAGTGTCTGACCAAAACTCACTGGGCTGTGTGTAATAAAGGCAAACAAAACTCATGCGTGGTCACATACATTAAAAGACCATAGGGGAAATGCAAGTGCAGTATAATATGACAGAATGTAGATTAAGGAGGCTAGATATGGGCCAGCTTCTAAGAAAATACTTTTGCCTGTTTTGGATGAGGTTAGAGTAATATAAAATCAGGGGTGACAGAAGAGCACACAATTCCAGACCTGTGTAATCTCTATTCTGGAATACTGAAAGAGGGGGTATATATAATTGAAAGGGCCATAGGAAGTCTTCTCATCATATCTGACATTTGAGGACTACAGTCTCTGACAGAAAAAAAGCAAACTTGTTGAACAGGGGACTTGAAGAGAAATAAGAGGAAAAAAGAAGTGACTCAATTTGGATTTCCACACCTCACCAGTGTGCAAGGTCTTGGAACAGTTCTAGGACAACTACCCTAAACAAGAGTGTATCGGTGGCAGTGTGGCTGATGAGGTGTATAAAATGGCAGTTTTTGTCCTGAAGGCACAACTTCATCTCATTCCACAAGATTATCACAGGTGGAGAACCTTTGGTGTGCTTTTTGGCCTGCCCATTCCTTGAGTTCTGGCAATAAGGCCAGCAACGTGTGCTAGGCGGAAGCAGGCAAAGCCGACTACAAGTTATCAAAATAACAGCGGGGATGTGATAACCTCGGGCTGCGTGGCTACAGGGCAAGGAGGGTGCAAGGAGGGTGGCGGTGCTGCCTCCCGATGGAGTTTGCAGAGACTCCACCGCCACCCTCCCTGCCCGTTTCCCTGCTGAGGTGGGCGCGACTTCCGGCTCAGCGCGATGGCGTCACTTCCGGCAACGGGAAGGGGGAGGCTGTCGCTGCAACGGCCGGTCCCGCTGTGAGGCGACTGAGGGGCCGGGCTCGCCCTGTCCCCCGGGAGCGCGTCGTGGCGGCCGGGGGGAGCCTCTTCCACAAAGGCTCGGGGAAAGGCAGCTTTTGTGAAGGAGCGCGGCCTAAGTCGTTCTTTTTGAGGCTTTTAGCCGCGCTGAGGTGGGTCGGAGCAGGCCCGGAGGGTGCCGTGGTTGAGCCTGGTGCTGCTGCTTCGTGTCGGTCCTCTGAGACGTTTCAGCTCCTTGAGGTTATTNCGGGGGGAGCCTCTTCCACAAAGGCTCGGGGAAAGGCAGCTTTTGTGAAGGAGCGCGGCCTAAGTCGTTCTTTTTGAGGCTTTTAGCCGCGCTGAGGTGGGTCGGAGCAGGCCCGGAGGGTGCCGTGGTTGAGCCTGGTGCTGCTGCTTCGTGTCGGTCCTCTGAGACGTTTCAGCTCCTTGAGGTTATTTCTAAACCTTCATATGTGCGGACCGCTTTTCCCCTACCCCACCCCCT
>VZRU01010765.1:524-29656 GCA_013398155.1 Pedionomus torquatus
CTTTGGCCTTTCTGACTTCATCCCTACACAGCCGGGCAATGTCCCTATACTCCTCCCAGGATGCCTGTCCCTTCTTCCATTTCTTAACGCCATCTTGCTTTTTAATCTTACCAGCAGGTCACAGCTCAACCATGGTGGTCTCTTGCCTTGCCTGCCAAATTTCCTACACATTGGGACTGAGATCTTTTGTGCTCTATAGAGAGCATCCTTAAAGATCTGCCAACTTTGTTCCACTCCCTTGTCCCTGAGGGCCGTTTCTCATGGGGTCTTATTTACCAGCCCCTTGAAGAGTTGGAAGTTTGCTTTCCTAAAATTTAGAGTCCTAGCTCTGCTTCTCACAGGCTTCAGACTCCTTTGGATAGTGAACTGCACTAGGGCATGATCACTGCAGCCCAGGCTGCCCTCAACTTTGACATCCCTGATGATTTCGCTTATGTTTGTGACCAACAGGTCCAACAGTGAATCTCCTCAAGTAGGGCTGTTAATTTCCTGTTTCGAGAAGTTGTCATCTAGGCACTCTAGGAGCTTCCTGGAGCACCTGCAACCAGCCGTTTGACTTTTCCAACAAATGTCTGGGTGGTTAAAATCTCCCAGCAGGACGAGAGCCTGTGACTACAATGCCTCTTCAAGTTGGAGTAAGAAGGCATCATCGACAGGCTCCTCTTGGTCAGGAGGCCTGTAGTAGACTCCCATCACGAGGTTCCCTTTGTTGTTCCGATGTTATGGGGCTTCGCATGTCCTCAGTAAGCTGCAGGAAGAAAAGAGTGGAGGAAAACCAAATAAATTGGCACAACTACAGTCACCTATGCTGATAATGACTTGTGTCATTACAAAATAAAGATCCAGCCCTTAGCCAAAACTGTCTTTACTGGAGTCTTCTGTTTTAATACTAGTTTACCTTTAGCTATGCAGTGGTATGTACTGCCATTTAGGATGATTAACTTAGTCTGTAGGTAAGAAAATATAGTGGTGGTCACAGAAAACAAGTGTGGTCTTTTATCAGAAAACAAACTTTCAGGGCACAAGGTTGAAAGAGCTTGGCAGATTTTGTGTCTAAAACACTATTTGAGTAACTAAAGAGGAATGGGTGGCATTCCAGGCATATCTGGTGAGGATCGGCCTGGACAGACCCATGCTGAGAAATTATTTTATCTCAGAAATTCAAGCCAGGCTGAAAGCAGCTGCTGTGCTGGAGAGGCCAGAGGTCTTGTCACAGCTGGGCTTGTGGCAGCTGTCTTTGGTAGGTCCAGGCTCCTCCAAGAGACATTTCCTCCAAGTGTCATGCACATGACCCATCACACTCCTTCCTTCTGTCTCTCCCTGGCATGGCACCTGCCATCGCTTTCCTGTCAGGGCAGCCAGGCATGCCATTGAAATATGACTTAAGAAATTTGCTACAATTACATTGTTTTAAATGTAAGAGTTAAAAGAAAGTTCACAACATGTGGTATAGGTCAGAGCTCTCATATATTAGAGGCTGCTCTTGTGACTGCAGCTGCTAAGGTTTTATATCTATCATTTACTAGTGATACAATTCTTATGTAAGTCCTTTACCAGTGATACAACTCCTACGCAAGAACAGGTAGACAGATAGACATGTCTGGCATCCAGTGGCTCCGTGTAGTTGTGGTCCTGAGGTTTGGGGCTAACACTAATCCAGTGTGAAAGTTTGTCCTGTATTTCTCTGTCATCTGTTGGATCTGATTTTACAATGCTCTCCTGAGAATTCAAAGGCGGCAAAAGCCATTGAGAGCTTCCTTGCAGTCTGGAATAGATTAGTGTTGGGAAAGTTTCTGCTTTTATCTAAACCAGATTCATCCGTTTAATTATTCTCATACTAGCACATCTTCTAGCATTTCTCTGCAGGCAGGCTAACTCTGAGAGCATATGGGTGCCAGGCTTGATTCTTTCATCACAACAGGAGCAGAGTTTGTTCTGCACTTCTGAGAGCCACCTCGTTACAGGTTCTGCAAAAATAGGTTACAAGTCCAGAAAGAGATATCAAAGGTAAACACAGTGGCTCACAAGAAGTTTGAAAATGCCTTCTTTAAAGCTTCTAGCTGTCAGTGACATTTGCTGCACTTTGTCTTTTCATTTCACACTTGCATGCCTTTGGCTTTGATTATGTCTCTACAGAAGTAATGAACTTTTGTTACAGAGGCACTGCAGACAATTTACAGTACCATATAAAAATATATTTTTGTTGCAATTCATCAAGACTAACACTATATTATTGTAGCAGTCTGGAAAAATTACAAGTTGTTTTATCCTTGGTGTTGATTAGTAGCTGATGTTCTGTCTAAAATTAATCTTCAGGATGATACAGGAGATCTCTGTTGGAAATTTGAGTATTATTTGGGCCTAAATTAAAGTGCATTCACAAAAACCAAGAAATCTAATACAATTACATCTTGTCAAGCCAAGGTGTTAGAAGTAAGCCAGGTGCTTTGACTGCAGGCCAAACCAAAAGACTGTCTACAAAGGAATTATACTGCATTAGTCACTGAACATGCATAGTGCTCAGCAACTTAAAGGTCAAATATATTCATGAGAACATGTAATCTTATGTATGTTTGGTGAATGAATATGAAGAAAGTATCTGCTAGAGAAGAGGAGGATCAGAATACTGAAAAAAAACATGGCTCACATTTATATGGGCAGTGCGGATGTTATTCCAATGCCAGAATTCTGCAAAGCAGTTTCAAGAACACTCATGAAGACTAAATGATATACTTCAGCCTTCAGAATTTAAATAGGTACTATGCTGCCATATGGCAGAGCTGCTTTCAAAGCAAATGCAGGATTTTTGCTCTTCTGAGAGACCAGATGGCAAAGGAGTTGGTATATAGAAGCTGTCACACCTAGATCATCAGTAGCAGTCAGTTGTACTGGACAGAAAGTCATCTTAATCTGATAGTTTTTCAGTAGTTTATATAAAACACAAATAATGTGTGTGTTTATTTCCCAAGCAAACAGAAAAATATATTGTAAGATTCTTGTGATAAATTATACTTGTTCTAATGTGCTATTGAAAAGACTAAATTGATGGACCAGAAATTTGAATTACCCCTTTTCATAAGAACTGATCCTTCCATCTTCAGGGACTTACCGGTAACATGTGTGTATTGTGCATATCTTGCTGAGATATAGTAAAACCCAGACTCTAGCATTGCTGACCAAATGTCTTACAAAAGCGTTACAGCTACTGAAAGCCAATACCTATTACGTAGCTACAATAGGTGAGGAAGAACTAATAGTAATGTAGGACATCATCCAAACCAAATGATACATGCTGTATTTGTGATTTGTCTCCTAATAAAGACCTCTGAACAAGTTCCCACAGAAATTCCATGACCAGGCCTCAGTCAAGTTTTTAAAGCACGTCTCCATTTGTGGTTTAGTTCAGAGCAGTTGTGAGGCAAATTCCCAGAGTCCTCACTTACTGCGTGTTGGTTTGCATCACAGTATGCTGTCAATATACAGAATCTGAATTTCCTTTGGATGACTCATTCCATATATCAACCTAATGAACACTAGGACCTCATAGGAATAAGAGGCTCAGAACCAGCAAGTGAATGCACTGCCATGGAGTTTTATGGCACATGGAACATGCATGCAGCAGTGCAGTGCACTCCGACCAGGTTGAGCCTTCTTGTGCTGAACCCAAAGCTTCCTCGTGCTATGTCAAGGTGTCTGCACCTTCACACTTGCTGTCAGCTATCAGACCTCAACATTTTGTGAATGGCTCTTGTTTCTTCCACTGAGGCATCCCCTCATCAGTGTCTTTTCCCATCTTTCTGCCCCACTACCATCTGTCTGCTAATGAACTTTTTTAAAAGGCTTGTCTCACCCTCATCTTTTGCTGTCCCCCTTTGCAGCTACTGCCCCTCCTGTTGGTGACAGCTGTCCGTTCAGCTTCCCTTCACACACCTTCTACTACACACAGACTATAGTAATGCAGGACAGGGGGGCAAAACCAAATCTGCTCCACAGAATCCCCCACAATGTGTTTAGGGCCTCAGCTCTGCTTCAGCCTGATTATCTATTCCTATTGCACTGTGCTGCCTGCTAACAGTGGTGTAAGCTGAAGTGACTGAAAAAGCTTTATTTTTTTGAAAAATCTTTGGGTATATATTCCATTTAACTGAACAACAACTGTACATGAACATTTCAGCATTTGAAACACAGGTTCCAAGTAGTGTGGAAACCAGCGCAGGTACAGAAGGGTAATGAAGGGCAGACTTTGGCAAATACATTGGAGCTTTTTCAGGATGTTTCTTCCTGTGTGTCAGTGTGAAAAGGAACTTCCTTTCTCCCAGCAGCAAGGAGCACAGCATTTCAAGTCTAAACCTAAGGCAACTGAGTCAAGAAAACTCCTACAGTTACATTTGGACAGCTTTTTCTTTCCAAATGAAAATCTATGACTGGGAAAATTAAGCAGAAAATAAGGCAGGGCCTCTAGATTTTATAAATTTAAAAAATTTTTAAAAATGAAACCTATAGTAGACTCATTCTGAAAATCATCAGACCAAAATCTCGATTGCTTTTTCCTTTTTGAAACAAAATATGTTTTCTGAGGTTTCCTTTTCATTTTTGGATTAGGCTTTCCTGGTTTGGCCATTTGACATGAGATAAAATCATACAAGAAAAAAAAAAAAAAAAGGAAAATAATCAATTAATCTCCTTCATCTTCCTTTTGTGGAGTGAAACAAAATCATCTGACCCAACAACATGCTCTGAAACTCTTTGCTGCTAACTTTCCCATGGTTTAATTGAATTTAATTTAATTATTTCCTCTCTGTTCCTCAGAGAACTACATCTGTTTACACCTTGGACAAGTTTCGGGGCTTTCTGTTTGGGTGTCCCACTTAAAATCCACACAGATTTAGTTTCTCACAAGATCTGAAGATGAAGCAATTTTTTATTAGTTCCTAGCTCACCTTTTTAATTGCCACAGTACAGTAGTCATGTCAGTGCTCGTGTTGCCAGTTGGGCCATGCATCTACAAAAGCTAACAGGAGTTAGAGGTTCACATATGAAAAAGTACACTTAATACATTGCCAGAATAAATTTGGTTATACATACTACAGTTACAACTAACCAGAATATAGAGGAAAAAACCCACAGTGATATGGCAAACCCCAAATTTGAACTTTTTACTCAGCAGCCATTTAGAAAGAGAACTGTTAATCAGGTGCCTCCAAGGAAGAGTTTTACCAATTTCTTGTTTTCACTTTTATTTTTACTTCATGCACTACTGTGTATCCTTAGTCATACTAAAAAGTCCTTCTTCTTTTAGTTTTTGTTCTGTTCCCCATTATTTCCTGTAATTTTATTTTCTGATAGTCTATTTATAAATTTAATCAAACACACACAAATAGTTACTGTAGATAATGCAGTTGAACTTCATTAAAAAACTGCAGGAAATGATAATAGCATTGTAGTGCACCAGAGTGGAAAGACATTTCCACATGTTCTGTATTGCTGCTTTTCTGAAAACATACTTATTATCCAAAAGTACATCTTAAAATATCATATCCAATTATTATATATGGGTATATGTCGCATTAGCAATTAATCTGTTTACATCTTTAAATTCAACCCTGTACTCAGAAAAAGCTCTGCATATAAATTAACCATCTTTGGGCCTCTCAGCAGCCGCTCTGCTTCCTTTAACTCAGATCAATTTATTGTGAAACTCTAATACCACCTACAGAATTTTATCCAATAATTGTTCAATCTTCTGAATTGTGGCTAAAAGGTATAATACTTGTAAAAATGTCTTTTTCTGGCCGTACAAAGCCATTCAATACACTGTATTTAAACTTCATCTAAATATTTTGTGTATTTACCATACACTCATTTGATTAAACCTCCTATTCTAGTCTTTTGACATAGATTTTCTGTAGAAAGTAGTAATAGTGTTTGACATTGTGTTATGTGGGTCAGGCAGAAATGAAGGTCACATCATGAGAGGGATAACACTTGCTGGAGCCGTAGGATGAAGCAACTGTTGTGGCCACTTATTCCCCAATGTTATGACCTTTGTCAGTGTTGTTCAACCTTTGCAGCAGATGAGTAGTTTTATACCATCACCCCCTGTGAACCTACTTTCCTGAAGAGGCCCGACTAGCCAAAGGGGCTTCCTTTGAGATGCTCGGTCTTTCTGCCTTCTTCTAAGCAAATGTGCTGGACACCCCCTGGAGGACACCTCCTGGATCTGCGGGTCCCAGTGTGGCATGCTGCTAGCAGAGCCTGATGTGGGAGAATCTGAGGACACATACTTTACTGGTGAGCCCCAGTGCCCCCAGGTGAGACGTGCTGCCCCAGCACTGGGAGCATTGGTGACATGCTCTGTCATTTTTAAATACCTGATTGAGCACATGCTAGCATAAAATTTATGGGAATCACTGTCACTTGAGGGCAGGTAGATGGGAAGGAGAGTGCCTAAACAGAGCCTTGTCTCTGCCCTGTCACTGTGCAGAGAGGTGAAACCACACTGCTTCTTAGATTCATCTGTGGGAAGGGGATTGTACCCCTGTCTTCTGTTTGCTTGGAAAGGAGTCAGGTCCAGCTGTGGAGGAAACCTCTGTCTGTGGAACAAATGTCTAGGTTGTTATTTTCTCTGCTTGTACAGGTCTGCTGTGCAGAGAAGGAGCATGCTGTGCATTAAGACAAATAGCTGATGCCTGTGACAGTGCAAGACAACTGAGCCGAACTGAGAAAATTCTCAGCCATCTCAACCCTATTGTTCTTTGAAAACCTCAAACCTCTTCTTCAGTACAAAAAAACTCCATGCTTTGCTTGATGGGAAAAACAAAAGCTTTGAGCAAATAATTATTTTTAATTAGATAAAGATCGTCTCAAACTACAGCCCAATCTGTGCATTACATGAGGATGATATCTGTCTGTAAATGACCAAATCACATATGTGCAGGACTGTGGTCCCTGTTAGATAACAGCACCCTCACTGTGTAGAATGTCCCTGCTGTGGCAGGTCCTTAGAGAGTGTGAATCTGCTTCACAAGCTGGCTATGGGCTCTATTCTTTTATTTCAGAAAAAAAAAGTGGCCATGTTTGCAGTGCTGTTGAAACCGGCAGGTGTTTGCCTTCTTGCCATATGATTCTCAAGACATTACTTGTGTGATATAAATATAAACCCTCCATTTATAGCACCTTAAAACTCCCTAGAGAAAACTAACAAATATCTACCTCCTCCTTCAAAGTTCAACACAACATATATTCTGCCTTTTTTAAAATAAATAAACATGAAAATAAAGCTGTTGGAAAATGCTAGTTAAAGTACAATCTTTCAAGCCCTTCATACTCTGCTGTAACTTTTGGACTATGTCTGAAATAGGAAATTAGCTGGCATCTATATTTTTTTAAACAAATTGATTTAATATAACTGTTTAAAGACATTCATTTACTGTGTTCAAGAGCTTTCTGTAAAAGGTTCTTCTTCCTTGACGCTGTCCCTTAAGGTAAGCACCATGGCTTACATGGTGCTTACATGGCTTACACAGAGAATTATTATTCTTCAGAACATATTCAGCCACATACTGACAACATTCCTGGAAATGCATCCCCCCAAAATGTGCCAGAGTTTCCCAGACATTTAATGCTCTCCCAGAAATAGAAGTCTCAGGCATCCTCACCAGCCTCTCTGGGTTCTGCATTCTGTCAAGGTAGCAAAGTTCAGATGCTGCTGCAATTCCTGCGGCTTAGTCATTATACCAGCACTAAGGCTTATTTATTTCACCATTTTCCACCTAGGGAGAAGCAGGAGGCAGCAGAAAGCTAACAGCCATAGACTCAGACTCCCATTCACCTGGAGGAGCTGAAACCCAGAGAACCGGCAGGGTGAGCAATGCATGATGCAATCGCAACACTGCCTCATAGGTGGTGTTAGTGTCTTTTGAGGCAAAGGTGAAGCTTTCAGCTCGACTGGGACCTGAAAAGTCATGAAATCTACAAATCTGCTGAGCATCGGCTATTTTAGAAGTGGGAGTTATTTAAAATGGAGCCCAGTGCAAATTGCATGACAGTGACCGTAGGGACTCATGCAGCCCTGGAGGTTTCTCGGCTGCAGCCCAGGAGCCTGGGAAGACTCCAAAATTCCCAACATGAGGAGCCACTTCTGTACTAAACATTCAGAGGACACTGTATTGCTTTTCCCTAAATTTTGACCTTTGACTCTCAAATATTGACTTTTTCAGAGTGACCACCAAATACTGTCTCTTTCTTCAGGAGAAATAACAGGTGTAGGACTGCTGTCCCACTGACTGATTGGCTTTCTTTCCTGGCTCTGTCCAATTGAAATCTCATTTATTACTAGATATTTTTTCCTTTTTATGTAGGATTTTGGGGTATTGTGTTCAAGTAAAATGTTAGAAGATAAATCTGGAGCATACCTTTCAGTAAACAGTACAGGTGTGTTATTTATTCAAATTTATCAAATTAGACAGTGAGATGACTATCATTTACAGAAAATAAAAACATGGTCAGGAGTGTCTGTAAATTAGCAGTCCTTCATCCTTATTCTTCAGTGCACGGTGCAATGTTCCACATAAAAATTAACAACTTCTCTTTCAGAGAGATCCAACCATTTGATTTATTTTATAAAATGGTTTAAATGAGTCAAAATTTACAATGTTTTAACAGAATTTTTGATTCAATCAAGGGGAAAAGCATTATTTTTGGAGCATATAATATCTATTTCATGTATATATATTGCTCTGGTTGGGTCTGGCAAGAAAAGATCTCTATAAATCAACAATAAAGGAGTGACATTTAGAAACTGCAAATCTGAAAGAAAAATATGTTGCTGTTCTATTAAGGAGCAATACTAGCTGCCAAGTCCTGCAGAAACTGGAAGGTTGCCACTCCACACGCTTAGTGTCATACAAGCATTGAAACAACTTGTATTGCTGCTAGAAAGATCATTGAAAATGTCTCTCCTGTCTGTATTTAACTGTGCACAAGACCAACAAGACCACTGGCAACAATGAGACCACACTAAACACTTGAGACCCTTTAAAAATACACAACAGATATCACAGGTAATAACTGAAAGGAATGATCAAATCATAGAGGTGAAGCTCACGCAAATAAATTAGGAAGTCCATTCCTGAACCAAGTGGCAAAATTTCCATAATGTAGAGGCTGAGTCTTTACATGTGCCTGCTTTTATCTAGAGTGGGAATAATTCTCCTTTTCAGTTTGCTGTGCCTTCAATCTATGAAGGATACTCATAGCTTTTTCATGACATAGTAGTCTTCTCAATAAATGGTACCTTTTGAGCATTTGGTAAATATCTGATTCGTCTTTATCATATTGGGCACCTTTATGGGATGGACATGGAAAAACTCTTCACTGCAATTATATAGATGCCTATGCAGAGCAAAATTAAACAGGCAGCAAAATATTCTATAGCTCTCTCTCACTGCTATCCCCCTCACATTTTCTCTTCCCCATGGTGCTTGAGAAAATGACTCAAAGCCAAATATTTCTTTGGGCCTTGCTGCTGATCAGACTGTTCCTATCTAAGGAATTCAAACTTGACAGCTGCTTTTGGTGCCATCCCTTCATTTGCTCTCTTGGCAATCTGCTCTGCCTTGTAATATCCTGTGGAAGAAAGAAAGAAGGAAATGAGGGATTACTCATGACTGAGGGCTAGAAAAGCAATAGCAATCACAAAGTGCTTTTGCATGATCGATTTATTAGCAGATTTCACTTGATTGAAAGTCTGCTTGTTCCATGTCTTCTCCTAGCCAGTCTTGTGAAACTCTTATGAGGATAAAAAGGGTACAGAGATGTGATTCTGGTCAGAGAGGAGCCTTTTCTTTCCTTATTATGAGTGGGTTTTACTACCTCCCTCAGTCCTTACACTACTGAAGTGTGCTTTGAAAAATAATTTTGCATTGAGTTTACACAGAATTCTTGTTCACCACCTTTTCATTCTCATTAGCATTGGCCAGAGCATGATAATTCCGTTTCACGACAAATGCAGAGATTTTGATCCCAGAGTGAAACCAAAAGCAAAGATATGTCTGGAGATATGTTTGGAATACTGTGGGGGAGCAGGAAGAAAGGCAAGATAGTGAGAGTGATCATTAGTGCTACCTGAGGATATTCACTGACATTGAAACCAGAGAAGTGTCTTGGATCCCAGATTTAGAATTCAGAATAAATTAAAAAAGCTTCCCTCTTGCATACAGGAGAGAAGAAGGGGACGTGCCTGCTCTCACCATGGGACATTGTTTGTATCCCACGTCCTCTTGGTCCTAGTCTCACACTAACAACTCTGAGACCCATCAGTCTCTTGCTCTCCCCAGTGAAATCTTCTCCTCAGAAGATTTTGTTCAAAGGCTCCCTATCATTTCTAGATGTTCCTGATGTAATTTCTTCCATGCCATATCCTGATCTAGCACTGACATGGATGTTGCCAGGTCATTTCTTTGTCACCAGGGGATCACAGTCTTATAAAATCTCAGGCCAACATCATATTGGCTATTTTTAGCTCCTTTATATAATAAAAGCACAGAGGAGCTGGTGCTATCACTTGTGTGAGATGCATGCACAGTTACCAGTTTAACAACTTTATTTTTACCTACCTAGGGAATCACATGAAATCACGATGAAATCATTTTTCCTCCCTCTGTTTTGGTTATTTAGAGGCAAGAGCTCAGTGCTGCAACAGATGTATGAGCAGGAGAGGCAAGAGGGAAAGAGCGGACAGGTGTGTGTGTTAAAGGACGGAGTCTCATGGGCACTGCTCTGTATGGTGGTACTTCTCATCCTTGGCTGTCCAGGTGCCCTTCTCCCTCTCAAAGCTGGATGTAGATCTGCCCAAATGAAGTTAATTTTTAGAGGAACCATGTCCCATTTCTGCTTTCATGGAGGCTACCACGGCTGTTTGATACTCTGGCAACATAAACAGCCATTGAAATGTGTGTGAATGTAAGTGGCACCCTTTGAGGTCCCTTACACTGTGTGTAAAACAGCTTCTGTGTAAATTAGAATCAGACATAACTGTTTTTAAACAGAGGGAGTATAACTGCAGTAATGGAAAGTGAAAACTCCTTCCACTTATTTCGATGTGCACCAAAATCAAGCGAGCTAAATGGTTGAAACCTATGTGGTATGGAGGATGATCATTTAAATATAGGTATGGAGAGGCTTGGCAAATCTTGACTACACCACACACCCTCAAACCTGCCAGGGTAAGCGTTACATGTTTACAATGGTGGAAAGAAGAACCAGTTGTTTGGAAACCTGTGCCGTACTCCATGCCACTGCCTGGAATACCACCCTGGGCCTTGAAAAGCAAGTCTTGTGGCTACATGGTACTCCAGACAGAATTGAGTCAGAAAACAGGACTCATTTCAAAAACAGTCATATAAGTAGTTGGGCAAAAGAATATAGCATTGAGTGGGTATATCATATCCCCTTATCAGGTACCAGCATCTGGGAAAACTACGTGATAGAATAGATTGTTGAAAACCACCCTGAAAGCAATGGGCTGTGGACCTTCTAAAAATTGGGACAAGCATTTAGCACAAGCTACCTGGTTAGTTAACACCAGGGAATCCAACAGTCAAGCTGGTCCTGCTCAGTCAGACCTTTTACGTACTGTAGAAGAGGATAAAGCCCCTGTGGTGCACAACAGGAGTATGCTACAGAAAACTATTTGGGTTTTTCCTGCCTCTGGCAAAGGCAAACCCATTCATGGGACTGTTTTTCCTCAAGGACCTGGATGTACTTGGTGGGTGATGTTGAAGAATGGAGAAGTTCAATGTGTCTCTCAAGGAAATTTGACCCTGGATGAGAATACTTAGTTCTGTACCATATGATGTTAATTGTTATATAATACTAAGACTGTTCAGTAAGTGTTTTTCAGGATAACATAGTGGTGATGAAACCTGAGATAGCTTCATCAAATGGCATCCAGCAAGAGTCTTCAAGAAGGACATGCTATCCATGGGCACAGACCACAAGAAATTTCACACCATCTTTCCTACCCTGAGAATCTGCTATGATAGATGAAGTCCTACAGTTAGGAACTAAGTGGACTTAGCAAACTTTTGTGTATAAATAATAAATGAGTAACCTGCATATATCTATCTATACATATGTGCGTAGTTTTGATAGATAAAAGTATAGTGATCTGAGCACAATGCAAATGGTATGCAACAAGGAGTGGAATGTCCTGATTTGAAGTAGAATAGAACCAACTTTCTGTTTAGTAGTTTTACAACTTAGCTAGGCCTCTTCTTACTCTCTGAAGTTAACAGCATATTGTGCAGAAAACTGTCCATTCTTGGAGTGATAAGACCTATGCTTATAGTTAATGACAAGGAATGGTATGCAGAGAGGCTCTTGCTTCTTCTTATTGCTATAATAACCAAGATCAGCTAATTTTATTATTCGTCCCATTGGAGGGTCAGAAATGGAAAAGCGTAGAGGGGTCACACTTGCACAGAGGAGCAGACAGAACAGGTGATCCAAAACTGACCGACAGGGGCATTCCATCCCATCTGCCACACGCTCAGTATAAACACTGAGGGATCAAAGGGCCAGCCCTCTTTCTTCAGTGGCCAACATCAGAGGAGGACTCTGTCTGTCCACCTTTGATCCTGATCCATGTGTTCCTTACTCCAGATCCAGAATCCAGTTCCTATCTGTTGCTAAGTCCAGTCTGGGACTTCCCCAGTGCCTGTCGGTGACATCATCCTGGGACCTTGATATGGCTTTGTATACATGGCATCTATTTTCATTATTTTCTTTTTGTTTTCTTATTAGTATCTCATTAAAGTAGTTTAGATTATTCTAAACTCAAAAATCTCTTTATCCTTCTTCCTCCTCTCCTTGGACCAAGAGGTGAGGGGAGAGCAGCTGTTATTTCATCATTGGCAGGTTTGGCCTAAACCATGACAATTGCCTAGATTCAGAGTACTGGAAAAATGGATGATGCAAGTAAAGGGTTTATGTTTCTTTAATGCTTAATAATTTACAGAAAGATGTGCTTAACGCCATTCAAGGAAGTTTCTTGCTGATAATACTTCAGGCTACCTTTGTGTCCTTCAGACCATCATTTTATTAATATGAGGTCAACAGCTAAGCAAGACTCACTGCTGTCTGCTCAGACTGAAAGTGCCTCACTTCCAGGTGAAAAGCCAGACAGTGCCACAGAGGAGCCACCCGATCCTGGTCCTGTGTAGCGTCTGCCACAAGAACTCAGGACACGCTTTCCATCCCCAGAAGAAGCAGCACTTCCTCAGGCATCCCCAGAATAACAGCCTAGCACAAGTTGCCTGCTTCTCTTGCTTAGCAGTAGCCACATCTGCTCACCAGTGTGTCCTTGACATCTTTTCCTTGGCTGCAATGTTCAGCAGTGGGGTATTGCTGCCCCTGTGGCAATTCCAAGCACTTCCCTTGTAATATTTCTGAGGACACCTCTAGCATGGTGTTGCTCCCCATTGGGAGGATTGTGTCCTCAGCCTTGTTCCTGGGGCCCCATTTATGAGCCCATGTTTCAGGAACATATCATGTAACAGAGACCTTTTTCAACACCCAGCCATTTTCTTTCATGCATTTTTACTATGGAACTTTCTACTGTGGTGCATGGACCTTTGGTGCTGTGGCTGCTGTGTTCCTCCTGTGTGTTCATCCTCAGAGTATCTTTCCACTGACGTATTTTCTGAAAATTGAGTTGTTAGGCTGACTCTGCTCCAGTCCAGCAATTAATCTTATCATATACCTTCCAGGATAGAAAGATTCTTTTCTAAAACATATCTCTAGGAGATTTCTTTTTATCCATGTCAAGTAGCCATGCGTGGCACTTACCTTGTCCCTGGCTCAAAGACAACTGCTGTAGTCTTTTTGGTTTAGCTGTTTCACTTTGGTTCCGATGGATCCAGTTGTCACAGTTTAATCCCAGCCAGCAACTAGACCACACAGCTGCTTGCCCACTACCCTCACAAGAATGGTGGGGAGAAGAGGAAAAAAAAGGCAAAAGGGAGAAAAAAACCACATTGTGGATTGAGATAAAGACAGATTAATAAAAACAATAACATAAAAGGATAAAGAACAACAACAATAATACCAGTCACTCTGACCATCTGGCGAATTGGCACCATCGTGGATTACTGTCCCCCTGACCAATCCCCACTTATATACTGAGAATGATGTCTATGATATGGAATATTTTATTGGCCATTCTGTCATTCTGTCTATGCATCTATGTGAAGCTGGAAAAAGTCCCTGAATAAGTAAACATCACTTAGCTAAAAAACAATTGGTATTATTGAAAATCCTTCCACAGCATCACTCAAAGGAAAATTATCTCTTTCCCAGCTGAAACCAGGACACCTACCTTTGCTTCCCCAAAGTTCACTTTTTAATGTCCTCTTTGAGTATTCTGGTGTTCCTAGCTTTGTGCAAGGAAATAAAATTCTAAATAAAAGTAATCTGGGTTCCAGCTGACCTGAGTAACTGGCAATCTCCACTTCTGCAACCTCTCTGTACCTTGGCCAACTTAGCTTGGTTTGCAATTTCTTTGCAGGCTTTATCTGTCACTAAGTCCTTCTTCTTATCCACTTCAGAAGCCCTGACCTCAAAATGCCATACCTGACTTTAGATCCATAAGCTCTATGTATGAAGCAAACAGTCAAACATACAGCACCTTCCCTTGTAAACTAAACAACTGTACAAATGGGAAAGTTTTACACCTACAGAGTTAAACTGAATGGTTTTTAGCTCACACTATATACTCGACAGAACTAGATTTGAGGCAAACATTTGGAAGCACTGTGGTAATTCAGGAGATTTAAAATCCCATTTCCCGAGTAAACTCAAGTCCCACCAGCTCCTCAATTCCACAGATGCTTTTGAGAACTAGTTTGAAGTCTCCCAAACCATCTGTCAGGCATCTCCATTGGATCCCAATGCGTATCACTGCCTAGAGATCCCAAGCTGTTTCAGAGACTGGGAGTGGGGAAAAGCCTTACACACTGTGGTTCTCTATCTTGGCTGATGTAGGAGGCCAGATGCAGGTAGGCCCTCATACATATGGCTTAACTACATCTTGTCTTGTGTTAATTTGGGTATTTCTGCACTGCAGTGCTGTGTAGAAATACAACTGTTTAGACTTTTCTGAAGAGCTTGTTCTTGGTCTTTCTCTCTTGAGGCAAAAGCTACAAGTTCTCGTTTAACATCCCATGGCACATTGATGAACCTGGAAGACCTGAGGCAGCCCCATGCCAACGCCTTTCTTCTGCTCATGTCCAGCTTCACTCTTGCTCTCAGCTGTGCAGTCTCCTCATCAAAAAAAATCTGTAACCCTGCCTTACAAGGGAAAAGCAGAGTGGCTCGGTAGCCTCAGATTGGCTGTGGAGTCATCTGTGACGGTGCCCTTTCTTTATCAAACACCCTATTTGTCTCACTGAACAGCATTTTGAAAGTAAACAGCCTCTCTGAGCCAACAGAACTAGAGATGTTTACCCATGGGAAAATCAGATCTCCTTTCCACTTCCAGACCTTCACAATTTCATCAGTCATATTAGCAATAGCCTATGCAACTTTTTATTTCTTCAATTTAACGGTTAAAATATATATTTACTTCAAGAAGAGATTAATAAGATCATTGCCTTTTTATTTATTTACCTCCTAGAATGGATCCCAAGGGTTTTTTTTACATGGTAAAATAAAGCTTTTTGTGTCACTGACTCCCACTTTTCAGCCACGACATCATGAGGGGTGTGCTCTTTTGATCAAGGAGGACAGGCATCCAGCAGAATTATCTAATTAATTTATTATTTTCTTTGAAAAAATAACTTTTGTTGATTGATGTACATCAGTACCCTCTGGTATTTGCTGAGATTTAGGTAGTAGCCACTATTTTATTATACTGGCCATGAAACATTTTTATCTGGCTACTTTCCCAGTCACAAGAAGGGAATTGTATGTAGGAAGGTACATGCAAATTTCCTAGTTTGCCCTGGGAGAAAATAAAATCTGCCTCCTGCCAACAGCCTGTTTTTAAAATTCTATACTGTTTTCTACCTAAATAGCTGCAGTAAGTTCAGGGCAGTACACCTAATCCAAAACCAAACATTATTTTGTCTATTAATACATCTACTCACATGTTTCCTAACAGAATAAGGTTAGCTTGCTGCCACTGATCCTAGTTATTTTATTTTGCTGATCCTTCCACCTATTAGCTGCTGAATATTCTGCCTGGCATTTTGATTCCCTGACACAGAATCAGGAAAGAAAGGGATTAAGGGAGGAAGGAACATATTTTCAGCTGCTTTGATGTTCTCCAAGAGAGCAGTAAGTAGCCCTCCGGACTCGGGTGCTGAGTGGCTTTCATGCCTGCTGGTTCAGGGGGTCCAGAACAGCTGAATTTAGGGAGAAAACTGAGGGGTTTTCTGAATGTCATTGGCTTTCTACATGGTCCTGAGCTTCTGTCGTCTGAGAAGTGGGGAGAGCTGTGGTTCTGAGCCAGAGCCCCAAGGCATTCTAAATAGGAGAGAAGGTGGCTGGTTATGCCAGCACGCCACAAAATGTGCTGGAGACATCACTGTGTGGGAGAGCCCAGTCTCTGCACAAACAACATTCTGAAGGGTTACACTGGGAGCCTGGCACATCATGTTAGCTCTTGGACACAGCAGGCTCTTTCTTCATGAACATTAATCCCACATTTCCTTCCTCCAGGACTAGAATTTAAAGTAAACTTGTGTATATGTAAATTTATAGGCTGCTGAAGACAATGCAAAAAAATTAATGACTGTGTGTGCTTCAGCCCTCTTGAGCTTTTCCATCTCCCTAGCTCCAGGGTGCTTCTCTGGCCCACTGGCTGTAGCCAGAGAGGATGGCAGCTGGCCAGAAGGAAGAAAGGGGATGAGAACTGTTGGAACATTCTGCACAGGTACAGGCTTACTATAACTATGTAATTTTAAATACATAATGATGGATACAAATCTTAGTCTGAGAGTATCTATTCAATTACATCTTCTTCCTGCCCCATGAAACAATAACAGGCAATTATGTAGCCTGAAAGGAAGAAACTGAAGCCATGCTCTCAAAAGAGGAAGACTGAAAAACTGTACAATTCTCTTTTCAAGATTATAAAAATGAAGGGCATTGTCACTGTCAGATCTAGCCCCGGTGCAATGACTGATATGTTTACTAGTGATAGAGTAGCATTTAACACATTCCAAATAATGGAGCAGCCATCAGGCTGGTATTACAGGGCATAAGAAACCATGAAGGAGACATCAGCATTTTAAAAATACATGTTGCAGTAGGTCAGCTGTGTATTTTTATCCCTGCCCAGTCAAGAACTGAAGTCTCCTTCTTCCTCTGTGTGATAGCTGTAGAAACAGCCTGTGAAAGAATTCACTGTTAGGTGAAGGACATCACTGAAGGAAACCACCATATCCTGAACAATACTCACTACTTACCTTCTTATTTGGAAAATGCTTTTACATCTGGAATAAAGGTAACTGGACAAGAAAGGTTCATCAACATTGAAGCTACATGCTCATGCAAGCAAAGTGGTAAATGAAAAACGTTTTCCTGAGGAATTATTAGTCATAAGCCAAAATGATGAGTACAGCAAACTGTTTGATACAATACAACCTTGGCAAAGAGCATCGTAGCTGAGTGGTGTGAAAGAACAAGCAGATATCTAACAAGAAAGCAAAACTGTGATCTGTGTGATTTGGATATGCAATGCTATTCATTACTGCAATAGTCTAATATTCCTCTAGTTTAATTCCATTAGTCTAGCCAGTGAATAGGTGGCTCACATCCCCCAAAGACTGGATCCACAGCTCTCTTCAAGCTCCTACTGATGCTGATGACATTCTTCACCCTCTAGTTTGTACAGAGCAAGATTTGTGTCTCTGTAGTGTAAGTAGCATTTGAGATCTTCAACATCAATGACAAGTAGGGAAGTGGTTAGCCTGTTTGTTAAAATTAAAGAAGAAAGAAAAAAGCCACCATTGCCTTTGTGATCTTTTTAATATGGTGAAACTGGTTGAGTACGGGCATGAATCCCCTACCAAAATAAATACAACACATTGGGGAGTGGAGAGGAGAAGAAGAAAGCAGGCAAGGAGAAAAGGTTGGTAACAAAAGCCGATTTTGAAGCAATTTATAATTTAGCTCACTCATGGCATGCCTTGTTTTTGAAGTAGATGCTCTCTGTACGCTCCAACAAACAGGCACCTGCCGTAGGCTTCTGCCTACGTGGGCATTCAGCTCTGCCACCTCCATCAAAAGACTTTCTCATTAGTTTGTTGATCCCTTGTTGGCTCAGGTTCTGACCACACAGCTGTCAGTGAGGGTGATGCAGGAATCTCCTAGAGCTTTTAGTAGTTTAATGCAGTTTTGATCTAACGAAAATGTGTATGTTACCAGAAGCAGTGATTAGCATTTTCAGGTTCCAAAACATGAATTCAGTACAGTAACTCAACAGATACAACTCCTTAACTAAGGTCCATGTTCTGAACCAGCAGTTTTCCTTTGCCTCCTGTATGTGTACCTGTGGTTTTCCTTTTGCTCTGCACAAACACACACCTTCAGATGCACATGCTCACTGATATTTACCACTCACTTTGAGCCATACTAAAACCTAAAAAACTTTCTAGTAGTATGGCTGTCCAGATCAGTGCACATTAAAGCATTTTGTGGACTATTCTGATCTCTTAGCAACTCTTTAAGCATTCTACTAGTATCACATTTGCAAAGCAAAATAAGGATTTGATAAATGATATGCAGGTTACCTACACCACTAGAAGGCATTTGTACATTAAGTGGCTTCACAATTAATATAATCTTAGTACAACATGGCTACAATATGCAGCTGATCACAATACAGCAAAAATCAAAGTTTTCTGCAAAACTGGGCAATTTCATCTCCTGTTAGGAATATGATCATGCCATTTCAATATGATGATCTGACTCACACAAAGTTAATCTTGCCAAAGGCTTTTAACAAGCTTCTTCAGTCATTTAAAAATATGCCTTGCTAGTTCTGCCTCGGTTATGCAAAAACAACCTATACAGGTTCACTAAAGCTTTCACCTGAAAGGTATTTGTTGCTGGTTTTTTCAAACAATTTGCTAAACTGAAACAATATTGGAAGATTTACCTACTGCCCAAAAAGAATTTTGGGACAAAATCTTGCTTAACCTTATGCAGCCCCTTACTGTTCATTCCTCTACCTGCTAATTTCTCTCCTAAATTCATGACAGAATTTTCCTTAAAAACTATATTGCTTTCATTTTTTCTCCTGTCTTTCTACAGCCAGTTTTCTTTTTCCCCATTCCTATTTACTATTACGCATATATAATATTAAATATTATGTATCTATATATTCCAGCACCAGAATTACTTATAAGGTGGGAAAAGCAGGGTTTCATATGAAAGAGATATGGAGAAGCATGGAAATCTGCTTTTATTATCTCTTTCAATTTCTCTTCCAATTTCTACTCAAAAAAATGGTGCCAGAAAAATCCCAACAGCAGATTGGTCTGTTGAAAAAGATTTGTCAGTCAGCCTGCACGATCATCTATTAGTTGCAATGGAAAATGCATCTTCAGAAGATCTGAGTGAAGTCTTCCAGCAGCGACCCAGCACTGAAGGAAGTCTGATCCTTCTCCTCCTTTCAAATCTACAAGTGAGATAATTAAAGTGCTTGCCATAATATTTTAATTTCTTTTTCTCCCATCCTCTGATTCTTCAGCTTTCACAGTTGCCTTTTTCTCTGACCTCTGCTTCTCTCCTTTTATCGTTATCCTCAAACCAATCTTTTTCAAGACTCTCTCATTCCTCAGTGCCTACTGAAGCAAATTCCATTTCCCCTCACTGCCTGCTGGAAGTCACCTTCCCACTTAGTTTGGGCTATGCTGGAACTCCAGTAGGTGTCTCTATTGGAGGAACAAGAGTCACCTGCCGAGAAAAGGATTTCTTAATGGTTCCAATGGAAATATGACTGACTTCTCTGCAGCGAGTTTTATCCCTGTTGTGTCTTCAGGATGTACAAACAAGGCCACTCAAAAATATGAGTACTTTATTTTTCTGTAAAATGGAAAATGAGCTCTCCAGCCCTCTGTTTATGCACTAATACTCAGCAAAGCTTTGAAATCTGACTGAAACAAGCCTTAGGAGGCACACGGGAGCTGAGTTTTTCATGGGTGTCAGTCCTCAACCAGCTCCCACTGTTGAAGCAAAGGAGAGAGTGTACCCATAAGTGTTGGGTCATGTTATGCTTGCCAGTAGCACAAAGTAGAGTAAGCCGGGATCAGGACCTCTCATCTCCTTCCATGTGTGGGTCCTTCCAACCACTAGAAGCAGCACCACATGTTTTAGGGCAGCATGCGTCAGTCATCAAAGTGACCATGCCTGCATGGCTCAGGAAGGCAGTGGGGGAGCTATGGGGGCACCTGGTGCAGGATCAGGAATATTGTGAGCATGGGGCTGAAAATTGTGCTTTCCAGCACTAGCTTTGACACAGACTTTCACCTCCGGCTTTGGGCAAACAGCCTGACCTTGCTGACCCAGTGTCTGTGCTGCCTGCTTTCCCAGGCTAGAATGTGAAATAGCTCTCTGTAAAGCACTTGAGAGACTTAAAGTGCCCCTTAAGCTTTATGTCCTGAATTCCTGGTTACATCCAGTGCTTCAAGGCCCCTTTATGCAGCCAATGATGTAAAGGTCCTTTATCTAAGTAACAGTTGGTCCCTGTGTATCTGGGACACTCTGTTGTATCTCTGACACCTGTTATTGGAAATGATCATCATCGGGGACTCAGCTTTCTTCTAACGCAAGCGTCCTTCAGCTTCTCTGTGTTGGTGTGGCCCAATTACCGAATGTGGTCTCTTCCCACTGACACCTTTTCTGCAAGAAATACAGTAATACAATCCATCTTCAAAATCAAAGCCTTTTAAATGAAAATGTCTCAAGCTCCCAATCATGGGCTTGAAAACGTTCAGCTCAGAGTGTCCATTTCCACCTCCTACTGTAAAAGAAGCATCATTTTTTTCCCAGTGACTAGATTTGCTGCCATGGTTACAGTTTCACACAGAGTAGGGTCACCTTCCCTTTCAAGAAAAATCAATGAAAGATTTCATTTCCATTAGCTCTGTTATTCCCCATACCAGTCACTTTTACACCAGTTTTTAGTGCCTTAATATCCCATTCTCAGAAACAAAGAAGTAAACATGATGTCAACAGTGGGACCGAGAGGAGGGAAGCAGCTGTCAGGTTGATAAATAGATATAAGCACTGATTTATTAAACAGCTTTGCACATTAATGAAACCTTCAAGCAACATTTCCTATTCTCCCCTTCCTTTCCCTTGCACTTGTAAGCTTGCAGCTGTCATGGAGTTTAGTATTTCTAAGACAAGGAACTTTTTTTGATAAATGGGAAGTTTTTTCACGCTAAGACAAATCTTTTAAAATCTGTCACTGAAATCTACCTCTCATGTCCTTGACAACTCTGTGCCTCCCACCACGCTAAATTAACAGAGGACAAACATGCAAATCCAAAACCTCTCTACCTTTTCCTGACTCTTTTTACTGACACACTTTACTCTTTTTCCTAACACACTAAGATCACCCACAAAAGTGACCATAAAACCGTTTATTCCAGAACTTCCCTCTGCTTCAGAGGAAAGAAGAGAGTAAAAGTGTGGGGGTGACATTTTCATGTTTGCAAATGCTATTAAACTGAGGATGGCATGAGGGACTTCCAATAACCCCAAGACTATACTAGCTTTCCTGTACCTAAGAATTTATTAATGAAGTGGGATGCTTTCACAACAGGTCTCAGATGGGTTTATGTTACCTCAGCCACACAAAATGACAAAATGAGTTATGACCTGATTGCAATAATCTTAGAGACTCTATTCCCAAGGTATTATTTCTGAGTAAACCTTTGTAATATCAAGGCAATCACCAATTGATGCAGAAGTGTTTCAGAGGAAGTTGCTGCCCTGGGACAGGCTGCAAGATATTGGACATTTTGGAAAACTTGTCTATTTTTAAGCTCGTATTATATGGAAGGTGCCACATGGGCCCTAACAGGCTCTTTCTGCAGCAGAGCAGAATAAGCAGGTCCCCCACATCAGCAGCACTGTTATAGTGACAAGGCAAAAGGGGATGAGGAGAATGGCAGAACTGCATGGAGGCACTGAAATGTCTGTGGACCTTGTGCCTATTTTGCCTTGCAGAAGTCCTGGAAAGCCACTGAGAGCACATGCCAGTTGCTGCCACAATGTCATGTAGGATGGGAGATACTGGACAGGAAGAAGATAGGAAAAGAAGGAGGTAGAGAAAGAGAGGGAAACCAGGACAGTTGCTGTTGATTCACCCCCTGATCACCCAGCTGTGGCAAGAGAGGCAAAACCACACTCAGGGTACTATCTCTACCCCTTCTGTTGCCTTCACTTCCCAGAATATGAGAAATCAGGTCTCTGTTTACAATGCTTCATGCTCAGAATTTTAAAAGTTGGTTTTAGTCATGCTGCTGAGAAGCACTGAGTTAGTTCAGTGGGGAAAATTTACTCTGCAGGCCACTTCAATTCATGACACCTCTTACGCAGCTGACAGCGAAATGCTACCTGTGAAGGCTTTATAACTTCTCTCCACTGACAGCTGCCAGCCCATTCATCTTGGTTTAGCTGCCCACATCTTCTTGACAGAAAATAGTTGAGGGAATACTACTCTGCTGTTGATTTAAGACATTAAAAAGTGGAAAAAATCTTCCTAATACTGTAACCCCAAGTCAGGCAGCACTTTCTTCCCCCAGGATACATTCGCAGTTGGGAGTGAAGACACAGGTTGAGCTCCCAGCAGTTTAATCACTGAAACTGAAGGGTGCATTCCCTGAACTAAATGCTGGTATTTTAATTAGTCTGTTGTAGCTGAAGATGACCCAATAAAGCATGATGCAGAGTGACACTGAGATGAAAAAAAACCACATCATTCCCTCAGACTTGAAGAATCAGATGTTTTGATTGATCTTCCAGCAGACATTTCTTAAAATCTGAGTTCAGTGCTGATGTGTCTTCAAATACAACATCAGGTATGAGCTTGCCCCAGTTTTTACCTCTGCAAAATCTGTATTCCACTTGGAAGAATATCTTTTCATATATAACAAGCTGAATTCCCAGCGTGAGCCCAGAAGGCAAATCTGGCTTTAAAGACAAGATATTTCACTATGGCTTTTACACGTAGGAAGAGACAATCAAGGTTGCAAAAAGTTACTGAAGTTTAAACTGAAGACACTCCTTACTTATTATATTCCTTTTCAGCTTAAACCATCCATGCTTTATCTCTGCCCAAAGTAACTATGGTTTGAGAATAAAATCTTTCCTGACATTTTGCAGTTTGGGAAAGAAATCTAGGAGAAAAAAGAGAATGCGTTGACACAGATATAAAAGCAGACAGGAATGGAGGTACTGGAATGAGCTGGTTGCATCGCGCCCCAAAGCTACAAACCAAACATGCATCTTTCCTTGTGTGTTACAAACAGCAGCTGCCAGGAAAGTGTTTCCATTGATAGTCAGAGGCCACACTCTTTATAGTGTCTTTGCAAGGCCTGACCACTGAGGATTGACAGGCTTCCTTGGTCTGAATTTGTCCTGACCTGCCTGCAGCTTTGTTTTCACTTTGTTCACTTGGATTTTTCCAATTACCAGGTCACTGTGGTTAATTTGGTTCACATTTGCTTTTCTTTGCATGGCATAATCAAAGTTGTTATACTGACAGTAGTAACAAGTGAAAAAAGAATACTTTATGTAGAATAAGATATTTATGACTCAAAAATACCGATATAGCATGGAGAAGCACAGGTCCAATATGACAGGACAGGATCTGAGCAGTGGCAACACCAGATACAGTGTAGAGGAATGGAGGCATGGGCTGAGAAGAGGCAGGATGCCGGCTGGCATTACAGACCCTGCAGCTATAAGCAAATCACCAGTAGTCACTCAAAGAAATGTAGACCTGGAACTGAACAATATTGGTTTGAGGGGTAATAAAGATATGCAAGTCTCAGATCCTGCAGGCTCAATCATGCAAATGTATAACTTCCTTCACAGGCAACCCCCCAGGCCCAAGATGTGCACAAAATGGCTGGTTTCTCAGTAGGAAAAAAAAAAACAAAACCGCCGCAATAAAGAGCCAAGCTTTGCTGCCTGAAGAGTGTGACCATGAATAGAAAGGCTCAAGTGCAGAGCCAGAAGCTAACACAAAGCATTGATAGTTTAGCCTTTCCGTGTGATTGAATGACACACCCTATAGGATGTGTAGGTTGACACTTGCAGTTTTCCTTCTGTCTCCTGTGTCATCATAGTCTGGTACCAATTTAGCATTTCCAAATGAGATCACTGCATCAAAATTAGGCCTGGGATTGCCCTGTGGCTAGACCTGCTCAGTGCTAAAGGGTACAGGAAAGGACATCCCTACTTCTTCTCAATGTTAAATGCAAAATGACACTGGCATGGGTCTGGGCCTGCTGTTACAGATGACTTTGAGGAGTTTAATCACAGTTTAATTTGTTCTACTGAGACGGTCACAGACAGCCCATAGTATTTCATATAGCTGTCTCTCACTGAGTGTCACTGTAACTGTCCAGCCTGGTCTTGAACACTTCCAGGGATGGGGCATCCACAACTTCTCTGGGCAACCTGTTCCAGTGCCTCACCACCCTCACAGGAAAGGATTTCTTCCTAATATCCAATCTCAATCTCCCCTCTTCCAGTTTAAAACCATTACCCCTTGTCCTATCACTATGCTTCCTGACAAAGAGTCCCTCTCCTGTAGACTCCCGTCAGATACTGGAAAGCTGCTAGAACATCTCCACGGAGCCTTCTCTTTTCCAGGCTGAACAGCCCCAGCTCTCTCAGCCTGTCCTCATAGGAGAGGTGCTCCACCCCTCTGATCATCTTCATCAGCCTCTGCTGGACCCATTCCAACAAGTCCATGTCCTTCCTTTGTTGAGGACACCAGAGCTGGACACATTACTCCAGTTGGGGTCTCACGAGCACAGAGCAGAGGGGGAGAATCACCTCCCGCAACCTGCTGGTCATGCTTCTTTTGATGCAGCCCAGGATATGGTTGGCTTTCTGGGCTGCCAGCCCACACTGCTGGCTCATGCTAAGCTTCTCATCCACAAGCACTCCCAAGTCCTTCTCCTCAGGGTTGCTCTCCAGCCATTCTCTGCCCAACCTGTATTTGTGAAACTTACTAACTGCCTCTTAGTGCTCATGCAAACCAAAGGGAGTAGGAGAAGTAAAGCTCTGATTCAGTGGCCCTGATTTACCTCCCAATTACTGCTAAGAGAAAATGGCAGTTGCCAGGAATGAAAAGCCCATGGACCTTGACAGCATATGTACATGCTGTTTATAGACAACAGCTACCCAGTAACTCACCTTGAGGAACTCTGCTGGGTCTATAGCTTAGCTTATCTCCTAATGCTTCCTGTAAATAACAGCAGCTGTCAAAACCAATGCAAAAAAAAAAGGGAGGAGGAATCGTATAACTTCGTAGTTAAAAAAATCCCAGATAGTCAAGGCAATCTAATCTGTTAAACAATTGTGTTTAACTCTGAATAGCACTGCCTAGACCCATCTCCCACTGACTTTAACCTCTTCTATGGTGAGCAACACTGATGCTATCAACCAACTGACCTGTGAGATGTATTCTCCTCTGAGTCAGCAAACTCAACTGTTACAACCAATTGTCATTCAGCTCATGTTAAGTAGAGGTTCTTATTTATTTTTGGTACAGATTTCAGGGTTTTCTGAGTGACACCACTGGCAAATCAGCAGCTAAAACACAGCTTCTGTATATCATCAACAAAGAAGCTACACTATAAGCAGCTATCCTATTTTCAGAAGGATAGCCTGAGGAAGAAGACAGTTATTTCTCTGGGTATCAGATTCCTGCCAGATTCTTTAATCATCCTCTGCTCTCACCTTCTGCTGAGATCTCTGCCATAGACCTGCCTTGCCAATACCTAAGTAGCACTTTTATTGCCGTGTCCCTTCTGTCTTGCCATAGTTACGGCTCTGATGCTTCATAAGTCACTGCTAACCAGTGGTCTCACCTAGGCCAAAACCTTTTTTACAGCTACAAACAGATTTTGCTCTCTCATCCTATTTCCTCCTTGTCTTGCTTCATCCACGTTCTTGCAACACATTGTTTCAAGCTGCACTTATTTTCCTGCTTAACTACAACTTATTTTTCTACTTAACTAAACACTTGCTTATCCACCTTGCATGGGCTGCTCTTATCATTGCCAACAATGCATTCCACACTAGATTCATGTCCATGAACATGAAATGGTATTTTATTACCCAGGGTCAATCTTAGGCCATCTGAACAATCTCCATGGGGATCTGTCTTTCCCATTTGGAGCTATGACTTCATTTGCCAGAATTTCCTCGCTTAATGAATGAGTGCTAATACCGTTCCTTTCCATAAGAGACATCATGGTTTGCAATGTAAGCTGCCAAATACTTGAGCTCAACATTAACCAGGATAGGCACAATATGAAAACAAAAAGAAAGTTCACCCCCAAAGAACTTACACGTGTTCTTTTGCTAATAATTTTCCAAATTTTACTGCTATTAGGAGAGCAATGTAATACCACGAGTCAAGTATGAGATTCACCATAGGGAAATCTGACAGATGATGAAGTCTGACGAATACAACAAGCTGGGAAGGCAACCCATGTGCTCTGTTTTCACAAAATTAAGGCAATGTCTGTCTCTGAGACAGACAAAGCTAGCCTTCATCTGTTCAGCACTTTAAAGGCTTGTACTTCTGATGACGACTTATCTATGCTACACTATTGAAAAAGAGAGCCACAATATCTACTGGTGTTCCCTGAAGTGAAGTCATTAGCTAATAAAAAGAAATATCTACATTAATAATAGCATCTACAATATAATAATAACAATATCATAGTTATTACTGCTAAAAACTGTATTTGAAAGGGATTCTTATATCAACCCCATGGTTGATCAAGCCATGCAAAAATGTCTGCTAAATCACTATACCTTATGATCTTCATGTTTGCTAGGATAAAAACATATTTTAGGATATTTAATTCGTATTATAGTCATAACATTTTTGCTCATTCTAGCAACAGCCACTGAAAGGCAGTGACCTGGGTAATTTATAGTTAGCATTTTGTGACCTTTATTTCAACAGCCTTTTAAAATGAAGATTAAGAAAATAATTAGGCACTGGAATTAAATGTAACTTTCAAATGTTCTTGAATCCCAAAATAGTGGCTAAGGAAAGCAGTGTTGAAGGTTGGGATTGCAAGTTATTTAATGAAAGACAATTACTTTCACCATCAGAAAAATCATCCCCCTGTGGCTCTCTGTGCAGGAACTGCTTTCTTCTCCTTCCTTGTTAGCAAGTATATCTTCTTCCCTGGCAAGAAAAGTGGTTCAAATTTCTGTTGGAGCAGTTGTCTTTTCAAGAGTAAGAAAGTTCACAGCACTAAACTACAGGAAAACATTCCTTCTGCTGCCACAGACTGTGGGGGCCTGTCTTCATCTCTGTTAATTGTATGAGATACACTACTGTCCCACTGTAAAGAAATATGATAATAATTTTGTGTGATCACCCCAAGGCAATACAGTGATGGAGGAACTGTGTGAAGATACCCACTGCTTTTAGGACATAAAGTGGATACTACTGGAGAAGGTTTCTGCCGGGGTCCCTTTTACCTTGTATCTCATGCAGTTAGCTTCTTCAGAATACTTAAATACATGAGAAACCCTGCAATCTTGATTTGGCAGTATTTTGTATCTCCTTTCCACTGGTTGGCAACAAACATAAAAAACAAGTTGAGAACCATTTAGATTCAGAACACTACCACAAGTACGGAAGAAAACACAGCACTGGACTTGAAAGATTTTCAGGAATGGTAAATTTGTCAATTGACAGTGCTTTACTCTTTGTGAAGAAGTCAGAATTGTCTTTTTTGGGCTAATGATTTGTTTCTAAGGAAAGCTATTTCAGTTAGAACATAGCTTTCAGAAGTAATATTCTCAACAGTTTCCCTCTGTCTCTTCTGCTACTTTTATAGTAGCATTAACTATCTCCAGTTGAAGCCCATAATACTTCAGCAGCTGCTCACTTCTAAATGACAAAAAACCCTACAGACTTGGGATGGCATAAATACGTTCAAAGACTTTTTATTTATAGAAAAGACTGAAAGACCATTGTTTGTCTCATTCTTCCTAAGTAGTGCTAGCCAAAAATATTTCAATGTATGCTTTTCAGTCAGAAAACATGATTCCAAGGAAATTATGCCATTTAGTGGAATTGCATTCATTACTGTCAAACTCATATGAGAAATTAGCAATGATCATGATACACACACGGAGTACAGTCCAGACAACAGCTTGCCTCAAACTGCCAGCCACCTGACATAATCATGAAAAACTGGGCCAGATCATGCATCTAGATAAAGCATTATTACAACTGACAGCCTGGGTGCTATGTGATTAGCTGCCAGGGAAATAAGCTGTCCAGGGCAAGTTCATAACAGTATGAGAAAGAAAAGAGGGGGGAAAAAGCGTGGGGGAAAGAAGGAGGAAAAAAAAAAGAGAAAGGAATCAGGAGTCTCCCAAAAAACTCATGTACAAAGTGAAGTGACAGAGTCATGTTGATGAAGGAACTAAGGATCAATGGTCTATTTTCACTCTTACACTTCAAAAAGTTATGAGATCCAAAGAAGTTGACAAAAAGAATCCAGACTTGTAACCGTGGAGCTCCTGTGCACCAGCATCGCAACAGCTACCCTTAGGGATTCCAAAGGGTTGGAAGGGCTAACAGCTCCTTCTCTGCTCAAGGGTTGGAAGGGCTAACAGCTCCTTCTCTGCTCTTGCTCTCTGTGAGCATCTTCATATAACAGCACAAAGACATGCTTCTTCCAGAATACAGCTAATGACACTTACACCAGACAGCTCATCCCTAGGGTCAGTCAGATGCTGGGTTTCGCAATCCCTGACCAGTGTGTGCTTTGTGCTGATATTACAATGGATGTAACTTTAGGGAGGCTTAGACTACTTTTTTTTTTTTTTTTTTTTTTTTC
>VZRU01010765.1:29683-121520 GCA_013398155.1 Pedionomus torquatus
TTTTTTTAAGAATGACATTGCAGATATAATGTGATCCAATACTTCTGTTTTGTAACATTGCTGCTTTACAAGAATACTGTGTAGAATATTCCTGTTACTCCAGAGGAGCCCTATTTCAGAACGGATATAGAGACAACTTTGAAGGACTGGGAAAGAACAACAAGAATAATCTGGAAGATACAGGGAAACTATTTCTGGACAACAAACGCTTACAGTTGAATAAACCAACTACTGCTTGGACCTGCAAAAGAACAGAAGCTCTCCTTGGACTCTCACTGACACCAAGACCAACACTGTGAGCCTCTGTCATAAAACAGGAAGTCCTACAGAGCACAGATACATCCTTGCTCCCAGATGCGAAATGGCTCCAGAATCAAGGGAAAAGTATCTCAAGATACTAGAGAATGGACTGTCATGGCTTGGTAACAATTACTTATATTCTTCAGACTTATACTGTTCTGAAACCAGTGGAGTTCTTAATTTGGTGACACATTTACTTATGAAGAAAGTAGTAACTGAACAAGAAATATCTGACCATAAGAGGTAGGATGTTCACTTACAATTAGGATGACGCTCTAGCATAAAAGATCTCTTGAAACTCTAATTGCAATTAAAAATCTCTTAGAGTAGGTCTATGTCTTCCAGTTGAGTCCACATAAAATATAAACTGATTAGCTTAACTTTCCAAGAGGAATTATCAGTCTGACAATCACAATTCAACAAGTATATACTGCCAACATCTGAGGCAATGCCAGGCACAGTCACCTTAACAGACTGGCAAAGAACAACCAGAACACCTCTTTGGTTTGGGGGAGGTCTAGCAATGGTGGAGTACAGTGTAATTAAAACTAGAAACAGCAAAAAATAAAGTTCTCTTAAGTAAAGACCATCTCTGTGCATGTTACATTAGACTGTCCATGGTGATAACTCTTCTTTCCCATGAATGTAACGCAGTTCTTCATTCCTCAGTCACAGCAGAATGCTGCTCCCATCTGCACAGAGCAGTCTATACCCAGATATGACACTTGGACAGTTTGTACCCTTGTGAGATCTGCTGAGTTTTATAAAAATTAAGCATTGTCCTTGGCAGTCTGGAACAGGACGCACTTCTTTTCATATCTTGTTTCATTCATAGAGAAAGCACTAAGCATGTAATTGTCACCTCTAGTAAGGACAAACAGTTTAAGAGATGAGCTTCTGCAAAATGTAGCAAAGCCTGAACAAAATCTGTAAGCACTCATGCAAGGCCACTATAAAAAAAAAAAAATAAAAAATAAAAAAAAAAAAAAAAAAAAAAAAACAAAAACAAAAACAAACAAACAAAAAAAAACCGAAAAACCAACAACAACAAACCCAAACCTCACAAAAATCAAAACCACAAAAATATTAAACCACAAAAATATTAAACCCTAGCAAGAAAAATATCATTGTAATTTTTGGCTTGATAACCCAATGGCTCCCTCTGCAGGATAACACCCTGATTGGCTAAAAAATGGTTTTGCTGGGTAATTGATGCACATCTGAAGACGTTTACAAAGAGAGATGTTATATTCTTAGGACCAATGAATCCCTTATGTTCAAATATGACCTTCTGCAAAATAGATACATTAAAGTACACGGCCGTGCTGTCTCACTTCAGATTATCCTCCTCTTAAAATTTTCTGTAGATCTCCAGTCTCTTTCCACACTGCCAAATTGATGCTGCTTTCTTATACCTCCTTGCAATAAGGTAGACATCTCAAACGTGCTGTGCTTCCCTCTTTACTCACCAGAATCCACATATTTGAGTCCTTCTGTTAGAAAATAATGCAATCTTGATGAAAGAATAACTAGTTGAAAAACAGAAAAAAAAAAAAAAAAAAAAAAAAGGACCATGGAAGGACCTCCACTTGGAAAAAGTAATGCTTTGTTAGTCTGAAAATTAAGTTTCAAAGAATAATAAATGCCCAGATAAAGACAGGAAGACATGGTCACTAAATTTTAACATATTTGATGTTTTAAACATAATTTCTGTTATTGCTCATTATCGTTCTGAGAAAGGCATGATCACTTATATGCCACTTTGTAGTGTTTCAAGGACTGGTTATTAAGAGGTGATGTTCAAAAGGTAAGGCTTAGGAGGTACTGTTCCTGAGAAACGACCTGTCCCATTCAGGCAGCAATATGTACATTTTTAATCATCAATTCCTTATTTCAGTTTGGAAATTGGCAGTGCGTGATCACCTAAATTTATTTTAAAAGCTGAGTGTCTTTTATAACAATATTCTGATCTGGATGTATAAAATATAGTTAGAGATAACTCAAAATAAATCTTATTATTATTCTATCACATATTATTGCAGCAATAGGTACCTCTAAGATATTTCAATACTGTTATCGAAGAAAATGCTCCCCACTGTCAGCACATTTCATAGCATGTCTGTTTTTCAGAGAATTGCAATTAACTTTAATAGAAGAAGCTTCAGGGCAGGAGAGAGACAGCTATATATAAGATTTTACTCTAAAAATTTAAATACATCAAATATTCATGTGTTGGATAATTTGTGTAGCCATAAATAGCTATGGTACTTGAACTATTTATTTACTGAGCATCTTTAGTTGCTATTAGATTCGCTTAAACACCCTAAGTTTCTACTAGTCATATGACCACCATCATCTCCTCACACTGGAAAAAATATCAGGCATTGTTCTAATATTTTTGAAAAGAAAATAATGTCTTCCTACACTTTCCCCAAGACCTCTGCCCCATCCTACTATCCATTCATTTTGAAGCTTTCAAGCAACTGAAAAATGGAAAACCATATATAGTTCTGCATTTTGTAAAGTTTTGTTGGTTTTTGATGGGTTCAAAGAAAACATTTATTTTACAACTACCTCTACCAAGCTGCAAATCATGATTAGTAGAAGCCATCATGTGAAATGAAGGTGTAGACTAGTATTGTGTGAGCTAGGTAGATGCTGTACTAACCCTATCTAACTAAAAGGTCTTTTAAGCCCAATGCTGAAAGAAGACTCAGAAGGGGACAAAAAAAAATCTTATCTGTATTTCAACTCAGGAAGGATAATTAGAATTCATGTTCAACAACCCACCAGGAGGCTTTAAGCTCTCCTCAGACCCAACGGGCAGACATGTTATTGCAAGGGTGCTAAAATAAATACTTATTTGGCATAAGAAGAGAAAATATTGACTGTGTAAGTGCCCCTTTCTGAAGGCTTCAGTATACCTTAGAAAAAAGTAACTGCAGATGGTATTTGCATTAACACCTCACACCAGCACAGCAAACCAAATGAAAGGCACAGCTTATTGAGGGTGTATTGATGCAAGTCAATTAGATAAACCATGAAAATGATGAGTTACGTGGATTGACAAGTCAGATAATTTCTGATATCAGATCATAGAAACAAAGTACCATTTTAGCTACACCTGGAAGCTTACTAATGCAACAAACTCAGTTTATATAAATAAAGAAGAAGGTGGCAGGCCTATTAAATAAGGTTTAATAATTCTACCCTATATCCTGGCCTCAGTCTCAATCATCTATATAGACTGGTGAAAATGAACACGGCTAACCGGCATGCAAATACTCCATTCTCCCTCACAGCAGACTTCAAACTGTACCAGATGGAATTTTCCCTCTGTCCTGGGTTGAGAGGCCCAGGACTAACTTTCCTTCTGATGGTGGGAAAATTGCACTTTTGGAGGACTCCAGTGTCTGAGTTCATGAAAATATTTACTTTATGGCCAGTCAGGCTCTGTGAGATTCAAGGTCTCAGTGTTTTCGAGCCATACCAGGTGCAGGGATGAGGAAGGGCAGGGCCTGGGCATTTGACCCAAGCTGGCCAACAGGATTATTTCATACCATGAATGTTGCATTCAATATAAATTAGGAAAGTTTGCTGCATAGTGGGCTCTCCCTTGGTGACGGTGCTCCTTGCCCCAGTGTCAGACCCCCGAGGCCTCCCTTTCTTCCCAAAGCCCTTGCACTCACAGTGCCCGACATTTACTGCCCACTGTTGGGAGTGCACAGCTTCTGCTGAGAGAATCGGCCGAGTATACTTCTTGTAAACCTCGTATCAGTGTCGGGATTAATACTGGTTCTTTAGTATTATTGTTAGTTAGTTAATCTTATTATTCTATATAGTTAATCTTATTCTATTAAATCTATTTACGTGTCTACCCTCGTGTTTCTTTGCATCCCCTGATTCCCCTTTCCTGGGTGGGGAGGGGTCATCTGGTGACAGGATAATTGTCTACACGACAATAAATTGTTATGGGTTTTCTCACACCATAACACCCTCACTTGGAAAAAGTTTCAGAAGGCAAAAAATGGATTTAGAAGCGCTTTAACATGCTGCTCCAGCATCATGCCTACACAGTTTAGATAACCATCCTCTTAACCTGGCTGCATTCTCTGGACCGTGCAGACATAAGCTCCTCAAATTATCACTGTGACAGGCTGTATTTCCCACGATTTACAGATGTCTGTGTCCCGTAATTTTTCAAAGACAGAATTACAAGCAATATAAACTGAGTATAACAGACAAGCAACGGTGAATCTCCCCGTATGCAGGGGAAGTGTGTAAGGCAACCAGGTTTTTAGAAGGCTGGGCTCACTCTTCCAGCAGCAGGCCCTGGCCTGAGCAAGCCACAAGAGGCGCAAACACTGTTGAAAATGCAACGAAGTGAGAGGCAGAAGAGCCAGGTCCAGGCAGCCTTTGATGCCGAGTCTGTTGGCTAATGACCTGCATTCTAATTTCTACTGAAAATCAATTTAATTTCCTCTTCAGCTTTAATTCAACTAATTTAATTAGTTACAAGTAACTTTTCAATACTAATCTGATAAGGAGCAAGAGACAGAGAGGCATTCAGAATGTTCAGCTGGAGCTGGATAAATGAAATGCAGAGCCAGGTCAGAGCAGCCGGCAAAGCAGCCTTGGGTGTCAGACAAGTGGGACTAAAAGGCTTGCCCGTGGCAGAAGACAAGAAGATCAGCTGTGCGCTCCACAGAATCATAGAATAGTAGGGTTTAGAGGGGACCTTCAGAAATCAGGTAGTCCTGCCAAAGTAGGGTCACCTAGAGCAGGCTGGACAGGAACCCATCCAGGTGGGTTTTGAGTATCTCCAGAGATGGAGACTCCACAGGCCTCCTCTCTGGGCAGCCTGTTCCAGTGCTCTGCCACCCTCAAAGTAAAGAAGTTTTTTCATGTGTTCAGATGGAACTTCCTGTGTTCTAGCTTGTGCCTGTTGCCCCTTGTCCTGTCTGCTTCTCCCTCCTGCTTTTGCTGCCATCAAAGGAGGGACTGGGACGTGTGCAAAGTACAAGTCCAACTCAAAAGGGGCACCTACTGCCAACCTTTAATAGCAGCAGGAATGGCCATCCCCATCTCCAGCCCTGTTCCAGCCTCACCCTCCTCCTCTTCCTTTATGACAGACAAAAAATAAGGCTCCTTAACTGTGGTGAAACAGACTGACAAAAGAAACACCTGAGAACAGGTATTTTCAAGCAGAGATGTTTATGTGCAGGTCAAGTACAAGTTTGTGAAATCTTCCACCACCATAGTCAGATTTTCCTCTTATCTTACCTCTGAATATTATCCAGTTAAATTCCATTCTCGAGCTGAAGGTTGTTTATATAAGCCAGGGATAAATGTATTCTTAAAGCCTGTTCTTTCTGGATGGTTTAGCACAATACAGCACTTGAATATCCATTTCACTTAGCTATTGCAGTATTCTAGCAGGAAACAGCAGCAGGATACTGCTGTTATGCGAAGGACAGGAGCATGAAGGATAATGCTTGTGAATACTGATGTAATCACTGTGATAAAAGATAATGTCTTAACAGTATAAGACCTGACTTTTCTGCATGAAGTGATACATTCAGCATATATATAGCTGTTTCTGAACAAGGAGGGAGGTTAAATGCTGTGGAGCAGATCTGCACCACACTTCCTGCAGTTTCCTACCTCTGTGGGATCCAGGGTAGCAGCAGAAGCCCCTGTACTGGGAGGTCAGTGGACACAGCTTCAGTATTCATGACTGCCTCAAAATACAGGGCAAGAAGGGATCCTTTCCTCAGCATGAATGAGATGCAAAACCACCTCCCAACAGAGTAGTGATGTACCAGCTGCTAGGAGGCAATTTAACTGAGGCTCCGGCATTTGCACATTACAAATGTTGTCCCAGCTAAATCATTGTCTGTATTTTTCCAGTAAGGCACGAAATCAATGAAACATGATTAAGAGAAATGAACTGGCTCTGCAGCTATCATGGTACTCACCACAACTGCTACTTCCCTTTGCATGAAAGGATCACGAAAGTTCTCACCAACTGGTTTATTTTAAACCTTCATAAATAGTGTACTCATCTCTTCTTAACCTTTTGCCCTTCACACTTTCTCTTTCTCCTCTTTCTTAGCCTGCATTTCTGTTACTTTAGGAACAGCTAATGGTCCAAACGTTAATGCTAACCATCTTCCTCTTATATTCCCTATGGGAGAGAAAGCTCCTGCATAAGTCTCCGCATCTCCACTGTAATAAACTACCCAGTTGGGACATCCCAAGAGTAGACTAAAGACAGACTTGAAATTTAAAATGAGATATAGCAAATCTGTAGATAACCTGATGACACTTAAAAACTGACTGTTACAATATTTAGATTCTGTAGCAGGGTGTGAGTTTTGCGTCAGTGCTACAGTTACCCACAGAAAATAGTTAAACTTACAAGATGAGGAAATAGGACTGTAGCATGTTAATTTCACATGGCCACGCTCCAAAAGCTAGTGACAATTACAGGCTATAAGAACAAGTTACGTCAAAGAGTGCACAAAGTTTATCATTTCAGGCCACCAATTCACACAAAGTAGCCAAGATCACAAGTTTACAACATTGTTTAGTTTTCGTATATTGTTATGTAATTGATAGTGTGCTATGTATTGTAGTGGTAAATACTTAGAATCATAGAATCATAGAATGGTTAGAGTTGGAAGGGACCTTGAAGATCATCGAGTTCCAACCACCCTGCCATGGGCAGGGACACCTACCACTAGACCAGGTTGCTCAAAGCCCCATCAAGCCTGGCCTTAAATACTTCCAGGGATGGGGCATCCATAGCTTCTCTGGGCAAACTGTTCCAGTGCCTCACCACCCTCACAGGAAAGAATTTCTTCCTAATATCCAATCTCAATCTCCCCTCTTCCAGTTTAAAACCATTACGTCTTGTCCTATCACTACGCTTCCTGACAAAGAGTCTCTCTCCTGCTCTCCTGTAGCTCCCTTCAGATCCTCGAAGGCTGCTATGTCTCCCCAGAGCCTTCTCTTTTCCAGGCTCAAAAGCCCCCGCTCTCTCAGCCTGTCCTCATAGGAGAGGTGCTCCATCCCTCTAATCGTCTTTGTGGCCCTCCACTGGACCCATTCCAACAGTTCTATGTCCCTTCTCTGTTTAGAACTCCAGAGCTGGACACCGGACTCCAGCTTACACATCACTTACACATCAATGATTAAAAAAATCCCATTTTTTCATTGATGTTTTTGCTAATTACTCACATTTTACCTTCATAAATCTGAACAGTGTATAGCTTCTTTTTACAGATGTTATACTTTTTCTTTACAAAGGTGAACTAGAATCTTAAAGTGCTATTGTTTTCTCAGCACCTAATGCTACCCTTCAAGCTGCACCCAACAAATGACGACATCAAACCAACTCCCTCTTAGAGGTAAAAAACAAAATTATTTCACCAAGAAGACATTGATATAAACAAGGTACATTTAATCACTCACTGACAACTCAATACACAGAAAATACAAAATTGCCAAAGATTTTGATAAAATGATGTTCCATTACATGGAACACTAACACACATCTTTCTCCCTTTGTGAATACAAACATGCATAGACGCAGTGATCACTGGCTGAAAATGTTGCATTGTTCTTGACATTGCAATGGACATGCCTTAGTAAGGGCAGAGCCTTGACATCACAAGAAAACTTACCTATGCATTTGTAGCAAAACAAAAATAACAAATGTGAAAGAAACAAAAACAAGTAGTCATCACCTGTTTCCTCTCAGATTATACGATCTAATCTAGAAAACAGTGGACTCCAGATGTATTTCTAAACATAACACAGAGCAAGTTTACCAGTGCTAAAGCTCTAGAAGGTTACAATAAAAGGAATTTGGTTTTTCAAAAGCACAGGCACAAGCACAAAGCTAGTCACTTGTCCTGAGCTGAGGTCACTCCCTACTCCCAGGTACTAGCTGAAAGCTTCTATAGTTAGACCCTGATTTTTTCTATTTATTTTTGAAGTTCTATTTTTGACTGCAGGACCAATGGTTACAGGGCCAACGGTTGTTCAGCATGTTCCCTTTATACCTCTCAGAATGTCTATCCCCAGAGGAAGCTTTTCTTATAGCTTTCACAGAGATGGACAAGCTGTGTTTTGCAGTTCCACACTGCCCATTAGCAGACTGAGGCAGAGAAATTACACCGCTCCAATAGGTGTGGTAGAGAACCAGCTGCTGCCATTCAAAACTAGTTCTCTAACTTACCCAACGGTGACAGAAAGCCGCATCTGGGGCAGAATCCTGCTGCCATTTTGTATGAGCAACACTTAGCAAAGGTGATGGTGGGGAATATCTCTATCTGTGCTGTTTATTGAGCTCCAAGTAAGACAATCATTACTCACATTGCAATTTAAGCAAAAGTTACTTCTCTAACTGTGAATTCCAGCAAGTGCCAGAGCAGATTCAGGGTTAATATAGGATGATACTTCTGGTCCATGTACAGAATAAATGAATGCAAGATAAAGATACACAATTCACATGTTGTAACAAAAAAAAAATAAAAAATTCCAATTCTCCCTTTTCACTGACCTTTTTCATTGGTGCTTTAATTTGCATGATTTTCTTCACTTTGTACCTCAGAGGTCCTATCAGGTAGCACCAAGAGAATGGCTTGCTCAGTACACAGCTGTCCAGCTTTCTGGGGGCTTCTGGTCATTTTAGACATCACTTTTCCCACTCCCCACCCTGCAAAGCAGCAATGCAATTGCAACCAACTAAACTCAATGAACTTCAAACATTCCTCTTTCTTCCCTGATAACTCTGTGCACTAGGAATACTGGCAGATCAGGGATCACGGGATAACTAAAGCTGGAAGAAACCTCAGGAAATCTTTAGTCTGACTTGTTCCACTGCTTTGCTGTCCTTGGGGTGAAAAAGCTTTTCTTTAAATCCCATCCAAATCTCTCTTATTTAGATTCATGCTTATTTGCCTGTGATCCTTCTACTATGAATTGCCCTGAGAAGCCTGGCTCCATCTTGTTGAAAAATTCCCCATCCCGTCTGGGAGGCTGTTATTAGGCTGCCCTGAAGATGTTTCATCTCCACACAACGCAGCTGTCAAGCTATGTCAAGTGCAGCTTCCCCAGCCTCTCCTCACAGGCCAAGTACTACAGCCCCTAACAATCTTAGGGGACTCCCCTGAACTCACTCCAGTTTACAGATATCTTTCTTTCTCTGTATTGGGGTCCCAAAGCTGGATACAGTATCTAGATGTAGTCTAATGGGGGGCTGAGTTGAGGGCATAATCACTTTAGACTACTGACTCTGACCCTGTCAGTACAGCCTGGCATGCTGGTGCCCTTCCTTGCTGCCAGGGCACACTACAGGCTCATGTTCCGCTCATGGAGCAACAGGACTAGACATCCTTTTCCACAGAGCTGCATCCTGGGCAGCTAGGGCCCAGCCTGCTTGCTGCAGCATTGCTCTTCCTTCCCAAGCACAGGACTTTGCACTTCCCCCTGCTGAACTTCGTAACATTTCTGTCAGCGCATTCTTCCAGCCTGATGAAGTTCTCTTGAATGGCAATCCTACAATATGCTTTAAGAAAATTTAGAGCAAAGAGATCCACCAGCAATTTTGGCACATGTGAAGAGATTTCAGTATTGTGACCAAAACTGAACAGCCCACAGCACTTCAGATGCAGAATCCCTTCTGTATTTCACAGCTTAAGTGTGTGATTTCCTTTGGCAGCCCATGGACATTGCCACTGAAACCAGTCTCCAACCTAAACAGTCTACTGGCTGAAGTCCATCTCATTCTCACATCTCTTTATCTCATCCCTAGAGAGGCTTTACTTGGATGACATTTACTTTTGTTCCACTGTGTTTACTGTTGTCGTCTAATTGCTGAGTATCATCACTGGTGATAATAAAAATGATAGAGGAAGAGCTAAAAGTCACTTTCTTCTTTGGTCTGTCCCCTTCTTTGTGAGACATAACTATTGGTCGTATTGGTTTGTCATTTCCTGTTGCTGGCGCCTCTTTCATGGTCCTCTGGAATCTCATCAGGCGAAAGCACAGGAGTTGCAAAAGGCATCGACGAAACTGCAAGAGAGAATAAATAGAATTAAGTTATAGTTTCTGAAGTGCTTGCTATCATGTACAATCCAGTGAAGACAGCCGTACAGTAAATGACTCAACAGATTTTTGTATATCTCCACTTTGTTCTGAATCAGTTTCAGTGCTGTAACAAATATGGTGGCGTTTCAGTGGATGCTTTTTTTCTCTACACCAAAGAGCTGAATAGGATCACCTAGCCAGTAGAGGGCCCTGAAATGCAATTTAATATTTTACCAGCAGCAAGATCTGCAACAGAATCTGCAAAGAAGAGGACTAGGCTCCAAAGCGGTTTATAGGTACTGTTCCCATGTTAAAAAAATCATAGCCAGGGGGGGATGAATATTTTCAGAAACACTTTACAGGATGATGCAGAGGGAAGGAACAAGGGAAGGAACAGGATACAAAGTGATTTTTAAGTAAGTCCAGAGTCTGGAATTTTAACAAAAGCATTGAACATCACAGATGTAAAATTAAATTTCAATGGCTGGTAACAGAGAACTAAAATCTTCCCATTGAACATGGAAGGAACAGAAGACTTCCAGCTAACCAGAAGCCACTTATGATACAAGTCTGTTCTACCTTGTGACTAAGTAATTTTAAGTATTCAGTGAAAGCTTGTATCAGTATACAGAATGACAATTCCAGTAGTAGAGCTGTTTTAAAGGTTCCAATTATGGTTTCTCCTTCACAAAACAAAAGATTTCAGGTATGGTGGTTAAAGGATGCACTCATGCAGTAGTTCCATGTCTGCACACATCTAAAGCTCACATATGATCTTTTGGGGAAACTCTCTGATTTTCAAGAAATAAGTGGGCAGCTTTCTTTTCTAATAACCTGTAATAAGATATGCCTGGAATGTATGAAGAGGACTTAAAAAAAAATCACAAAAAAGAAAACAAAAAAGCCCACAACAAATGAGGCAGGGGAACAATAAGCCACCTTTTCTCTGAAAAGGGAGTAGGACATCTTTCTCAGCAGCCTTCCATCTAGCTGTGTTAAGGATTACTCTGTATTATCATGGATGGCCAGTGACTTTCTTTTCCCAGCTATTATACAAGAAGCTCATCATGCCAGTTTGGAACAAGGTTTTATTACAGGAAATTAATACTCTGACACAGGAGAGGCAATAGGTCCTGTTGGGAAGGGGACCTAGAAAATTACAAGATGATAGATAAAGAAAAGCTGGTGCACAACAATGGTCACATGGAGGCCTTGAAGATTTCAGAGATAATGTGGCACCTCTGAGTAGCATGAAAACAAGAAGGCACAAGCATGTTAGAATAGGTCAGACAGAGGAAGGATATTATAGAGAAGAATTGTTTTAGGATTCTTCATGAGGGCAAAATAACCCAGAAGATAAGTAAAAATATTAACAGTTTGGTCTTAATCTGGAACTAGAAGTGAGCAAGAAGTACTTCACAATGCATCTCTAATATGCATGTTCAGCTGATTGACTCTTATCCTGCCTATGACTTTTCTGGCACTATGCCTGGTACCAGTTTGACTTGCTTCCAAGTAAAAGAACCTACAAAATCTTTTCCAGATAAACCATTCAGACTGACATCTAAGTACAGAGTAAGTGCCACTATATTAAAAAAAATTTAAAGAAAAAATAAAATAAATTTAAAAAAATCACATCACTGTTGAAAGACACTCTTTTTGAACACAATTAGCTCCCTATATCCATGCCAGCTCTAATACCGTGCAGCTGTGTAATTTGGATTGGCCTGCTGTGAAATGGTGGGGGAGGAGCTGCAAGATGCCATGTTGCAGGCCTGTTGCCTTCACTAAGGAACAGCGTTTAAGCTCACCCTTGCCCTTAGTCCTGGCTTGAGCTGCACTCCAACCTTTGCCTGGCTGCCCACCTGGCTGACTGGACCCACTGACTTGATAGCCTTGTCTCTACAGACTGCAGGATGGTCCAGGCTACTGCCTGGCAATTACAAAGCAGCGTAGGAAATCACAGAAAATTCCAGCTCTATGATGAGCTAAAAGGTAATGAAAACCCAGGGAAATCCTTCTAGCAATCATTCATGGATTTTTTACCCTTTGTCAAGTGATTATATTAAACTCCAGATACCTTTAGCTCTATACAATCTTGATTTCAGAAGCTTACAATATGCAGATTCACTTCGAGTCAGTGTTCTGGGTTATAGTGAAGTTATTTTAATGTCTAAGCCAATTCACCAACACTGCTTAACTGCATTCAGTGGTTATATTCAAAGTACTGATGATGTACAGAAATATGTATAGTTTTTTAGCTTCCATGTATATGATGAGCCACTGAAAACTCCAAATAATTCTGTTCTTTGTTCTATAAAGCATTGAAGTGAGCTACTTACCACTGTTAAATCAGCAGTCTACTTTTCACAATGAAGACTACAAAAGCAGACAAAAATAAAAATGCTTCTCATAGATAAGTATGTCTGTTTAACAATATATAATTTGTGTCCAAAAAACCTTTTCACTGTCATCCCCATGAGATTCTGGCTTTGAATACAATGAGCTCTGAGAAATGACACTGCTGTGATATCTGAAATACTACGCTGATTTCTTCAGGCCTTGTGTTATAACAGAAAAGTCAGAGGCAAATTTTTTATCACTAAAAATCAGACATTGGGTATTCTGAATTTTCTGATGGAGTTCCGTTGTGGTAAGGGAGCGATTCAGATGAGGTTTTCTAGTTGTAATCCATTTCATGGCTAAATTGTCAAAACTAGACACTTACATTTTGACGCTCCTTTCCCTCCCTTTCATGTGAGTAGTCATGTGTGAATTCAGACATTTAAAATCCAGCTTCTGACAAGGTAGTACATTAAGCACCGCCAAGGATTTTAAGTCTACTAGATCTTTACCATTTATCATAGCTGTTCAAATCTTTAAGAAAAATCTAATATGTACAGATTAAAGTAAATCAGATCTGAACTCCACCACTGTGGTACTGGCTACTAATAAGAAAATCTTTAATGTACCTACCTTTCTACTCATGAAGATATAGATCACTGGATTATAAGCAGTGCTCGACTTGGCAAAGAAAGATGGGATGATAGCTACTGTTGGAGTTACAAGGTTGCTATAGCCATATGTTATTAGAAGGGAGACCACTGCATAGGGCATCCAACAAATAAGGAATGTAGAGATCATTAAGAAACACATTTTAGCCACCTTCTTTTCATATTTTAGAAGTTTGATCACTTGAACAGTCTGGAAATCTTCCACACAGCGAAGCTGTAGAAGAAAAAAGGTAAACAGTAAAGTAAAATAGCTCTATATTTTATTGAAACCAAATAGTTCTATGTTTTATTTTTAATTAATCCATTAATATAGTTTGAGGCACAAACACTGTATACCTTATCTTGTGAAGCACAATTCTTCTGCAAGTTTAACGTCATACTTCCCGGACTTTATTTATATTAAGTGTAAAAATACAATTTGAGGAAAAATAGTATAGCAAATCTACTGGAAAACAAATCCAGTGATGTAACAAAGCATGCTGCACTTATTGTAAATATTTCAGAAAACTAACTTGCTCTCATCCACTGCTACAAGCAAGTTCAGTTTACATTTAGTGGTCCTTTGTCTGACTAGACAATCCTGCAGATTTGTGTCATCAGCAACCTTTAAAGACAAGAAAAATTTCATGAACAGATTTCTCTGTGCTGCTCTGCTACTTAGTTTGTTACCCTAAAATTATGAAATATCTATTTAAAGAAGAATAGCAGGCAGCAGGTTCCCAGTGTTACCTGAGTCATAAAATGAGGAAAAGATGGGACATGTACACAACTGCTCTCCATAACAGTTACCAGTTGTGCCAGTTACCCACAAACATTAACACTTTCTGACAATAAAGGTCTGGAATGAATTAAAATGGGTTGCCCTAACACGAAAAACTGTTTTAAAGGGGCTTAATCTCCACTGGGAAGAGTTTTACAGGGTTATTTTCTCATAAGTGGCAAGGAGGCTAGAGAATTCTTTAATCAAGAAAACTAAACGGGGGTGGGAAGGAGGTGGTGGTGGTGGTGTGCGTGTTTTCCTTTTTTCAAGGGAGAATCTGATGCAGATTTGTGAGCATGAGCAGTTCCCTAACCTGTCTCCCCCTAAAACTAAATGAAAAATAGACCTTGGTAGCTTTAGGTTGATTCTCCTCCAATCCTACATCCTTTCTAGTGGTGCCTGAAATGGATGAACACCAGACATCAGGGTCTGGTATAGGCATAAACACAAGACATCAGGCTCTGATACAAACCTAATATATAGCATCAACATTTTCCCTGAAAATATTACATTAAGAGAAATCTAATCTGAATTAACTTACCATTCTTACTGCATATATTATATGGCCATAGCAATAGGCCATGATCCCAACAGGCGCTACTAGACAGCCAAGGAAAAAAAGGAGCACAAAGGAGGTATCATTGGGGTCTTTTGATTTCCAGTCCACTGAGCAACCTAATCCATGAATTTCCAGCGTGTATCTGTTCCAGCCCAAAAGAGGTGCTCCAGTCCAGGCTAATGAGTAGAGCCAGATGTATGCAATAGCCCGCCAAGACCAAGAGAAGTCGATCACTTTTGCATGGACTACTCGAATGTAGCGTTCATAGGCAAGAACGGTGAGAGTCATAATTGAAACAATTCCTATAAGAAAAATAAAGAAAATTAATTAAATTATTCACAAACATTGCAAATTGGGCTGAAGTTCTCTTGACAAACATTTCCTTTACTAGCAGGTTAATGAGCACCAATAAGGTGTTTGGGTGACACCCCATTACTTGCTAACCACTAACCCAAACAGTATCACTAGTTTCAGAACTACTCAGAGTAAGGCGCCAGTATCTGACCCACGATGTGTAATGGCCAGAAAGTAGGACAAGAAAAATAAAAATAAATTAAAAAAAAAAAGAGACCAAGTTAATATTTCTTCCTAAACATTACTTCATTAAGTGAGAGATCATGCTCCAAGGTGGGGTTTTTTGTTGGCAATTGTTGGGGAGTTTTGTGGGTTTGGTTTTTTTTTGTTTTTTCTAAAGAAAAAGCTAATACTCCGCAATTCTGAAATCCATTAGAAACCTAACAAATTCAAAGTTGAGACTGAAATTAAAGAAAAAAAATATCTATGTTTCAGTTCAAAAACTGAAAGCATAGATATGCATCTTTAAGGTGAACAAAATTACTAGGTAACTTCTAATTTTCTGTGGGTTTTTGTTTGCTGGGTTTTTTTTGCACACCAAACAACCAGAAAAGCGAACTATCAAGTTGCTGAAGAAGTCCCATCTGGAAGACACTGAATTATTTTGAGTGTCCTTTCCCATCTTGCTGCTATCATAAAAATATTGCCATTTTTGTTGCACTTGTTTGTGCACCCTCTTCCTTTTCTGTTCACCTCAACCCCACTACACAGTTATTAACATGTCATGACACAAATCCCAAATTATTTTCAGCTCTTAACATGACCTTATCCAGACACTTCTATGATTTATTCAAGTCAAGGCAATTCTGTCTTGATTAGGATATAAAGAATTCTGTTTTAATGGTCTGTGAAATTTGATGATCAAAAACCAAACTACCCACCAGGCATGTGTCAGTCACCCAAAATCTCTAATGACTGAGTCATCAAGCCCTTATACACAGCCTATTAAACAAACAAACAAAAACAAAAACAAAAACAAACAAACAAAAAAAAAACCCAACCAAACAAAAAAGGACTTCACAGCAGTCTGTGAGGTTATAGAGATATCTGTGTCTAAATGTGTGTATATTTTATCTGATATGAAGCACGAGTATACATACAACATTTCACTTCCATGTACATTCGTATTTGTCATAACATGCATTTATATGCATCTGATAAGGTTAAACATTCAAATTTCACAGCCAAAGAGAGAATAACCATTATATCCAGCAGAAATGTTGAAAGGATATCTCGGGTATTTAATCTCACTTTGGAAAAAGCATAAACATTTAAGGAAGAGAAATTAACAATAGCACACTCCAGCAGCAGCAACATGGATTTTAGGAAGGCAATGAAGATTAACAAAATCCAGAGCAATATGCAGCCTCTGCGTCAAAGCATTTAACAGCAAAACCAACATGTTATTAACCCAATATGCCACAGTAGGATATGCCTTAAGATCTCTAAGACAGTCACTATATTCTACAACTATTAGAAGATCTCTTTTTATACATGACAAGTTTAGAGAGCCTTCTTCATTAATGGAGAGGATTTCCCATTCTAAAGGAACACATGCCACATTCTTGTCATGGCTCTCTTTAAAATTAAGCAATTAATATGTACATTTTTTGGCAGCATTATCTTTAAACCTTCATCACAAAGAGATGTAGATATTGCTGGGCATGCAGAAGGCAAGGAATACTGCTTTCACTTTTAGTTTCATATAGTTTCATGTTTTTCTTTTCTTGTAGAAGTCTTTGCTATAGAATTTTATTTTCATGGCTTGAAAGAGAAATTGGACTAGAAAATGCAGAATACAGGGTTTCCAAAAGATTTGAGGTTTGCTCGCTTGGTGGCTGTCGCTTTTGGTAAATTAAGTTGACAGGAATTCTTTCATGCCCTTTTTCAGGACCTAACATGCTGAAAATACATGATCTAAGCAAGATCTTAGCAGGGATTAGAAAATAATTACAGAATTATATAGGCAACTATTCTACATTTCTACTAGCTCAAGTAAATGCTTTGTATGATCAAATAGAGACTAGTTCCGGAACACAAGGTAAGGCAAGAAGTTCCCTTTCATTTGTCTGTGCCCAAGTATTAGAAATTACAAAGTTTTACCTGATGGTTACTAAAATCATCCACAGACACGTTTATAGGGGAAAATTCCCATCACTCAACTGTAGGCTCAGTTTGCTTACACAGTGCACTGAAGCTTTGTCTGTGATCACTGGAGAGAAAGAGCAGCTCCTCAGGATGGTGAGTCAGAATACCTGAATACCTCTTGCTCTTTACCACCTCCTTTCCCCTATAACGGTTATTTAATGACTAACATCCCTGGATACTTTTAATATATCCCCACCAATTTTTATATGAGTACTGAACTCTGGCCCTAAGAAAGCAATCAGAAATTCACACACTTGGTTGAAAGTACAAGTGCTCAGAAGCAATAATTTACTCAGAACTAGACACTCTCAGGGAAGTCATTGGAAGCTCAGTAACTCTAAAAACCGATACTTACACAAAAATCTTTGAACAGTTTTAGATCAAGCCCCATTCAGTCTGAAAACAAGGTTCTTTAAAGGGATACTTGGTTAGCCTGTTGGGCAGTATGTACTGAAATGTAAATCCCTGTTTTGCTGGTATTCAGAAACTGTCTGGTAACATGCAGATGAAGCAAGAAATGGAGGTTGCAGCATATTATAATAAATTAATCTTGGATGAAGAATCTCTGCTGTAACAAGGTCATAGCTGTAAGAGTAGAGGTTGAAGTAGTCAACCATAAAAATATAAATTGGAAACAAAATACCTTTGCAGGATGAGACAAAATGTAGAGAATTTTGTCCAAAAAAATCCCCTCATATTGTGCAGCCATGGCTGCCTATTTATTTGTGGCAGATGACATGCAGAAATACCTGTAAGAACAAGAATACTGAGATCTCCCCTAAGGAAATGAGTTTTAAAATGTGTATTAGAAAGATGAAGTCCATAATAGGGAAAAAGACACATTAATTCTGGTGGAGGCTGCTGTACATAATGTTGTTTAAGAATCTTTTGAGTTTTGCCATTCTTTCCTCTTCTAAAATGCACTACATGACAGAAGAATTTATAAGAAAACAAAATTTCAGTGTGTTCAGTAGGTAGAAGCTATCTTGCGATTGTACATTACATCTAAGTTACATATTTCTGAAAGGGCAGATAAGCACCTTTTAAGTCTTAAGACGAGGAATTGCCAACAAACTACTTTGATCAAACAAGTGGAACTGAACTACAAGTAGCATCTCTCAGCATTTGGACATTTCCGAGTGAAACAAAAATAGCCAAAGGAATAACTTCTGAGTAGAGTCATCAGCATGTCAGAAAGCTATTGAACTCACAGGAATCTCTAAGATTGCGCTGACCTTTTTTTTTCTCTCTCCTTTATTGTTAACAAAAAAAAAAAAAAAAAAAAAAAAAAAGGTGGACTTTGTCTACCTGAATTTCTCCAAGATTTTTGATACAGTTACCTACTACAGAAACCGATGTGATCCCCTCCCGGGATCAATACTGGGCTCAACACTGCTTAATATCTTCATAAGGAATCTGGATGATGGGATAAATTGTACCCTGATGAAGTTTGCTGATAATGCCAAACTGAGTGGAGAAGTAGACATTTCAGAAGGAGAGCCACCCTATAAGGAAGTCCTGGATAGGCTGGAAGAGTTGGCTAACAAGAACTTTATGAAGTTCAGTAAGGACAAGTGTAAGGTCCTGCACTTGGAAAAATATAATCCAGGAGTGCAGCACAGGCTAGGATCTACCCAGCTGGGGAAAAACTCTGCAGAAAGGGACTTGGGGGCCCTGGCGGACAACAGGTTCAATATGAGTGAATAGTGTTCTGCTGTGGTGCATCAGGAAGGGCATCACCAGTACAGAGAAAGTCATTATACCACTCTATCCAGCACTTCTCAGGCCACAACTGGAATATTGTGTTCAGTTTTGGTCCCCATTGTACAAAAAAAATGTGGCCAGGCTGAAGGTCCAGAAAAGGGCCACAAAGATGATCAAAGGACTGGGAAGCCTGCCATATGAGGAAAGGCTAAGGGAACTGAGCTTGTTCAGCCTAGAGAAAAGACGTCTTGGGGAGACCTTATCAACACATTCCAGTATTTAAAGAGTGGCTACAAAGAAGACGGAGACTCCCTTTTTACAAAAGAGTCATGTGGAAAAGATGAAAGGTAATGGGTACAAGTTATTCTGTGGAGATTCCAATTGGACAACAAGAGGAAAATTTTTCATGAGAGCAATCAACCATTCCAAAAATCTCCCCAGGGAAGTGGTGGATTCCCCATTATTGGACTCTTTTAAGATTCCACTGGACAGAGTGTTGGGCCACCTTGTCTAGACTGTGCTGTTGACTAGAAAGTTTGGACAAGATGATCTTTGTGGTCCCTTCCAACCTGGTATTCTATGAATATATGAGTATCTTTATTACTGTACTGTATGATTTCATGTCTGTTGTTTTAGTTTGTTTTTTTCCAAAAGAAATAAAGCTTGCAAAAATCTGTGCAAGATAAAACTAAATTTGATTAACTTTTTTAAGTCTCTGCAATTTGAAGGTTAAGCCTGTGATTTCAAGGTTTCAAATGTTATTACCACAAGTTGTTAAAGTCCTCAAAATACCAGCAGTGGCACAAGCCTCAGTTACACCACAAACTGGGGAGCTCTTGCTTTTGATAGAAATAATGCCTGCAATTCTTGGCAACGTTTTCCCAGGTTGTAAAAGTTTCAACTATTTCTTTTGTTCCTAACTCTAAAATAAAAAACATTCTCTCAAAACTGTGAAACATGAATGAGGAGCTTATATTATACTAAAATAGAGTGGATCGTGAGGTCTAGTTTTGCACTGGGATATGGGGGAGGTCCTTACTTTTTTAACAGGACTTCAGTACAGGCAAGGGCAAGCCAAGAACAGAAAACAATTTTAATTCCTCCCCCTCAATTTGCATCTTTTCTATTCTACATCGATATGCAACCACAGCACATTTGAAATTTCTAATAAAAACTTTGAGAAAGCAGCAGCAGATTAGCTCATGTAACTAGAATAACCTCATTGATTGACCATTAAAGTATGAACAGAATTTCAAATCTGTGAATGACCTGCAGTAACAACTGAAAGCCTTATACATTATTTGAATTTCCCAACTGTTGGGAATTTCAGCTATTCTGTGTTGGCACAAGTTCCATTTTGAAGCTGCAAAGCCATAAAAGCAGAAAATGCCCAAGGGTCTCATACAACTCTAAGTAGTGAGAACTGGAATATGCCTGCCATCTCCACATGCAATGGTATGAACTAATAACACAGCAGCAAAAATCTAGGAAAAGTCTGTTCAAACTCAACAGGCCACAGTCAGTGCACAATGTGAATGCTGACAGTTTGCAGTTTGCAGTTTTTCCATATGCTAATAGCACTGTCAAGTTCCATCCAAATTTCTACACAAGACCAAAAAAAAAAAAAGTTACTTATTTCTTATCTTACCTGTCACCCTGCTGCACTGATCCCAAGGATGGAAAATTTCTTCTCAAATGAGAAAATTGTAATTAAATGAAAAGTGGGGAAGGAAGAAATTACACATTTTTGTAGGGGAAATTAGTTCAGTTAGAGATTAGGTCTGATGTCAAGGGGTGGTTTCAAGCAGCATTTGTGATATATTCAACATCCTAGACAATACTGCTGGAACTTTAAACCTCTTGGTTCTGATTAAGAAATTAAAGAGTTCAATTTCCTTTTGAGATTATTTAATTGCTTTTTTTCCCCCTAGGGGGACTTCAGACTTCCCACCTCTTAAAAAATATCTTCTAAATCAATAGTAACTATCGAATAAGCTTGCAACATACATGCTTATCAGCTTGTCCTTGAAGCCAAATCTGTTGTATCAAAATAATTTCCATAAAAGCTAATACTCTAGATTGATGTGTTTTGTTCTGCAAGATTACTAGCAGATGCGTAAGAGTGGTTTCACATAAACAATTAAAGTTTGAAACAAGAACATAAAAGTTCTCCTTTGTGTCATACTTATGTTATATATAGTACATATTTGCTTATTGTCCAGATTTTTCCCAGTGAATGCCAATGACTGTAGATAATGCTGAATGAAGTTCATTATGCTTCACTGCAAATAGTTTCAGTGAATCCCAAAGTCTTCATTCAAGCAAAATTTGTATTAAACATTAATGGAGCCTCTGTACATCAGACTGACTAATGGATGAAGTCTTAATTTTAACCCAAAGCTTTCAGAATTATTTAAAGATCTTCCTTATCTATATTAGATTCCACTTCAACATTTTGTAATTATCTTTCCATTGTTAGTGACTTTTTTTTTTTAAACATTTTTTTATCAAGTTTATCTTGCATCCTAACAGGCCACTTCTATTTCTTTATGCAATATTAACACTAAATGCTTATGCCAGGAAGGATGGAGAGAATGGTTAGATGACCACAGTTAAGGGGCTTAAATGCAAGATTGTGTACAAAGCAAATCAAAAGCATTGGTCATTTGTGGTTCCAATAAACCTATTAAATTAATCTTAAGGAGATGTACATCTTAAATAGGATGCATTTGGTGGATCTGATGGGATACCTATGCTCGGCATTAAAGATTCTCTACTTTCTCTGTGTTCATTAAGCCTTCCTGGCACCACCTATATTTAAAAACAATTAAGGATATGTTGTGATTTCATCCCAGTAAGCAACTAGGACCATTCAGCTGCTTGCTTGCTCACTCCCCTCCCCCAGTAGGGTAGAGAGAAGAAGGAGAAAAGGAGAGGAAAGAGAAAAAAACTCATGGGTTAAAATAAAGACAGTTTAAAAGAACAACAGCAGAAAACAAAAAAAAAACCACAACAGTAATAATAATATTTATTCTATATATTCTTTTACCATTATGAAGTAATACAATACAAGTTGCTTTTACCACCCGATGATCAGTTACCCATCCCATGCTAAACGGGGATCGTCGATACCTGCCCCCTGGCCAACCCATATTTATACACTGAGTACGAGGTCTATGGTATGGAATATTGTTTTGGCCAGCTTGTTTTCTGTCCCTCTCAACTTTTGTGGGAAGTTGAAAAAGCCCCTGATCAATGTAAATATCACCTGGCAAGAACTAAAACAATATGCATTATCAGCATCATTGTCACCCAAACCACAGCAGCTACTAGAAAGAAAATTAACTCTACCCCAACTAAAATCATGACAGGGTACCATACACCTGTAGCCACCTTGATTTTCAAACACTATGGCAGCTTCCATATAAAACTACAGTGGAATTAATTATGTCTTCCATGTTCAAGGCTGCAAGTGATTAATTCACTTTAAAAGAAAACAAAAACAAAAACAAATTGCTAAAGCTGAAAGCACACTGATTGAGTCTCCAGCTGTCTGTAACACAAGATCCTAAAACTGTCTGCCAAGTAACTGTAGAAACTGCTTTTAGTGAGATTAAATCTGTGCATGTAACACACGTTGGTAATGCAAGAGAGTAGCACAGGGCATCATTCTTACAGCATGCAGAGAAGAGTCTTAGACAAAATAGTTAAAAATTATATACAGATAAATGATTTTGCTTTGTTTTAAATAGGCTGTAACTGGAGCCAGGTTCACAGGACAGCTTCTGGCAATAAATCCTTGTTTCAGTATTGTGTGGAGGGGGGAAATCGGCTTGCTTTAAAATAAAATAAACAACCTCAGCTGTACACTCTGCAGCTTTCCACAGTAAAGTATGGTCTGTAAAGCTGCTTAGAAATTTTCCCATCCTCCAGTTCACATTACTGGAAGTGAGTATACACCTGGATCTTAACATGTACATGAAAGCTTATCAAGATCTGGTTGCTGTATACCAATGGTAACCTGTCCAGAAGGGTCATAATGCTTCCAATTAATCTGACATTAAAAACTGGTGTGTTTATTTACAGCGTGTTCTTTACAAGAACAGCTTACAGTTAGCCCAGAGAGAGGTTTCTAACCACACTTCAGTAACACTAGCCTGTCAATCCCAAACAATTAAGGTTTAGTAATATAAAACCTACCCCAGAACATATCCTTACTATGCAGTCTTCTGCCAAGAGACTCATCTGACACAGGATTTTGGTTCCTGTTCCTCAAGACAATTCCTGTCATCAACCAGTTTTTCCATTCCTTTCTTCCCTTGGTCTACTAAACATACCAGAAAGTGTTAGAACACCACTACTGGCAGGTAGTTGCCATTACTTGTAGCTGAAGTGATTGATGCTTCAGAAGTACGAATTTATGTTCCACAAGATCAGACTAACTTGTTTCTGAAACCTCAGGCCCTTTTCCTATTTAGGAAAGGCATTAAAGCAGATGTCTACTGCCTGTCGATGGGAAGGATACAAACTTCTCTTGCGTATATCAAGTTCTACAACTGTCAATGTCATTTTAAGAAATCTTGTCTGTTTATGTGCAACTGCTGGCATTTCACAGAGATTCTTATGCTCTGGGCTTACATTCCATAATTAAAGAAATTCTTGTTTTAGTAAGTTGGTATCCTTGTCTGTTAATGAAGACATTTGGGTACTTTTAGCTGCCAGGTGTCTTCTCTAGTAATTACACCCCAAAACCAAATGCAAACCTCCCAGGTACGAGCTGTATTACTAAATCCGATAAAGAGATTACATAGATCTCTACTACTTGAAGCTTGATTAACTACAGACAGGGAAAGAGCTACATGTTTTTACACAAGGAGGGTGGCAAACTCAGTGGGACCAGCATAGACTCGACCACACAGCTCCATGGAAAGGTGACCCCCACAGTTTAAATAAAATACTTAATTGAAGTAGCTATTACATTCCATCAGGATACATCACCTGATAAAAAATAAATACTTGAACTCAGAATAACTAAATTAAATGGGGATTAGTGTCAGAGACAGACAACCAACGTCATCGAAGCTTAGACTAAGACTTGTCAGCTAGTCATCTGATCTATGCTGTCTTCCCCAGACTAGAATACGGAGTGCTAAAAACAGCTTTGTAATAGCAAAGACAAGTGCTTTCCATGGCCTCTGTTGCAAATTCACATACACCTGAACTGTATCTTGACTTCCTAATTTAATGAGTAATAGAAAATTGGGATCATTAATCCTGTAAAAAGTACAGATGTTCAGTAGTCAAAATTACAAGTTTTGCAGTGCAGATATCTGCATGTTTTAAAGCCTCAATGACAAGCTTTCAAGTCCCCCCAAAAAAGTAGCCAGCAGTAGCACAGACAGCAAGTTCTGAGCTGTACAACGCAACACAAGATGCAGATATTACTACATGGGCTTGCTTAACAATAAATTTACAATAATGTAAGAGTAGACTATTGAAAAGAACACAATATATAGCCATTTATTCCTAGACAGACAATCTGTCTGTTGCCACCTCCTCAACTGAAAAGTTTCAGAATGTGAGTATCTGCTTACAGTGCCTAGCTTCTGGCTCTCATGTGCCTCTGAACTGCCAGTCTGGCTGGTAAAATGAGAAGGACCTTTACAAAGGAAATTTTCAGATTCTCCATTCAAAAATTCCTAGAAGTGTAGCGAGGGCCCTCCTTGCTGCCTTGCTGTTGATAGGGGGAGGGGGGGGGCAGGGGGACATCCTCATTATATAACAAAGATTTCTGAAAATGCTGCCAGATTATTTTAAGCACACAATCCATCCATGTATTTATTTATATTGACATTCTTAAGAGGAACACAGAAATATCTTGATCTTGGCTTTCAAAGCAGTATGAGCAAAAACCTCGTAACACATGACAACTTAAAAATACAGCTGTACTATCACAATTTTCAAAGTGATTCCTGATTATTAGCTACAGTTAATTGGAATCTGATTTTTAAAACTTGTTGAGAATTAACTCTGAATTCAAAGTGAAAGTTCTGATTTGTTGGGTTTTTGTTGTTGTTTTTTTAAAGGCAGCTTTAATCCTGCCTCCCAAACTTCTTTACTGTCAGGGGAACCTCTTACTTTGAGGCCAACAAAGCTGTCTCACAGAAGACAGCTTACACCAAGCATTAGGGCTTATGGGCTATTCTTCCAAGAAAAGAAATTACATAAGGATTCTCTTATTTGAATTTAAGACTGAGCAGCCCTTGGACCTAAAGGGCTCATACAAAAAGCTCCCCTAGAAACACCCAAATTCATACTCAAGAATGTAACTGCTTAGCTGTGAAGGAACAGGTTTTGGTGATCTAATGTAACATGAACTGGACTGGGTCCAATCCTAGCATGTATCCACATGAGTAAAGTGGATCACAGTATCTGTTATGATTTAATAGATTCCATGTCCATGGTATCAGAAATACCACCACTTTATTCTAGAAATGTCTTTATTAGGTCATTCTGGTTTACTGACCAATTGACTGCGAAGCTGTGTGTTACAACTCTGCTTACTTAATGAGAACCCCACTTTTAAAAGCTGCCAATTTTTTAACGTCTTCTGATCAATGAATGTACTGAATGTACTTTTTATTCCCAAAAGTTCCTGGGCTGGGGAAAGTGTTATGCTTTAAGAAGCACTGCTAGGTAATACAAATACAAGACTTCCATTACAATACCTTCCCCATCACACAAGATAGTAGCTAACTTTGGCTTTTATATACAAGTGTGTTTATAAATATAATACTTCGTTACTCTCAAAGAAATCTTCAAGTCAGTATCTTCACCACCACGAGGGCACAGAGGGGGACACAAAAAAAAATCTACCAACCCAAAAACCTTCAAATTACTGCTCTTTTCATAGGCATATTGCCAAATGAAAATAGATGCTGTGGTGGCAATAGTCCAGATGACAATCACAGTGTGGTGCTACCTGCAGGGCGCCTTTTTTTTTTTCCCCTCTCCTGTGTTGGCATGCCCCTGTTATCCTACTCAGTTAGGTGGGGAAACATTTGCCTTCACAAATAGAAAAGAACAGTCATTCTATTTCTAGATGAGAATATGAAAAAAAATACTATATACAAAAGGAAAGCTTCAGATTAGACTTAATAAGTTAGCATCAAATTATAATAGCCAAATTAAATGTTTTCTATTAGTTTACATGGCAGCTAAACAAAATAAATTCAAGTATCAGATATTCCTGAACATTGTGCTCTTACTCTCCACTTCCATATGACAAACTACACACAAGCACACGATTTTCCAATACATCATTAAAAAAGATACTTCCCACTGAAACACGTTACAGAAGAAGAAAATAATGACCAAGCACAAGAAGATGTAGTTTTGCAAACTATTGATAACTAGTTTGATTACTTTGTAGATAAGGCCTGTGAATTTGCCTATATTTCTTTGGGAACAAATTTACTAAATAGAGGGGTACAGGTAAGCATCAACACTGAATACATTTATAATGACAAATTATATAGCACACTCCAACATTAACAGAAACTAAAAATCAGGTGTGGTTAAGCAATTTGCTTGTCAATTTATTCCTTGTTGCTTCTATTTGTTCTACCCTTGGAAGATGATGAAGAGATTGTTATAGCCTGTTTTTTTAACATTACCTGCACCTTATTTTTGACCCTATATAGAAAATGTCTTTAATTGCTTATACTACATATTTTTGATGAAGACGGGAACAGAACTATACTTCACTTCTCCTGGGTACGCTTAATGTTCAGCATAATCTGCTTGGCAGATGCCTGAGTTTCTCAAGTATTTGAACTGGCTGAGTGATGTATACAATCTTACACTAAGAACTTATACAGTCTAAGTTCTCTAGTACTTTCCCTGATAACACTAGCAAACAAACATCTGAGAGGTTTGCACCACAGAAATCATCCAGTACCAAACCTTGCACAAGTGGTGTCCTACATCCTGCATCCACCAGAGTTTTCAAGATGTAAGATTTTTATGTCGGTAGTTGTGAGCAACCATGCACCTTTGTCCCAGCAGCTCACCAAAGGCAGACTGTGCTGCCACATGAAACAAAGATTTACACAGGAAAGTTAGACAGCTTAGCAAAGACTTCAATTTGCCTTTTTCAGCCACTTTTCAGTGCGTATGCATTCTATGAGTGCACTGGCATCCACCTCTAATTTTTACATCTCTGCCAGAAAAAGAGATCAGCCACGAACTTTAGATTTGGTCACCTATTAGCCAAACACTTACTTTCACCGTTGGAAACATGATCCTGCTCTTTTGCAGCATCCTTTACCAGAGAATACAGAGCCCTATTGCTGTTATCAGACTGCACATACGTAACTGGGCTGCAACCTCCTGCGGACTTCTCTAAAGGGTACGCATGAACTTCAGGGAAGAAAACACTAAAGAGCCTGCAGGTTTGGAAAATGGAAATAGCAGAGTACTCCTCCTGCAGCGCTAAAATAAAACACTTCAGGGGAGTCAGCGGCTTCCCAAAAAGCAGCCGCGAGGAAGCCGCGAGGGAGGCGGCGGCGGCCCGAGGGAGCGCGCGGAGGCGGCGGTTGGGGCGGCCGAACGCGAGGCTGAGCACNAGGCGCCCGCGGCCCCGCCACCCACCGAAGAGGCTGTTGCTGAAGCCGTCCCAGACGCAGCCGGCGGCGTCCCACACCCAGCGGCTCCTCAGGCAGGACATGAAGGTAAGGCTCACGCCGAAGACCGACACCAGCAGGTCGCTGAGGCTGATATTGACGAGGAAGAGGTTGGTGGGCGTGCGGAGCCGCTTGAACTTGTAGTAGAGCACCAGCACCAGCAGGTTGTTGCACAAGCCCAGCACACCGATAGTGGCGACCAGCAGGGCCAGCAGCTCGTACGTGCCGGCGCTGAAGAGGGGCCGCTCACCCGGCACCTCCTGCTCCGCCGCCGCGGGCGCCGGGCGGCTGGTCGTGCCCGTACTGTTCCCCGAGCGCATGGCTCACTGCTCGCCGCCCAGCGCCTGCCCGCAGCGGGGATCAGCCTCCCCTCTCGCCCTTACCCCCATCGCAGACCGCTACTGAGGGCGGGAGGAGGAGCCCCACTCAGCCTTCCCGCCCACGGAGGGCGAGCCCTCGGGCGGCTTCGCCCCTGCCGGCGGTCAGGCCCTGGGTGCTGGCGGCGTGGGCGCTGCGAGCGCCGAGTCGTGGGAGCGCATCGCCTTTGCGACTGCTGCGTAGCTCCTCCTCAGCAAGTGCCTCGCCCTGTCACCTGCTGCCGCTACCGGCCTGGTCGGCATCGGGGGGGCAGCCTCCTACTTCTTCTCCTTCTCCTCCTCCTCCCCTTCTCCTCCTCCTCGTCCTCCTCCTAGTCCTCCTCCTAGTCCTCCTCCAAGTCCTCCTCCAAGTCCTTCTCCTCCAAGTCCTCCTCCTCCTCCAAGTCCTCCGCGCGTTGTAGCGCGGTACGGCTGCCTTCAGGAAAGGTTCCCGCTGGGGAGCCGCCTTTGGTCAGAACTCCTCTGAGCCCTGCGCCGGGAAGAGGTACAAACTGCCAAACCGGTATTTTAGGCTTCTTCTCCAAACATCCTGCCAATGAAAACTCCCGTTGCGGTGATGGTGTCTTCTAAGGTGCTTCACCTCGGTGCTCAGAGGTGGCTGCGGTAGCTGTATCCTCACAAAGCACCATCCGTGGCCCAGGCAGACTTGTGGTGCAAGTGAACAGCTTGTTGTCAGCCACAGAGCAAGGCAGGTACCAAAGTTTGTGCTATGAAGTCACACATTCCTGTACCTTTGTCTCCAGTGTGGTGTAAAAACGGAGTGCCCGAGGTGCCTGTCTACCGCTCTAGCTGGCGTTAGTCAGGGTGTTGCAGTGAGTACCAGCTGTGCTGGGCTGGTTGTACTGTCTCCAAACCCAACCTGTCCCTGCGTATGTCACAGTCGTTTTTGCTCAGAATGGTTTTGGGCCATGTTTTAACACCTTGCCAGACCAAGCATCAGTCTTTCTCACAGGAAGACTTCTTGTTCATTTGCCCACATTATGTGCCCATGTGGCTCAACAAGGGCTCAACTAAAGCTTTCAGTTTAGATGGAAAAAAAAATAAATGGAAGAATTCTGTGGAAACCGAATTTTCATGGAGATGTGTCTTGGCAAACAATACCCGTTTTTTTTTTCGCTCTCATGCACATAGTGGTATTAAACAGGATTTCTAGAAAATAAGAGAAAAACGATCTATAAATTACATTTTACAAAGATCATATCTTAGAATTCCTGGTTTGGGATTTTTCATAGCAAAATTTAATAGATACATAAATATGCAGTCTCTTTAATGCTTGATGGGCTAGTGGTCACATTATTAATATTGTCATATTGCTAATGTTATTCAAGTGATATTGAATATTTCATGAACAGAGTTCCACTTGTCTTCCATGCAGTGTCGTTATTCATATGAGGCACAAAAGAAATAAATGCTGTTGTATTATCAGGTCAAAGGCAAAGCAGGAAACAGAACCCTGAGTCCTAAAATTCTAGTCCAGCACCTGTTTTACCTAACACATTCAAGAGCCAGTGCAGCTATGGTTTTGATAATTAATTAATTCATTGGTCAATCCTTTTCTAACTTTTGATGCAATTAAAAACTTGAAACATCTAAGAAATCCAGACGTCTGCTTTGCAGTGCTTCATGTTTGTACTATTTTATATTTGGATCAGACCCTGCTCATGAAACATTCATGCATATTAATGGAAATGCTGCAAAAAGGATTTTACTTGTATTTTTAGTTTCATGAAAGAAGACATTACAACCCAGTATTTGCATTTCTGGAAGTGTATGTGGCTTACTGGAAGTATATCTCAACTCAAAGTACTAAATATATATGTAGCTGAGCTCATGGGATTAAAACAGGAGAACAAGAAGTTGGAATACGAGGTCCCCAGTCCTGTGCTATAAAAACAGTCCTTGAAACTCCCACGGACCTCTGATCACTTCTGCATCAGTCATAGAATCATGGAATGGTTTTGGTTGGAAGGGGCATTAAAGTGGATCAAGTTCCAACCCCCCTGCCATGGTCAGGGACACCTCCCACTAGACCAGGTTACTCAAAGCCCCATCCAGCCTGGTCTTGAACACTTCCAGGGATGGGGCATCCGCAGATTCTCTGGACAACCTGTTCCAGTGTCTCACCACCCTCACAGTAAAGAATTTCTTCTGAAGAGCTAATCTGAATTTCCTCTCTTTCCTTTTAATATGTTGTCTGTTAGGCACAATTTACATGGGATCGAAGAAAGAATTGGCTATGAATTTTCATGTGGCAAATATGTGCATGTATGTAGATATATGCTTATATATGTATAAAGAAAAAAAAAACAAACAAAAAAAACCCACACCAAACTTTAAAAGCCAGCTATGGAAATAGTAATCCACAATTAGAAAGTCTGCAAATGCTTAGGACTGTCTTCAAATTTCCGTGCTTTTGCTGCCTTTAGTAATTTGAAATGTTTCAGGACATCAGAGCATTGAATGTCACTCTTGTTAGAGCTGGGGAATCTGAAGCAGTCTAAATAAAGTGCCAAAGTCTCAGCTACTCTCTAAACTTCTTTAGAAATACAAACTATAAACTATTACTTCCATTTCTAATAATAACCCTGTGATATTCAGTTGTGATATAAAGTGTTTATTTTAAAGGAATAACCTGCCATAGGAGTTCAACCCTATGCTGCAGCTTCTTGTTCATGTGACAAACAGGAAATGAAGATGATTACGAACTCACTAGCCTATTGTCATTTTCTGAAATACGGTTTTTAACATTCTCTCCTCATCATTTCAGATGTTGTTAGTGACACACAAAAAATGCCATTTATGATGTTGCTTCTTTGACAATAATAGGAAGAACAACAACAGTAGAGAGTGAACTCATATAAATGTGAGGCCGATAGCACCCCTTCAACACTGTTTCATGGGAGAACTTTAATTTTTATATTGCTAAAATTAATGAAGACTTGCCTTGCCCAACCCCATACCGGTCAGAGAAGAGTTTAGCCATTCTGAACTTAAACAGCTTTATCCTGATTCACCTGCAAACACAGCCAGGCTTAAGGGAATGTTTAAAAGGATGAAAGAGCAGGGAACAGGTAATGTAGTTCATTAAAAGAAGGTGACTTCAGGGACCAATTTATTTTTTTAATGGCTGGGGTTGATCTGAACTAAAAGCAGAGTCAGAACTAGTCTCTTATTTGCCAGAGCCTCTTTAAGGACAGCTAAGGCCATTTTAAAACTACTATGTTTTCTTTGGGCTCTTCTGAACTTATTTTAATGGGGGACAATTTGTCTTTGAATGAGAGCACCAGAAGGGGTGACTAGCAACCCAGTAAAGGCAGGAAAGAAGATCCATCACCTTTTGCTGGCTTGTCTGTCTTCTGCAGTAGCTTTGAGTTATTTGTTATGACCTCTCAAAGGACATGGTCATAATTTTAAAACTAGCATCAAATTTCATAGTCTTATGATAGCTTTTGAGATAAAAACTGAAAAGGATTGTTTTTTCAAAGGAGCTGCCAGTCCTGCAGTAAGCGTGCTGTAGCTGTTATTTACAGCTGTACAGAGTATTCTGAGAATTTCCCGTAATTGAGACTGATATGATTACATTGTAAGTAGAGGAGAGTTTGGAGGTTTGACTTCTGAATTTGACTCTACCATATTCCATATCCAGTGCTTTTCACAGTATCAGCCAAGGAGACAGGAAAGAAAATGCTTTTCATTCAGTTAATGGTACTGTAGACTTACTAATGCAAGTACTTCCTGTTACTCATCAATATAATTCTGAATTTCCCTTTTAGACTTCTCTTATCTTCTAATGCAGTTCCTATCTTCTCACTTTTGTTTGTCTGTCCACTCCCTCATCACATCTTCTTTTAACATTGTGCAAATTTTTTTGAGTTCACACATAAATGTCAAAAGAATCAGCCAGTACTGAAAGTAATGTCTCCTTATTCAGGGTTTCTGTGTATTTTCATTATAACATGGAGTTTTTTCATGGGCAAGAAAACAAAACATAGCTTTCTGTTCTTAAACTTTCCATACCAAGGATGGATGTAAATATCTTTTATAAACCTTGAACTATTGTTATTAACTGGGAAATGAGAATATAGCCTCATGTCATACAAGCTTAGATGACAGAGAATGAAAAAATCATTCACAGAATCATAGACTCGTGGAATATCAGGTTGGAAGGGACCACAAAGATCATCTAGTCCAAATGTTCCTGGCAAAAGCATGGTCTAGACAAAATGGCCCAACACTCTACTCAACAGAACCTTAAGAGTCCAATAATGAGGAGTGCACCACTTCACTGGGGAGATGGTAGTTGTTGTCATTGTGAAAATTTTTCCTCTTGTTGTCCAACTGGAATCTCCACAGAGTAACTTGTACCCATTACCCCTCATCTTTTCCACGTGACTCTTTTGTAAAAATGGAGTTTCCATCTTCTTTGTAGCCACTCTTTAAATACTGGAATGTGTTGATAAGGTGTCTCCAAGCCTTCTTTTCTCTAGGTTGAACAAACTCAGTTCCCTCAGCCTTTCCTCATATGGCAGGCTTCCCATTCCTTTGATCATCTTTGTGGCCCTTTTCTGGACCTTCTTCAGCCTGGCCACATCTTTTTTTGAATAATGGAGAGCAAAACTGAATCGACAGGCAACACCATCTACAAGGTTTCAGATGGAAGCAGTATATCAAATACACCATAACTCTGACCTCTAGATACATCGTCTGACCAACCACTAATTACCTTGAGACACAAAGAAAATTTCCTGGAGAACTGCTGTTGGAACTAGCAAAAATGCACCCTCAAGCTATCCCTCCCTTTTCCAGGAATCCGTGCTGTGTTTCTCTGCCAAAGTCTTTTATTTATTTTTATTGAAAGACATACTCATTGCTGTTAAGGAGGAGTACTCAAAAACATTTGTGCTCTTCCCAGCGGAAATGACAGAACTTCAAGCGATTACATTGCTCATCTTAGAAAGTTAGGTAGTGTATCTTGAAACACCAATTTTCCTGCAGCCACGCACAGTATTTTTAGTAACTTTGTTTAATACCAAATTGTCTTCTGTATATGTTTCAAAACTGTTGCTAAGCTAATTTTCCCAAGTCTGTGTGAAAACTATGATCTTTATCTGTTTTTTTCCAGAAGTGATTTTGATATTCTTGAACCATGCCTGATTGATGTCAGTCCTTTAGATAACCACAAAAATATACAAAACTTAATTTCTCCTTTCAACTAGAGAATTTCTATGGGGCAGAGATTCCATGCAAAGCAATTTAAGATCACCTTAAGTAAGGTATCTGTCATCAGTCTTGAGTGAAGTAATAGAAATGCTGATCTGGAAATGAATAGCTAAACAATAAGACAAAGACATTGATCAATAAGGTCTGGTAAAAAGTGAGTTTAACAAGTAGATTGAAATTATTATCTGACTGTTATTTGACCATAATTTGCTTATTAGGGTATAGCACAGGAGCTGAAAAATGTGATAAAGAATCACAGGTGTTGCATCCAAGGCAGAGGATTCAATCTGCTTTAATTAACCAGAGAAAACAATGGAGAAGTAATTCGGGTTCAAATGCGTCTAGTAGGAGAGTGTACAGCTATCACTCTAAATCAGTGAAGGCATTCCAACAACTGCTGAATGGAAGCTGAAGCTACACAAACTCAAATAGGAGGCTTAAATTTTAATAATGTGAGCAATTAACCTTTGGAACAAACATGATAGATTCTCCATCTTTTGGTGTCTGTGGATTAAAACTGGATACCTTTCTACAAGTTAATGTGTTAGAACAAAGTTGGTTTGCTCATTATAGTGATAAATGGCTATATTTAATCATCTGTAACATATAAGAGGTGAAAGCAGAAGATCTCAAGGTCTCTCTGGATTTAAACTTTATGAATTCGTGATACTTCTGTTAAATCTGGGAGCAAGGACACTAGTCAGGATCAAAGGGGATGTTTTTGCCTGCCTGTTCTCATTGGATTTTCTCATCAAGAACTTAATCATCTGCTTAATAAAACAGTAATGTCTGCACTGGTATAAAACCAAAAATAATCTAGGATTATGTAAACTACCTTGGTGAGGGAAATTAAAAGAGGGACAACAACTTTTCTTATGATTTCTTCCTGAGCTTTTTTTTTTTTATGGCAGAAGATACTATCTCATTATCACTGATGTGCTTCTCTGAAGTACTTCCGAGTTTTGTTTATCACAGAAATATGTGATTGTGTAATGAATGTGAATTAATTTCTTCATTAACTGGAAGATCAGTGAACAAATGTAAATGCATGTTTACTTAAGCACAGCTGAAGCCACAAGCAGTTTTGTTCACCTTCAGTGCCAGTTCAGGTATATTTATTATGCCAACAATATTCATGTAAATATTTGGTGGACACAAGAGTAGTGTGATAAAATGAAAGCTGCCAGAATCTAATGTCAGCATAGTCTAGTGATACAAAGGAAATTACAGATATCACACAGGTAAAATGTGGATGTTAAGAAACTAATTTGGGTTTGGATGTTGTTCCTGTTTCACAGGCAGATTTTAGCAACCTGAAAAAACTACCAAGAAAGCAGAAATGGCAGAGCCAAGACAAGAACACAGTTCTACTCACTTCACAATAGAACATGGTGCCTCACACAGCAGTGAAAAATGGTAAGCCTTTGCAATTAGCAAAATGCTACCAAGCTTAAGGAGTCAGATTCAGTAAAGGGTCATAGGAAATTAAAGTTGATAATATGAGGTGTAATGTAGAACCCAGAACGCTAAGCAAAATAACTATCATTCATATGTGAAGAAACTGTGATCATAACATGATGCAAAATAATTAACATGTTAATTACCTATACCTATAGCCTTTTTTTCTTAAACTGTGACTTTTTAGCCAGTAGAAGACTACTAATGATCACAGGTGCAAATCACAAAACTGCTTTTTCAAGCACCTTGTTTTTCAGAAAAAGTCTTCCTTCTTAAAATTCACTGCATTGAACCATTTTTACAATACTGTAAAGAACAAATGAAGCGTGATTCTTTAGAATATTCCATCAAGAATTGGTATTTGGCTTTCTTCACTGGTCACTGTGTTACTCATTCAGGATCCAGTTTTGTATTTAATTCTCTTTCAGCTAGAGGAAAAATAAATTCACTTTTTCAGCACTCCAGTAGGATACCCTAGGGTTCCAGTATCCAGTAAAGAATTTAAAATGTGGCAGGATAGAAAGCAAGCACAAACAACAAGGCACCTTTTCAGCACTCCAGTAGGATACCCTAGGGTTCCAGTATCCAGTAAAGAATTTAAAATGTGGCAGGATAGAAAGCAAGCACAAACAACAAGGCACCTTTTCAGCACTCCAGTAGGATACCCTAGGGTTCTAGTATCCAGTAAAGAATTTAAGATGTGGCAGGATGGAAAGAAAGCACAAACAACATGGCAACACTTGGAAAGATAAGTGTTCTCTGTAGTTTTGCTTTCTATTCAGAAATCCAGCCCCATACTGCTTTTGCTGAGAACAAAAACCAGAAAGGTCCTTAGGGTACCCTGGTATAGGAATATTCTGACTTTAAGATCATGACTGAACTTTGACACAAGTTAAATGAAGACCCTGTTCGAAACAGTAACTATTTAAGACACATAGATGAGCTTTGGCCAGGCACATATTAAGAGCCAACACTTCATCTCTGGGCTCATTAGTTTTGTGTTAGGAGAAAGAAACGGTAACTTGAGTTGTAAGACAAGTAAGAGGTGGGTGAATGGCTCTAAGAGCTTAAGGCAAAGGCAGTTGGACAGCTGAAAATAGCTAAAACTCCACCACTCCATCATTAGATTTCTTGCAATCTCAATCATAATGATTCATGGAATTAAAAAGAAAATGTTTCTACAAGGTAATTAGGTTTCTAGGTTGAATGTTCTAGTCCATGAGTATGGATTTTGAATACAATAAAGCAGAGAAGGCTTGTATTATAGAAATCGGTATTTACTAAGGAAACAAACATTCAGTGTTACTCCCAGAACTAACTGTCAAAATGTGCTTTTCTAGATTATTTTTGTTTTTTTAATTGGAATGTCTTTGGCCTCATTTTACTACATGAATAATGATTCATGACTTAACATCCCTGGTAAAGTGCTCTTATTGGTACTGTAAAACCAGGCATCCCTGTCTAGATGAGATCCCTGGCTGAGCCTTGCAGCAGTAGCACATCATAGATCATCAGGCTGGTCTCAGTTCTCCTGTCACCGAGCAAATATAAACAGAGAGCTGGCTCTGTCATTCTTCGCCAGATGATGTGTACATGCAAGGAAATCCCCAATTGCAGTTGTTCCCGTGTGTTAGTGTGCAGCCTTTGCATAGTCCTCACTCAGTACAAAGTCTGAAAGATACGATAAACTTGAAAGAGCTAGTCTCAAATGTATATTCTTACTGAGAATGTGACCTCACGTTGCTTAAGTAATGCCAGCTATAGCACAACTGAACATTGATTAAATCCTTGTCTGGCTCTGGAAGAGAGCAAACTCATGCCTGTTTAACCACCAGTTGCAGAACTTGCCATGACAGTCTCACATGCCATATTACTTGTAATCCTAGTTCATGATGTAGGGCCACATAATGAGTAGGATTTTTTGAGGTAATAGGGGGTTGTAACATCAAAAGTTCACTAGTATGTTTGCCAACTTGAGATGCTAAGCGCATCACCTGTTTTTTATTATGTAATGCTTGCTATACCTGTCATCCAGCTGCATCTCATATGGTCTCATGTAGAGTTTAAGATTTCAGGGGCAAAACAAAGCTTGGACCAGTCGCTAGGAAGAGCTGTCCCTCTTATCTTGTCCTCTTTTAATAAAGGATGTCTGAAAAGGATTGTGATAAGGAGAGTTGTTCTGCTCTTGAAGTGTCAGAGTTCAAGAATGCTTTGAAGCAGTTCCAGGAACTTGTTGAAAAAACAGTGACCCAGAAGACAAAGAAGAGATTAGGCTTGTCTATTGAAGATGAAGGTAAGAGATACTCTTTCTGATGGAAAAGTGTAATTTTTCATATGGAGAGAGGGTGTTATAGAGACAAGATTATATGAAAGACTTCAAATTAATGTCCAAACTCTGACTTGATTTTTACAGGAAATAGGCAGCTTGTGCTATGAGAGTGGTTTTCTCTTGTTAAAACTTTCAGTCAAATTATAATGCTATGGTCATTGCACAGAAAATAAAATTGGCGGAGTTGCCATATATACAAGTTAGCAGGATGTGATGTTTCCTGTGTTCTGTAAAAGCACAAACCCAGTTCCTTAATTGTACGTAACTAAAGTGAAGTTTTTCTTTTCTCAATGCAAGTGGCTATTGTTGCATGAAAGGATAAACTTTATGCAGGACACCATTCAGGTTAAGATAAACAAACTAAAATTGTGGTATATGATTAAGGGAAAGAAGAGGTGAGAATTTTTCTTTTATGTATCTGTTTCCTGTCATGTATTGCAAATCATGTAGTTTTGCAAAAACTGAACATTAAGACTGAACTTTTTTTTTTCCCAAAAAATGCTTTAGTGAATACAATGTGAGGAACTGGAACTTGCATTCTACTGATATTGAAGGAGAAATAAATCAGGAGAGAGTGGGATAAGGAAGAAAACTTTACGTTGCCAGTTTTTAACTCTGTGGATATTGTTCCTCTCATGCAGATGAGATAGACTATGATAAGTTCTATACAACCACAAAGACAATTTTTGGGCCAGAAATCAAGGATTATAACATCAAGGCATTTTTCAGGAAGATTAGCAGCAATCCTCATGCAAGGACAGAATGGTGTGAGGTAAGGCTTTCTAAAACTTTATTAAATATAAACAATATATAAGCAACTAATTGGAATCTTAAAAGGTAATAGTATTACAATATTGATTATGTGTTGTTAATGAGACTGTTGTTCATGAGCTCCATGGCAGAATGGGCGCTTTCACGTTATTTATCCTGGCTGTCATTCATTTCCTAAAAAAATATTTGGAAAATAGATACACCTTTGAAGCTAGAAAATTAGATAAAATATATTGGTTTAGTTGATCTAGACAAAAGCTAAATTGAAGAACTGGTTTAGAGTACCTCACTTCTTCCTACGTTATCCTGTTCAAGAAGTGATGTTTAATTTTAACAAGTTGAGTAAGAAAGAAGCTCTGTGTTTAGTTTGATAGTAAACAATTTAGAAACTTAAATGTGTCCATTTTTTGATTAAATGAAGTTTATAGAGAAGGCATTTGAAGATAGGAGACTAAAATTTGTCTTTGGAATTTCACTTGCAAAATTTGAGTGGCAGTATCCATTCTGGTATGTGTCTTGAGAGATTAAGGAGATTGTATTATCATACAATTTACCTCTTTCTAGCTTGTGTTATTCTGTGCCCTATGCTATTATAATTTTAGTTTAAGGACGAAGACTCCTATACTCCTAATGTTGTAAATATGAAAATAATCCTCAGAGGCATCCCTAACCTATTTCACTAGAGTGAGGACTAATTCTTTCAGACCATCATGTCAATGAAAGATTAAGTATAATCTGGGTAAACAGGTGGGTATTTTGAAAATGACAGTGTTGTCTCTACAAGCGTTTTGCTAAGAAATTCCTTGTACTGGATTTTCTGCTGACTGTTTCTGGATAATTTCAGACTTTTAATTCTATCGTGTGAAACAGCTTAACACATGGGAGAGACCTGGATTCTTAAGAGCAAGATTTGCTCATACTGTGCTAGTTACAAAATCAGTCCAGTACTTTCAGCAAGCAAGACTATTTTTTATTTCAAATATATATGATTTTTCTTATTCCACTCTTTCAGACTCTGAGAAATATCTGTTCTTAAAAAGGCATGCCAGTGGAGGTCTGATAAGGAAGGTTAATTAGAATGAATTAAATAAAGTCTGTCTAGCTTACATTTTTATTTGTAGGTGAACTACTTTTCTACCCATATCTGTTTGTTACATCAACCTGCAAATCAAGATTCTTTTTACACATTAATTATGCTCCACTGGTTTATATGAGCTGGCCCATGTTCTCTCTGAACCAAAATCCTGTAATGCAGATGCACATGTTAAAGAATTACTTGGCTAAATAAAGACATGTTTCCTGCTTGTTTTCTGAACTGCTTATCCTCAAGCAAGATTTGATATACTAGATTCCTGACAAGGCAGCTGGACCTGGAGCTTGGAGCCTCGGTACATCTCAGCCCAGGTCTCCTTCTGAACTACTTTACTGAAATGCACTGGCCTAAGACTTCTTGACAACATACAAAATTTCTTATGACTACAGTGTGCAATTTGTGCTCTGAGAAGTCTATATTTAGGTAAACCACCAGCAATGCTTACTTTCTTCTCCTTCCTGTCTTTACTCTCTTTTTGTTTGTGGAGTCTCCATCCTTATAGATATTCAAAACCCAACTGGACACTGACCTGATCCCAAGAGGTCCTTTTCAACTGTGATTCTGTAACACTGTCTTTGTACATGTTATAAGTGGAATCCTGCTATAGGAATAATAACTAATGATAGTGGAAAGAGTACATCCTTGATTCTTTGGGGAAGCACTCCATTACAATGTTCTGGCCATCCCAGTTCTTTCAGAACCCTTTTATTTAATACTAAACAGTCGGGGGGGTTCAAATGTAACCTAAAACAGTGATAATAAATTGTGGAAATGCTAGAACAAGGAAAACAGTTCCTATGTATGAATTACTAGTATTACCACTATTTGATTCATGCTGGATATTGTGAAGATTATGTTATTATGACTTTGCAGAATGAGCATACATCTGGAATTTAGGATACTAAATCTTGCATCCTGTTTGGATATAGGATGGAAAGACAAGGTAATATTATTAGAAACTAGAAAGAGGAATGTAATATACTATAATAAACAGATGATGTCTTGACTGATGATGTTTGGTAAGTAATAATTGTGTGCATGGTAAGGAGGGAGCTATGAAGTGAAAGATAAAGAGTAACAGTTTGTAAAAAAAAAAAATACTATTTTTGAATGGTGTACATCTGAATCTCTCAAAAAAGAAAAAAGGGACTTCTGTTGTATAACATGAAAAACGTTGAACTAGAAAAAAAATGGAAGGTTGTGCCTTACATTCAAAGGGGCATTGCTTTTCGAACTCAAGAACAAAAGTGAGTATATATAATGTCCATAATATAAAACAGATATTAAAATATCTGTACAGCTAAATGAGGCTGAAGGTCTCATTTACCTACTCTTAGGTGCAAAGCTTGAAGTTTCGAGAGCATTTCAGCTGAAGTATTGTTCACACCCTGGAACAAAAATGAGCTACTCACCTGAATGTCCTGTGTGGAGATCTCTGTCATGATCAGCGCATGGAACATTGCCAGGCTTAGGGACATGGTTGAAAAAGAATTTTTAAAAATTGACTTTATATTCAACTTTTTTCAGACTAAAGGGAATCTACATATCTTTATGAAAAAGCTCATCTTCTGTGTAAGATGATAAACCACTCTGCTAATTTGAATCGTTCCATTTAAAAGTACAGAGAAGTCTGGTTTGTCTTTCTTTTACTGTTTTTTCTTGTAGCTGAGGTCTAGCTGAGAAAACACAACTAGGTAAAACTGAAAAAAGGACATTGAAGATTATTATTTATAAACAATCATTGCAAGGCAAAGCTGTATTAGCTGTTTTATCAATTAAATGGCTTTTATTCTCAGAAACCCTGTGTATGCTGCCTTCTTTCCAAACAATGAAGAAAGATTGTGCCTGAGTAGCAAATCTTGGCAATCTAAAGTCATATTGACAGCTAATTGTTAAGGAAATTTACTCAAAGAATATTAAGTGTTAAGAATGCTAGATAAATATTTGACTCAATACATATAAGCATATATTCCAGAAGTAATTTTGTTATAAACCACTTGGGATTTCTATTTTGGTTTGTTTAGATTTTTGGCTGTTTCATAGGAGAAAGTTATACTGCATCTTCCCAGTTGAAAGAAGAAAACATGGTTTTCCTTGTATCTGAAAAACAGCAGATTACTCATGCAGGTAATATACTTCATCTTCTGTCCAAAACTAATTTTTTTTTTTAATGTCATGTGTTGAACACTTTATTGAAAGTACAGTGATAAGATCTCATGTCTTATTATCAAAGCTTCTTTTTATGTGTTCCACAATATGTTGTTTTTACTAAATTCATTGTGTCTGAACGCTCCACTTCTGCCTTGCCCAGTTGACTCAAACTACTTATTTATTCAGTTATTCGTTGCCTTCCAGTATTTTTTAAATGATGTAGAAAGAACTAGCACATCCATAATATATGAATGCTATTTTAACATGCAACATGATTATTTAAATCAAGTATAGGGTAATCTATGATATAGATATAATGTATTACTGCCTTGGAGTTAGTACTAATATGCATTTCTGGAACAGAAAATGTTATTGATATTACAGTTCTATTTATTTAGATTTTCTGTGTCTGTAATGTGAGGAGTAACATTTTGTCATTGACAGTGGTCAAGAGACAAGATGTAATTAAGAGTATAGTGAAGGTACCCCATCTGGATTTCACACTCGTATCCTCTCAGAAAGGAGTGCTAACTATTTTTAACAACCAGGTAATTTTGACTCAAACTTTTTGTTATTTCATTAGACCATATATATGGGAACTGAGTGAACTGTGTTCTAGCATACAACTTATCCATAAAAAAAGCTAGATGACTTTTTTTATTAAAGCTAACTTTTCCTGTATTTTTAAAATATAGTAGGAAATATACATTGTTATTTTCAATTGTAAAATACTGAACAGTCAAAAGAAGTTGATAGAAAGTGGGGATGGCTAATAAAAGGCCTTCTAAACAAAAGTTAATCTAGTAGAAAATAATCTGCATTTCTTTATAGAAGTTTCCCTTAATACAAAATATACTACTGGAATTATCTTTGGCATATAGAGTGGAAATCAGAGAATTAACTGTTTTCTTCACCTACTGAGAGTATTTAGAATGGGATAAATCAGTTATTTACAAAGAAGTTATCCAACACAGCAATATCTAGAAGCTTGAAAGTCTTGAATTTTCTGAGAGTCTGCATGGCACTGCTTCACAGTTACACCCCTCATCATCAAACTGTAAGGAGATCTATACCTTTTTAAGGAGAAGTTCAGGCTCAAGATGCTATATAAAATACAATTTTTAAATTAGTCTCCCAGATGATTATATTACTATTTAGAGGTACGGACTTCTAGGTACTACAAGGTACATCACACATCTATGCTCATTGGCACTTTACATTTGTACGTTAATACAAACTGTTTATTAAGAATTGTTTCAAACAATGCAGTGAAGCTTTAAATCAGCACTGATGCTTTTTAGGGGTATCTGCTAACTAGTACAGAATGCTTATGACAGGAGCATGTAAAGCAAGAAAGGGCTCCAAGTGAATGATTAAACAATAAACTAATGCTGCCGTTTTGGTAAATACTGAATTAAATTATTTGATAGCCTAGTTCTGTGTCCTCCAGAGTATTATCCCTCTTACGCACTTATGAAAAATAATTTCACAAAGTATAATGTTAAAAATAGCTCTCTCCCCCAGCTCCGCCCCATGCTGTTTTCAAGTTGAATTGCTGCCTCCTCCTAGACTGAACTGATGTCATTCCAATATCAGTGACTGCAGCATAAATGACTTTATGCCCAGCTCCTTAATGCAGTGAATTAGGGACCTCAAATCCCACTTATAAAACTGTATCTTTTGAAAAGGACTAAGGCATTACAACAGCAATCCTTTACTCGTGGTATGATCTCTGATCTCAGTTGATCTGAGCAGATGACTTTTGACTTCTGATATATCGTGATGTAAGGAAGAGAAAACCATTTGATTAGCATTGTAGTCATTTGAGTCCTGTTGCTAGGCTATGACTTCACGTCACAAAGGCAAATATAGAGTTGGCACATTTTGTATCATTCTTCTTCTCTCAAAGAACAAGGATTTTAAAAGATCTGACCTTAAAATCTCAGCTAGGGAGTTGATTTGTCTAGTTTGGCTTTGCAGCATATTGGTAAGGGAATATGAAGATGCTTGCCCTGAAGATGCTGGTTGGGGAGACTTGTGCTCTGGGTGCAAGAGCCAGAGTATGAGTTCATGAGCAATACACTGGCAAATAGACAGAGAAGCTTAATTTTGTATAATTGTTGCATTTTAAAGTGCAGATTATTAAACACATGATATTCTTGAATGCGCATATATCCCGCAGAAGTCAGTTTGTTCCATTGAATGAAAAATATTTGGTCTGATATAATTAGTGAATCTAATATAACAGATTTTAACTGTGCCACTTCTGGGGCATTTGACTAATACATGTGGAGGAAGAGCAGGGACATATTCTGTTTATTCACCCTGGTGTAAATTGATGTCCAGTGCAACCAAGCTTTCCACAAGATTAGGTTACTATTATTCTCTTTGGAGAGCAGTTATAACTTGACAATTTGCTCTTTGGAGAGCAATTATAACTTGACAATTTCCTTAATGCTTGTGTTATATCCTTGGAGTCAGTTGACAATGTAGATGAGTTTTTATTTGATACAGTGTAGGTACTGAGCATAGTGAAAAACTTTTAAAACCCTCTAATTTACAAATATGAATAGGAACAATAAAGAGGTTGCAAACTGTATCGTTGCTTGTTGGTCTATTCAGTTAAATCAGAATTAATCAGATATTTTTTAGCAAATAATTAGTGTCAGTCGTGTTAGATGGCATTAAGAATGCTTAATTTAGCATACATCAGTATAGGTTTCAAGATCATACCCTAGTTCACCAGTGACGGGCTTCCATCATCCACTATATAAACAGCTATTGATTCTATTTTTTGTCTAGAAAGAGGGCTTGGTGACTTTTGTTAATCCTGGTTGCTGTGATAAGAAATCCCATGTTCTCTTACATCTGCAGCTATTGGAAATTGAAGCCAAGGCGAAGAAATATTCATTTGTAGTCCAGCAGATTCTCTATTTGACTGCTAAGCGTTGCTTTCTGCAACAAATACGGACCTAATATCCTTCAACACCTGTACACAGCTCTGCATTATCAGACATTTCCTGCTTGTTCTAGAACATGACACTTACCCTTCTCAGCCAAATCTGATACCAATGCATGGATATTAAACTCTTGGTTAACAATGGTTTTAAACTCTGCTCAAAGCCTCTCCATGATAGCATTGGGCAACACAATTGTATGGAAAGAAAGACTTTTATCCTAGCTTCTTGGTTTGTGATACGGAATCGCTGGGATAGCAATGAGGCAGCACTAATTAATTACTGATGATGAGCAGAGGCAAAAAGAGGTGAAAAAACACCTGTGTGTGATTCAGAGGGAAAAGGTTGAAATTGCTTTTGAAAGCCAGATACTTCTTTGGTTGAAGGACAAAGAAGGGGACCCTGTCTTTACTGGATGATGGCATCAGGTATGCCTATCATCCTGGGACTTTAAACACTTTACTTTCAGGCACATGTTCTGCTGTCCACCAGTAGTTGACTTTGCTGAGAGATATCGTACCAATATGGGTATTCCTGTTTGCAACCTAGTATGTCTCTACCTGGTATTTTTCTGGCAGTAGTTAACATGTCATCTGGGCCAGTATTAGCTTGGGTATCTGTATGCCACATCCTACCTCTCACAGGAGCTGGAGTTGTTCTAGCTGTGAAGGATCATTAGAAGCAAAATTCCATCAGATGAAAAACTGATCTTTACTCCACTGAAAAGAATGGGTATTTTTTCACTTATTTTGTTCACACCGACTTATAATTTAAAAACAAACAAAAAAACCCCATGAAACAACTGTGAGTGAAAGAGATTAAGTTCCTTCACTATATATGGATGAATAGGTTAAAGATCTTTCTCAGAAGGTCTTAACTGTGAACTGTTTCTGCAGGCTATTTCTGCCTGTGATACAGGAGAGCTGACTGTGACTGTGACATTTAATTGCTAACTTGTTCTTGTGACAACGTATTTTTGTTTTTTCAGATGAGAGTTCTGGCAACCACCAGTGTTGAAGTAAGTTAATTTTCCTCCTTCTGTTAAGCACTTGAATTAAAAATCAACAGGTACTAAAGTGATATAATTAGAAATCAAGCATTATTCTAAAACTATTTCCCACCTGGATTCTTCTGCATAATTTGGCATAGGGTGCCATAGGTCAAACAGGTTCAACTTATACCTTTCAATTGCAGAAACAGTTAGGTAACTTGATTTCTTTCCTCTGACAAAAAGAAACATCAGATGAGTGTTGCTTTTTCTACCAAACTATCTTTTACCCATAACCTTTCCAAAATTTTTTCTTCTAAGATTAATTACTTCTGTTGCTGCCAAAAATTTAAATGAGAAAAATTATAAGTTTACTAGAAAAAAGCAGTTCTACATCTTGCTAAATAGATTGGTTGGCCACACGGTATATAGTCTAAAAGCTCATTTTTACCCTGGGAGTATCACTGTGGATTTTGTGTAGCGAGCTTCCTTCACGTGACCTGCAACAAGAGAACTGTCACCAATCTTAACAAAGTGACAAGACTTGCCCTAAAAGTCTGTGTAGGTATCTTGTGCCAGGGGACACTGCATTTTGTTGGCTGTCACATATTGTGGATGTTCTAAAACACAATAGAAGTACTCCAAAATACAGGTCCTATTACTCCAACTGAGGAAGCAGCTCTGGGTCTGGGTTGCATTTAATTTCTTGCAAGGACTAATATGATTTGTACAATCAATGCAGAGAGATATATTGTGAGAAATATTCTTTGGATCTATCAACTTTTGGAAATTTTGGGTAGAATCAGCTTAGAGCATCTCCTATAGCTCTGTTACAGCAGTGAATTTTAGTAGTTTATTCCTGCTTTGATTGTAGAAATAACTTCACTGGTCCAAATATGCAAAGGTAGGGCCATTTGGTGCTTGTCTCCAGAAATGGCAAAGGGAAGAAGCTGGAGGACCAGCCTATTGCTGCAGCGGGCAGTATAGAGTGGCAGGGTCCTCTTCCTCTCTGAGCACTAAGAACTGATTTCTAAGAAATGATTCCTCAGTGGATGTGGAGGCCTTTTTGCTGTGGCAGTTGGACAAATCTTGGCAGCCATGGCAGAATCAGGCACCACTGAAGGACATAATACCATAAAATGTGAATGCCATAAAAAATGCGAAAGGAGAATATGTTTTAGCACAAAGGTATCTCTCAGTATTACAGTGCAATACCGTAATTATTAGGATTGTGATTCCAAACAGATACAGTGGCAAAACTTATAGTTTTAGTGTCCACACTAACATTGTTTAGTATCTGTGAGCACCCACTTCTGTTCAGCTCTGCACCAAGTCTGTGACCTAGCTTGATCTGCTGCCTCTGTTGTCATGTGTCATTCTCCCATCCTTTCCCATCTGAGATGTTTCCACTTTTTCAGCCTTCCCCAGAAAAAGGAAGAAGTAGTTTAGAAATAGTTTGTATTCCTCCCCCTTATTATTAAAAATCAAAGGCAAGTATCTTACTTGAGCATAAATCATCATCCACCTTTTTCTTATTAAAGATTTGGTGAACTATACTAGTGGAAGACCTCAGCACCAAATGGTTATAATGTGCAGCTATGAAATTAATGATTAATTGCTGAATAGCTAAAGAGAGAAAGTTGTCCTTTCCTTGCAGGGCTTACATTTCTTTTTCAGATCTACAGAAATAACAGTCCATTCTTTTCTCACTGGAATTATTATTACATTTTCATCTGTTTTAACATCATCACCAGTACTAGTTAATCAAGCAAGCTATATATTTGTAGATATCAATTCAGTGATAAGTTACCAGACTCCAAACATACCACCCATTGATAAACAATTATGTGTGTAGAGGGTGGTTAAAAAATTGCAGAGTAATCTTTTAGGTTCCTCTACCCTCTACCATTCATTGTTTTAATTCTTAACGTGTTTCAGAACAGACTTACTCAAGTAGGGCAGCAGAGCTATGGGCCCTGAGGATAGTAAGCCAGAAAGACCGTGAAACAGTGGTTCTAGGAATAAGATCCAGTGGATTGCATCCCTCAGCACTTTCCCAGCATCATGTTGGTACAAACAGAACATGAACTGAGTACTGATTATTTAGAGATGTCATGGAGAACAAGTTACTTCAAGAAAACTGTATTTCATTTCCTGATGAGATTATGTAACTGAGTGAAAAGTATAGAGGCATAAATATAATGCACTTAGAATTCTGGATAGTATTCAACTTGGTATCATATGAATTTTTGTTTTAAAATATGACCACTGAAAAAACCACTAGAGTGCATGTTAAATGGATTAAGCATTGTCCAGCTGACAGGTTCTAAAAATAGTAGTCATCACTGGATGATGATGGGAATACTGGTAGCAAACAAGTAATTTCTCTTTAATAATGGAAATTAAATTGCTTTTAAATATAGCATGGGAAAGCATAAACAAATCCAGTGGATGAACAAAAAAAGCTGAAACAGAAACTGTATTGAAACTGTATTGAAAATGAAGGAGTGAAGATACAGCCCTTGAGTGACAGGAACAAGAAAATGAACAGGTTGATCTGGTTGCAGCTAATAGTTTTTGCTCTCAAGTTGGAGCTAGACATCATGTTTTGCTGAGAGTCTCTGGCAGACTGTTCTCTTCTATCAGCTACTTCTCAGTGTATCAAATGAATCTATTAATTTCTGCATTGCTTTCTTGAGGACTTTCATACTAGTCATTTCTGAGTAGTCTCAAGCCCCTCTAGGAGCCTGTGCTGCTCAAGAACTTTCATTTTGCATCATGAGGATAAACCACCATGCTCTCCTGTTTACACAGCCTGTTCATTCCACAGGCTGGGGTCCTTGAGGAACTGTCCTGGAAGGCAGTGTTGACTAACTTGAACAATCTCTCTGTTAGGCTCTCAACTTCTCAGTGGACATTCTCTGCAACATGCTATGCAGGAAGCCAAACTCCGTTATTATAGTGGTGGATGTCATAGCTTAAATTTCCTCTGATCAGAGTGGTTCTTTCAGAGTATCATCACAGTTCAGCTAATAATATAGATGTATTGTGTCCTCTCATGTGTAACATCTGTGCATCTGAGGTGAGTCACTGATAACAGAGGTTGAGCCTTGCGCCTCTGCAACTTCATGTATAAGCTATTCCCAGAGTTAGAACTCAGTCTGTTAGCCAGGGCTGGATCTTTCAGCCACTAGTGTAGAGTATATGGAGTTTGTGTGGACATGGTTTAAAACACATAGTTAAATAACAAAGAGGGTTACACATTTACAGAGAAAATCCTTCTTTAGCTACCCTTTTTATTTTCATCAGGATACAGCTTGGATCACTGGATGTGATTTCCTACATCAGCTGAAATGTGTCGTGGCTGTAACTGAAAGGACAATCATCGTCTGGGACTATAAATCAAAAGGGAGTCAGGTATTTTGCTGGATCAGCAAAATATTTAATATTTGCAAATATTAAAGAGAACGCCTGAAAAAGATTAGCCTTCATTTTCAATATACATTCACATTCCTTTTGTCTAACAGGATGAAGGCATTAACTTTTCTCTTTATAGAAACTCAGAATTTAAAGAAGAAATACTCTTTCCACACCAAATGGAGTTATTAGAGTGACTTAAAAACTTGAAAGAAAGAGAAAAATTTTGTACTATGTTGCAAACAACCCCCCAAAGAATTTATTTTCTGTATATATCTAATGCATATATGTGCACATTTATATCTAATGTGTGTGCATATGCATAGGTATATATCTATCTATATATATATGTATAGATATAGATAGATAGATATAGATAGATAGATATAGATAGATAGATATAGATAGATCTATTTAGAATCCAGGGACAGTATTTTCAAGGAATTTAGCATAGACTCCTTTGAGATAGCTTCCTCATTTAAAGAAAATACTTCTTCATATCCTGCATTTTGTTCAAGGCTTTCCAAGAACAGAAGCATTGTTGTGTTGATAGTGTTTGTCCAAATAGTTGAAATTTTCTTGAATGCCTTATTACAAAATACAATTTCTGCAAAGATTTCTGACCCATAACTTAGGTTTTTCCTCCTGTTCCTGGGATGTTTCTCAGCAATTCTGAGTTGGCTGGGAAGATGAGAGGAAGCAGAGAAAATATTTTTAAGATAACATCAAGTCTTAAGTTTTGGGGTTTTTTTGTTCTCAATATTTAAAGGCCACTCACCAAGCTCAGACAAATCTATGGAGGTTGTACTGTCAATTCAATTGGAATTTTGGGAAGAAAGACTGGAAAATTTATTCACCAGTCATTATTCTCCAGGTTTCCTTCAGTCATTACATCAATGAGAGTTTAAAAGTATCCTGTGGCTGAATAGGAGCAGTTCTCTTTCAAGACTCCAGTTCTGTATCTATGTTATGTCTCTTTAATGTTTCTGTGCAGTTAATTCCTACAGCATGTGAACATTTGCCAGTTTACATTGGCAAGGATGCTTTAATCAAATAACAGATGGAGTCAGGGAGTAGAACAAATAAAGAGTATAATGCACATGACCCAAATATCAGTGGCTCACAGCTGCATTCATTCCCACCATCTCAATTTCTCAAAATTCAAACATCTGCCTATATAAGTACACTTGATACTCACAGGTTGTATTAATAATTAGGACTCTGATATAATTTCTCTCTGTGTGTCACTGCTGCATTTTATGGTTTGAATAATTCTTTGATTTGGCTACTTCCCATTGTCTTCTAAACAGCATCTTATTTTTGAACAGGAAACCATATACAGTCTTAGCAAATATAGCATCCCACTTAGTATGGTGAAATCCTTCCAAAAATTTGTAATTAGTATTGCCTCACAGAAATGGAAAAAGCTACCTATGAAATAAAGCCTCACTGAAATCCATAAAGTTTGCATTTAACTTCACTTTATAATGACCTTCCATGGGTTTCTAGTACCAGAAAACAGCTATCACAGGCGAGGCTTCAAAAAACAAAGTATTGAATGCTGATAAGCATGATATGTTCAGTCAGCTTAAGGGCTCATGTGCAACATCTAATAAACTATCTACCGTATTTTACAGAACTGCTTTATCATCAAACCAATGGAAAGTGCTCTGCTCTGTGTTTGCACAGTAACTATGTCGGACCGCTTGGCAAAGGATAATATCCTAATGGGAGATGATAAGGGTTATGTTCACCTGCTTACTCTGACAAGTGATCGCTTTGGATTGAAACAGGGTAAAGGCAAAAAAGAATCACAACTTCAGGTCTTGGACTCTAAAACTTTTAACTCGTAAGTTGCTTGTGATAAAATATTATCAGTCTAGCAATTATGTTTCTTTAATTTGGGTTTTCTCTGGCCTAGAGGATTAGTTTTTATGTATAAATTCACTGCACTAAGAAAATAATTTTTCACAATGCAGTAAATATGATTTGCTTGTTGTTGTGTGAAGGAAGTGCTATCATTTTCAGTAGATCTTACAACAGAGGGGCTGCAGAGAAAATTTCCAGGGTAGAATTTACCATTGCTGTTATCCAGTTTGACATAGGCAAGACTTATTGTGCCCAGCGAGATGGAAGCATAATTGCTAATACAGAAATGCAACATTCAACTCTAACTTCAGCTCTGCTTCCTTTTGAGCTGGAAGAGAGACTCTGCCCTGGATATTTAAATATTAGCATTCGTTGTGTATAATCTCACTGACAAAATCCCTATCCACCCATAGGCATATTAAAGTAGATGATAGTATATCCTAAAAACATCTCAATTTCTGTCCCTAGTGTTAAACGCAAGCTGCATGATGACTGGACTGTGAAAGTTAAGTATTTTTCTGAACTAAACTGTTTTGGATCCTGCTCCTCAGACAGCATTCATTCATTTGTTTTGGATGACATAAAGCGACTAGGGGACAACTTGTAAGTATGTGACATCTTCTAAAAAGAGAGATCTTTTGTTTTATAACTCTGCATGAGATCAGTGTCTTGCAAGATGATATCCTGTTGTATTGAAGCTGTCTTTTCTATAAGCATTGTTAATTCAAGCAAAAATACAGCCGCTTAAATACTTGAACGTTTTTGTTTGTTAGCTTGTGATGTACGAGAGGACTGTCCATAGATGTACATTACTCACAACCATTAAATATGTTACATTGGCAGAGTTGTCTGCCCCAACTTCTCCTCAGCAGGCAAATTTTAGACATTAGTTAGCAAATTGATTGCTTTGTTACATTTGTATCACGTATCCGTTAATTTAAAATTTATATCAACACAAAAATATATTCACTTACATTTCAGTTTCACAAGTTTCAACTTCACTGGTTTCAGTTACACAAGCTTAAGCCAAGAAAGGAACTTATTTTGAGGGATGTGAAATGGATTTCTAGCAGGAAATACGTTGTGGCCTCCTTATTTGTACCATATCCTTATTCATATGGCTCATCAGTGCCATGGCTCATTCCAAGACTTACTAATCTGTGATTTTAGAAGAGTTTATAGCCCAATTGCAAAATAAACAATGCAAACACAATTAGATGAAAAAGGAACTATAAGTAACAAAGAGATATGACGGAACTTTCATTCAAATATCTCAAAGCATTTTAAGCATCAAATCAGCTTCACAAGTCCTCTGTGAGGTACATCCAGAGATTAGTAGATTTTTAAGGTTAGTAGCAACAATTGCAATTATCTGTTTTATCTCTTGTATAACTTAGACCATAAATATTCACATAGTAATTCTTGCATCAGTTCAGTAACTTTAAGTTTTGTGAGTATTTCATGTCTGTTTGAGAGGGGTAAAGTGAAATATGAAATAATTATAGTTTGTCCAAGGTCACATATATCCAGAGAAAAGTTGAAAAACTTTGTTTGATGTTGTTGGGAGTTTTGGAAAAATATAATTAATTTGAGGAGAAAGAAAACAAAGACTGCAGAGCCAAAAATATAGTCAAAAGAGTATATGCTACCACCACATACTGCTTATAATACAGAACATTAACTGCAAACATCTTGATAGGTGTTTCTTGTTTAACACAGAATATAACTGTCTCCAATTGCAATAAATAAATAATAAAATTTCTCGAAGCAGCTTCATGCAGCAGCTAAATGATATTATATTCAAACAACTGAAAAATCACACAGCTGTTAAAGTGAAATTAATAGCCCTAAAAATAGCTATGGATCAAATCACTTTGAAATTCTCATTCTATAAGTAGGCATGGTTGAAATATATGATTTACAAGTGCTAATGACATAAACAAAAGCAGTTGTTCTTGTGCTTGAAGAGGGATGCTTGTCTTATATGTAAATGTTAAGATTCTTTGTGGATAACGGCTGATAAGCAGTCATAGTCTTGTAAAGTATGCAAAAAAAGGGAGGTGTGGGTAGGATCATAGGGTGTTTCACTTGCAAGGACATCTCTTGGACAGGACTTCACACCACTGGAACCTCTTATGCACACTGATGTTAGAAAAGTATCAAGACTGTTCATTTTAGAGCCAATAGACAGTTATATAGGTGTATTAAATTTAAGAAATAAAGGAGAAAGAGAAGTCCTGAGTAAAACTGTCAATCACACATTTAAATCTATTAATTGCTATTTTACAACATCAAGAGAATTAAGACTTCTGTGGTAGAGCTCTGGAAAGAAAGCTTTGCTCCCACAAATAAGGAGTGAATAGCTTTTTATTTGTACTTGCCTAAAAAGAACAAGCTCTTTCATTAATCCTCAAAGTTTTCACAGTCTTTTGTCAAATTGGCTGTTATGGTTTTCAATATCTATGGTTACTCTCTAGCCCAGAATAAGTGAACTACCTACCTGTCTGGAACAAACAAAGAACAAAAAAACTAAATTTCAGACCTCCTTGCCTGAAACAGGCAAAGGCATTTGGTTTCATGCTTTTCCTAAGTGATAAGTGCTTTGAACATGCAGAAGTGTGTGAAGGCTTACTTTGGCAACAGCTACCATTTTAGTATCTTAGTATTATCTTATCTTTAGTATTTTATATAGACTGATAAAGGATTCAGATGATCAAATCAGATATTTACTACTTTAATAGAAAGTGTACCCTGTTCCCATTTTATTGGTCTAGTATCTAAGTCACTGTTATAAATCAGTTTGCTTTTAACGAGAGATTGTGTGCACTATGCAAACAGCTATTCTATATGATACAGAAAAATAAAGCAGAATGACTGTAGACTCTATTTTCCTAATGTTTCTTACCTGATTAACTGCTTTAATGATTACAGACCTGTAAAGGAATTTTCTGTCCCTAGAGGGGTCAATGCCTTCACATACTGTGCAAAAGCAAAAGTCATTGTCACTGGAGGTAAGTATTGAGTTTTTTTCCAAGAGGTTGTTCTGTTGTTAATTTTTTTCCAGTTAAATAAGATAAAATAAAGCTGAGTTAGTAGCTTAAGAGTGTAAATAATGGCTTCTATCTTAAATGATAAGAAAAAGAGGTCTTGCTTTTAATTACTAGGAGCATTACTCAAAAAAGGTATAGATTATGACAGGAATCAATCAAGAACTCAGTCTGGATTTGATTCAAGTATCATGTTATTTATATAATAGAACAGGAGAAACAATATGTTGAACTACTCTAAGGTACCTTTCCAAGTCATGGTTGCAACTGATTTGGTCAGATTATACATTACTCTTTTCAGTATCAGCAGGGCTATCATCCCTTCCTGTTACTCTTGGCCACCCTTTCCTGTTTTAGGCAATCGCATTGGCCCATCCTAATACTTTGCGTTGTTCTTCTCTCTGATCATGTTTCCCTAAAGCTTTACTGTTCATTCTTTTTCCTAGCTTCTAAAGTATTCCGTAGGGATAAATCTGCTAACCACTTCACTAAGCCCCAATCTAGTGTTTAGCCACGTGTTTATAGCACAAATGGTATGAAAAATACCATTAAAAGTATTACTACACTTGGAAATGATTATTTAAAAAGTCATGTTTTAAGACTCTTACTCTTCCATAATTTATTTACTGTATTTCAATATGCTCGAGAGTTTGCCAGTACTGTGACACAATCTAAGTTTGTCTTCCAGACATTTGACGTTTATAATAAGGAATAAGAAACTGGTGAAGTGAAGTCTGTACCAGAGTTCCATTTTCATGATAAAAGCTAGACTTCAACCAATAAAATGATAAAAGCATGATAGTGGCCTACAATAGGAAGCCCATAGTAATTTAGAATAACATTTCTGTGTAGCATTTTGCATTAGTATTATATTGAATGGTAAAGTGATATGATTTTCCTCTTATTTTCTATCCATTTCAATTCCGCTTATGTCTTAATTAATTCCCTTATGTCTCAGGGAACAGCTACAGTTAAAATCAAGTTATGCATTCATAGAGAAGTTTTAAAAGATATGATACATCAACTTCTAACCCTATTATTTCTTCAAATCAAGCTATTGTTCTCCTGTGAGCAATAAAGGAGAAGAAAAACTATTAGTGATTTCAAAATCTAGCAGTAGCAGCTTAAGACTGATAAAAGGAAGTCTTCTGTGCTTGTTCAGTGTCCTTTGTGTATTCCTGGCATAAGTGAAGTAACAGTTTATACCTTGGTGGATTGGTTGGTTCATTTTTACTGGCACTGTACATTGGTATTGACATTTTCAGCAATTCCCAGGAATCATAGTTATAGAAATCATATCCCAGGACTCCACTAATAGTAACTCTTGCAAACATAAGTAGATTCTTTTCTATGATGCAGTCTAAATTTAAAAAGAACATATGAAGGCACACAAAGCAGCACAAAAAAAGGAAGAGACATTGGTAAATATGATAAACATATGAACTTATGTTAGTTTACCGAATGTCCTCACTGTTCTAAAGAGGTTTTGCCAACATCATAACCCAAGATTGTTTAAAAGGTGAGCTTGAAGGTATGACAAGTTGTTTTAAAGAATAAAGAGTACTTCTGTGTGGGAGGAGCAGCATAGGAAGAAATCAGGAGTAATAGTCTTATTTTCTAGTTTATCAGAGGATGCCTAGCTAAGTCTAGCATTTTTTTCATTCAAAAGTGCTATTATTCTCAAGGGGGGTTCAACACCCCTGAAATGCAGATATCTCAGCGGACTTGTAATACCACACAAATTACAAAACTGTAGGGAGACCACTTGACAAAAGATTGCATCTTCAAAGAATGCATTGGAATCCCTAACATCTAGCTAGAATAGACTATGGGCATAGAATCTGACCTTTTTAAAAACCTTAAAAGCACACTTCCATAATTATTTCTCTTGGAATGGAGAAGTCTGAGCTAAGGCCATTATTATTCAAATAATTGATTTCACAGAATCTTAAAAATGTGCTGTCTGATATGTAGACAGATAATTCATCTTCTTCAAGCTTTTCTTAAATATGCTTGGTACCTTTTCTTAAATGTGCTTAGTACCTATGCTTTCTGTGTAAGGATTCTGAATCCCAGAGGCATGTTTGGAGCACAGAGAGAATAAATGTTCCAGTGAAGCAGCACATGCTGGGGCCAATATGGCATTAGTCCAGAAAGAGGAGAGAGAACATGCCTGCTATAACCAAATCCACCACTATCTCAATGTCAGTAAATAATAAAACTTAATCCACTGTTTCACATAGGAAGCAAACAGCATTTTTAATGTAGGGAAAGGTTTTCCTTCCTAATGACACTTGTTCTTCCTGTTAAAATCTTAAGAACATGTATTAGTGATTCTATTCTTAAAAGAAATTCTCTCTGCCACGATTAAGGTGCACTGTCCTCCCCTCCATTCATCTGCTATCACCTCAGGAATAAAAAGAGGAGAGCAGCTAGGAAGGCTAAGAAAGATCCTGATCCTCAAAAGCGAAGGAAGTAGGTAGTTGACCTGGTCAGGTACTCTCAAAAGCTTCTACCTAGTCCACTGTCACTTTAAGACATGACAGTTTCCATTTGCAGTTGTTAGAAGACATGTTATTGAAGCAGTGTCTTGTTCCCTCTGATTATAACTGATCTCGTCAGTCGCAGTGGAGATGCCTGTCTTCTATAGTTTGTGTCCTTCTTTTGACCTCATGGAAGTTTTGCGAGCTGAGTTTTTCTCCTGTGGTCTTACTTCTCAGTCACAAGGGTTCTGCTAATTTACAGGACGTGTCTATGACAACCTAACACACCACCTGGGGAGGTGCATTCTTAGCCACAGTTGTGAAATGATCTGGCATAAACCAAAATGACTTTCTGTTAGAGCTATTTTAAGAGCAGATCATTTCTCCAATGAGCCTCTCTAAATGAGAGAGAGGCTACATAAACAGTGGAATCAATTTAACGGAGAGGACAATTATGCTTAATGGAGGAAAAGGGAGATGGGGTGCTCCTAAATGAATCACATGTTGCTGTATTAAGAAGGAAAGGAATAGATCTCTACAGAGTGAGAGGGAGGGACTGACCAATGGCACTAGGTTGAACGAGCATAAGGAAGATCCCTGGAGAGACTCTGCAAGGGCTGACCTTTAAAGTCTTCTTTGTTAACAAAACAGCTGAACTTCACAGTCTTGAGGTTTGGTGTATGTTCTTTTGGGGCATATACTTCCTAGTCTGTGGGGTTTTTTTGCTTTCTGCACTTCACTTTAACCTGAGAGTGAACTAAAACTCAAACTGAAGTTTAGATAAAATGTGGCTGGTTTATTTATTGTGTGTCAAAATGTCTGTGTGTTCAGCTAATTGCATACAATTCATACAATTGCAGTATTTGCCAGAAGTTGAAAGTAAAAATAGAAATTACTTAATGTCAAATTTAAACTGCTTATGCTCTCTTGAAACTCCTGTGAAAAGTATGGAATATTTCAGAGCTCTAGGCACAATTGTGTTTATATCAGTATGTAAACCCAGGAGTTTAGGAATACATTTTTAACATGTTTGTGTTTTGAAATATTTATGGAAATTATTATAAAAATAGTACCAAAAAATTTGTCTGTAATGCAATCAAGAATTATTTGCTAAATTGTAGGTAAATTTAATGTTTGAACATATAAATAAACATGAAAGACCTAATTCTCTATTAATTCAAGACACAAAAATCACTCATCAGCACCTATTGTTTCCTATCTGCCCTAAACTTTCATGTCTGCTCCCCTTCCTTTTTTGCACACCCATCTTCTTCCATACAGGTGGTGATCCCTCCATTTCCTAGCTAAGTGGACACAAATGTTGTTTTGATATTTTTGTAAATTATATCTGTGAAGGAAAAAAATTTGAGCATTAGTTCTTTTTCTAAACAAGTATTCTGCTCCCATGGGGCTACCACATGCAGTCACATTCAGTGTCCCTGACATTCCTCTACAAAATAAAACACTTATAAAGGCAAGTCAGTTATGTGTTTTTAATACAAGTTTGGGGGTAAGCAATAAAAACCTAAGCTGGAATCCAGCCATTAGAATGAAATATTCACGTACTTATGTGGCAGTTACCTGCGTGGTGAAAGCAGAGACTTATCAACACTAAGCTCTCAATTACAAAGTTTATTTGTTATATCAGTGACTATAAGCCTTTACGAAATATGTATATATTTTTTTTAGGTAATGACAAACTCCTTCGTTTGTGGCATCCCGCTATTAATAGTCGGCCTACAGGGAAGCTATCAGGACACCAACATAGTATTGTGGACATTGTGACAAATGAAAAAGATCAACATGTCATCACCCTTTCCTCTGCAAAGGTAAAACACTTTTCTTAACTTCATGGAAATCAATGCTATAAATGCAAGTAGGAAGCTGTTTTTGCATAAATGCTTCTGATAGTATGTAGTCCTAATCTCAATATTTATCCGTTCATTCATAGTAAAAATAAGGTAGAGTTTTAGCTTTAAATTTCCAAATTATTTTCTATTAGGAAGACTAGGAACTACTTCACTTTTTGTTTTTCTGAATGTGACAAAAGAATACTTACAATAGTAGATATAAACATTCTGTTAATTTCCATATTACTTGGGTAATTACCAGAATTATAACGTAGTCTGTACCTGAATGTTTCATTCATGTAGCTCTGCCCTGCAGAGACTTTTTACAGCTTCATTGGCCCTTCTCTCTGCCTGTCAGCCTACTAAATCCATAGATGAAGTTTTTCTTGCACTGGTAACTCTGTACATCATATTCAAATAATAGCCTCGTTCTGAACAGTGTTATTACAAGGCTTACTGATCCAAAACATTGCCCATGAACAGGAATACTAATAAATTTATTTGTGGTAAACCTCAACAGATATGCAGAGAGAATACACTCACTAGGGTATCAAAAATCAGTACTGTATTTGGTGGCAGGCAAGACCAGGACACATTGTACTGAAACCTAGAATTCATGTGAATTATTTTGAGCAGACCTCTTTATTTACACTGGGGCATTTTGGCCAGTGTGCAATACTGCTTTCTGGAAAACAACGTGATGTTTGATTTAACTGAAAACAGATTGCCCTGAGCCACTAATAACAAAACAAACATATAACAACAAATAAGAAGATATTTTGGAATCTGAACTCAAATAATACTTCCATTTAAGAAAATGAAGATTCCTTAAACTAGTCTAGCGCATGAGCACTTTGCACCAATATTAGAAGGATTAGTCACAGAACAATTTACTTGTAAACTGTTGTAAGGTAGCTATTAAAAAAAAAAAAAAACATGTATATTGAATTCTCTCATGACAAAACTTAAACTTACTTTTTTGGGATTATAACATAAGAATACTTACAAATTAGGTAGACCTATAGCTTTGTGAATAATTTCTCTATGTCCTTTAGTTACATGAATTAGTATTTCTCTAGTAGTGATACTGAGGAAGAGGGGAGGGCACAGGCAGGGATTGCCATAATTCTGGGCTGGTAAACTGGCTTCAGAATATAATATTCCTGGAAATATATTTTCCAAAGGAAATGCTATTAAATTTGTCTGGAGGTTTTAAGTTATCTTTAGTGTTATTCCACCAAAATACAGACTCGGATTTTCACATAATACATGGACTCTTTGCTAAAGTGTCAGCTTGGAATCATAGATTATGTCATTGGCAGGATAATGAAAGTGAAGGTATTTAACTGTAAATATGAATGTATATAACTCCTTGATTTGCATTATTCTGCAGAAGCCACTAACCTAATTTTAAGGAAACATTTTTTCCAAAATGCCTGCAGCAGCCTGTTCTTTTTATTTATAGCTGTAATTTCATTGATATGTATCATTTGGGGGTTATAGAAAAAGGAGCAAGTGAGGTATTTCCCACTGCTACAACTATTTTCCACCTTTTCTCTTAGGTCTCAGGGATTACAAAGTAACATAATATGGCTTATTCAAACATTGAAGCAATATATTTTTTACTGAAGAGAATGCTGGTAGAATATATAAATCCTTAAAAGATTGCTTCTTTAGACTTGGAACTACAGCTAAGCAGCATCCATGGATGCTTCAGGATACACTGGATAGAATCAACCATTATATGAGTTGAATATTTCAACCCAGGCAAGACAATACTGTCCTACATAAAGGTACTTGACTTGCCTGGTTACTACATTGGCACTACAGTATTTGCCTACAAATACCAATACTGTAATTTAATAGGAATTGCTAGTCTTTTTTAAAGTGGGCCCAATCAGATGAAGAATTATTTGTATGGAGAACATGGTACTATGAGAGCAATCCGAGGGGTAGAAAAATAAAAAACTGACCTAACACCCCAGCCTGGATGGAAGAGTGCTTCATATGAAATCTCTGCTGTATTTATTTCTTCCTCTTCTCTATGTCACTCAGCCCTTCATTGCCCCTTCCTCTTTATAGTTAGTTTGCTCATTTTTATTCTCATCCTTCAGTCTGAAGCATTTATAAATTCATTTTTTCATATTACAGAACTGAATGCATTTAGGAAACACTGAGGGGAAAAAAGAAGAACACTCATAGGGATAGGATTATTAAATCTGGATATGTGGCAGGAAGCAGGTCTTTAAAAGATGATTTTATACTCATAATGCTCTGTGAAAACAAGAAGATTAAGGCCAGTGGCAGAGAAAAGGCCAGACCAGACTGCACAGCCCTTGCACTGAAAGGCTGTGAAGCAGTGACAACTGCTCTCTCTCACTTAGTGTGGAGTGGGAATTCACAACTAAAACAATGAAGGCTGAAACTTCATGTCTTGCCTGCTTGTGGTCAATGGAAGTCAGTTAGATGAAATTTGCTATGCCAGCTGTTCCATTGATTTTACTAGAATGCCTCTAGTGGTGGATTTGTTTGAATTAGACCACTTAAGTGAGTCAGGTGAGCAAGATTTGACCCTACAGGCTTCAATGCATAAAAGCAATCTCAGTTTTGTTTGACGATCAGTGGGACTAGGGTAAGGAATATATTCCCAGACTTCATATCATGGTGTAGTATCATTTAAAAAAAAAAAAAATAAAAATTAAACCTTTGTTTCAGTCAGTGTAGGGAATAATCTTTGGTCTTTTTCGATTTAAAAGAAATTTAACTTTTGGCAGTTAATAGTGCAAGAGGAATGCACACATTTATACATGGTAGGAGATTTTATTTATGGTAGGAGATTAGTGCAATAAACAGGATGATTTCTTGCATCTCTGTTCTAAGACATGGCAGAATTTCATTCCATTCATAATTTCTTATGCAAAATCTGATGCAGCCAACTTCATGAAAGCCCATAAACATTTCCTTGCTGAAATTTGCCCATAGTAAATTAACTCTTCTATATTTATGTTAGTTTTATTCTTACAGAACCCAAAGGCAACTTTTAGGGTTTCATGGAAGATACGATATGTTATTTATTTTTTTTCCTCAGTTTTGAATATTTACTCAAACCTTAATTCTATCAGTCTCCAGTCCTCTCTCTCTGTCTTGCTTAATGGCATACAGGCTGTGTGATATCCCAGTGGGAATTCATAAATGTCTTGCCTGCCTGGAACTAAGCAGGTGATTGTATCCCTATCTGTAGGTTAGTGTGGATGTTTATAATCTAACCTATTTTGAAAGCTCATGAACTGTTTTAAGGATATATTTATAATACAGTTGTTTGTCTTCCCAAAAAGTGAGAGCAGCTGAGCTGGAATTAAACAAAAAATTGTTTAATTTATGTCAAACCACTGCTAACCATGGCTGTTACTGAAATGTACTGCATATCAACAATATTGAATTTAATCTAGATAATTTGAAAAATATGCATTTGGGAAATCTGCTGCAGTCATCCTTCACAGAAATTATGTGGTCACATCTATATCAGATACATTTTTTGTGTACTGCTTTGAAAGTCAAAGTTAATCCTTCCTTTGGACTGTGCTTTTATTCTCTTTTGTTTATTTGCTCCTCCCAGATTTTCCTCTTATATTGCATAATCCTTCAAGAACATTGAGTATTCTTCTTTGGACTTCTCATGTAACTTAACCAATTTTCTGTTATTTCCTGTCCCATTTTCTGTTATTCAAATTACTTTATCTCTTGGATAGTCTGCAAATAAGCCCTACAGAATTAGCATACAGAAGAGAAGACTCAAGAGGGATCTCATCAACATATATAGATATCAGAATGGAGGCTGTAAAGAACATGGAGCCAGGCTCTTTTCAGTGGTGCCCCATGACAGTACCAGAGCCAATGAAAACAGAAACACAGGAGGTTCCATTTGAACATCGGGAAACACTTCTTTTACCATGAGGGAGACTGAACACTGGCATTGGTTGCTCAGAGAGCTTGTGGCATCTCTACCCTTGGAGATATTCAAAATCCATCTGGGCATGGTCCTGGGCAACTGGGTCTAGGTGGCCCCACTTGAATAGGGGGGTAAGACAAGATGACCTTCAGAGGTCCTTCCAACCTCGACCATTCTGTGAAAAAGTAAAAGGGATTAGAACTAATTTAAATCTACTTTTTTTTTGGCTTATACTTACATTGTCCTTCTCTAGTTCTTAGATTTACATGGTGAATAATGTACCTGCATGCTTAGAACCAGCATGCAGCTGGACTGTGAGGAAACTATGTGTTCTAGGTATGGTTGTGTCTTTGCAAAATGATGTTTTGTTTCTCAGTATATCTTAGAATGCATAAATTTCCTTCTCAAATAGATTGTCCTCATGTATTCTCAGCATACATGAAGGAAACAATCCATTAGATGTGCTGTTTCTGGGCAAATGTTCAATGGTTAAAGCATTAAATAATCTGTATTTGCTGCAGATTGAATCAGAGCTAGAACTATATTCTGCCTGTGCTGGTTTATAGAGTTCTTCTACCAGAAAACTGAGATCTAGGATTTAAGCTATGTTAAAAATAAATCTCCAGGCCTGTAGTTACTTGGTTGCTTATTTTTGTATGAGGGAATGCAGAAATAGTAGATTTTCAAAATGTAAACTAAAAATTGTGTAGTGGGAAATTACTACCAAACCCTATGTCTAAGGTGAGAGCATCATTCTAAGGTTGGCTGAAGACTGACAGGAGGAACCTGACTTTGAGCTCTTCTGATATGGGTGTTCATAGGCAGTCACCTCTGTCCTACACATCTAGCTTCCTGCTTCTGACCCACACACCACCATCTAAATGGCCACTGAAACTGTTCTCCAAAAACGCTGAGAGTTACTTCATTTTTGCTTTATGGGTCTGTCATCAGCACACCCAACACACAGGACAGAGACAGACACAGAGAGGCTTTACACACTCTCAGTCATTGCATAGCAGCCAGTAAATATCATGCGGGTTCATTACTATACAATTAGACTCACTAGTGCATATAAACCAGTTTGATTTCTTTACAGCATTCCTCTTGCTTGGGACAAGAAAAGTAACCTTCTACATTACTAGGTTAGTGGTACTATTTGAGGAAGTGATTTGAAATGTTCGTAATTTTGAACTTCACCAAATTACTGCCTCAATAAGGCAGTAGTTACAGTACCATCTGCTGCACCATGTTGCATTAATGTGCTTAGAGCTAAATCCTCCTTGCCTTAGCCTCACAAGTAATCCCATTGACATCAATTTGTTCATAAGTCTTCTGATAACTACAGAGAGTTGTACTACTTTGCAGGATCACCTTCAGGGATCACAAGACACACAACAGCCTTTCTCAGCAGATCACTTACTCTATTAAATAACACAGCAAGCAGAACTGCAGTTCGACCTCTGCTTCATGCTTGATGATTTTTGTCTTTGAGGGCTCAGATGTTCTGTATGAAATTGTAATTTTTTTCACATAGACAATAGAGCCTTCAGTGCCTCTCTGAAACAGCTGAACAGTGTCTCAAATAGGGGCAAATAAACTAAATGCTTCAACAGAAAATCAACTTTAATAGTTCTTCCCATCTATGCCTACTGCAAATGCTGTGGCTAGTGCAACCTCTTTCTGCCCCAAGAGTAGCTGGATTTTGGAGTTTCCTGCATAAGTATGTTTCCATAAATTGTTTTAAAGACTTGCCACATCACCGTTCTGTAAAACTGAGGAAAGTTTACTGTCTTTTTCAAAAAACAAATGTTCCTGAATTCGGAATACGGAGAGTATCAGCACAGGGATATGAATCTTTGGAAGCACTTGAAGGAATTTACTGTGTTACTGTTTTCTCTTGAGAGTCGTTGAGGTATTTTCTTTAAAGCAGTGTTTTAAGGTCACTTTCTTATTCTTAACTAGCAGTAATTTGAAGGTATTATCTTTCGATGGGGTGAGGGGAAGGGGAGTGTCCTCATAACAATCCAGCAAGAGATACGGTGTTCCTGAGCCTGAACTTTATTGTACTGAGAGCATATAGAAAATTTATATACTAAATTTGCCTTGCCCTGTTTCTCATCTTTTTCTGTCTCCCTCTACTATTCCCATTTTAGCTCGTAAGACGGATCTTTTGCTTTTAGTTTGTCTGTGTGTGTGTATTAAGACAAATAGGTGAAGGATGTTGCTGTTTTTACGTGCTCACAGAACATAGGCTTTAGAACAGATGGAAAAGATAGTTCAGGCTTTTTTCTGTGTTCTAAATTTTAGGGTCTGAAGGAAGATGGTGCTTGAGAGAAAAATGTTTATGTAGGTAAATATACACATTTAAACTTTTTAAGGGATCTCAGGGGGCTTTGGCAAGAACTCCCACTGAATTCTGGAGTGATTTCATTCCTAATTTTGCTTAGTGTCTGTGGAAATTTCATCTGTTACTATGTGGTTTTGCCCTTGGGTTGAAAAACGAAAGCCATGAGAAGAACAACCCAAAAGACAAGGAAGTGATCCAGACTGTGGTCCTGGAGAGGGTAACAGAGTAGCTTGCTAAAGCTGTGGCAGCCAAGCTAGGAAATAGGGGCATCGTGCATTCCCCTGGTGCCCCTGTACTGGTTACCAATGGTGTGAAGGAGGCTGGCCACAGTGTGGGAACAAGGGAAGAATCCCTGCTCTGCCAGCTCTTAAGAAATGTACGTCTCTGGGTATAAGCTAGTTCTGCTAACAGCCAAACTGAACCAGATTTTTCATTAATGTAAGCCAGTGTTGTTGATAGAATGTTTCTGAAGTAGAGCTCAGCTTTCCTTGTAAGGTGGGAACTGCAGAAAGAAGGAAAGAAGTTCTTTCCAAAAACAGTTGAAGCTTTTTCTCTCCACAGTCAGCCTCCTCCATAATGTGTTTTGTTTGCTTGAATACAGTCTATTCTGTGATTTCACAAGTTACAGTCTAGAAGCATTTTGCCATAAAGAATATGTTTTCAGAAGGCTTCAGGGATTCCTGGCATTTGTCAGGCTGCTGTGCAAATTTCTTCAATAAATAAATAAAACGGCAATGTTAGTATTATCCAAACATTCCTAAGGCAACTCCTGCTAGTCACCTCCTAATTTCCAAATCAACATGCCTTTTGTTGCCGCTCTTCATGCATGAATTCATGCACAGTCATGTGTGTTGATGCAGATGAACAGCAGTGACATAATATCTCGCGGCCATGCTGGTGATGCCTTGTGTGGGAATTACTCATGTGGAACCATGGTTTATGTAATCTCCCCATCCCTGCCCATGGGCTGGGAAAGGAAGAAGGCCAGAAGGAAGGGAAGAGACTTATGAATGCTGTGATGTGTCCAGGTTTTTATTGTCAATTTAAGTAACTGTATTTTCTTAGTGTGGTGCTGGCATCAATAGCTGAACAAGCAGCAAGAAATAGTGCAAAAAGCTCTTATTTATATTCATTCATGCTGTAAAATTATCCTTTCTTATTGCTTTGACAAATCAGCTGTCAAATTTATTGGACAATTGTTTATTTATTTATTCAGTTGTTGACCAATTGAGTAAATAGTATATGAGATTATTACGGTTGTCTGTCTTCAGTTTCATTTTGTATAATTTTACTAACTGTGTAACAGATCTGGGTCACTAATTCTCTGTTCAGTGAGTTATTCTTTTCACCTGACTAGAGTATCATAGAATCATAGAATGGTTATAGTTGGAAGGGACCTTGAAGATCATAGAGTTCCAACCCCCCTGCCATGGGCAGGGGCACCTCCCACTAGACCAGGTTGCTTAAAGCCCCATCAAGCCTGGCCTTAAATACTTCCAGGGATGGGGCATCCACAACTTCCCTGGGCAACCTGTTCCAGTACCTCACCACTCTCACAGGAAAGATTTTTTTCCTAATATCCAATCTAAATCTCCCCTCTTTCAGTTTAAAACCATTACCCCTTGTCCTATCACTACACTTCCTGACAAAGAGTCCCCCTCCTGCTCTCCTGTAGGCTCCCTTCAGATACTGGAAGGCTGCTATAAGGTCTCCCCGGAGCCTTCTCTTTTCCAGGCTGAACAGCCCCAGCTCTCTCAGGCTGTCCTTATAGGAGAGGTGCTCCATCCCTCTATCATCTTTGTGGCCCTCTACTGGACCCGTTCCAACAGTTCTATGTCCTTTCTCTGTTTAGGACTCCAGAGCTGGACACAGCACTCCAGGTGGGGGCTCGTAAGTGCAGAGTAGAGGGGCAGAATCACCTCCCGTGACCTGCTGGTCACACTTCATTTGATGCAGCCCAGGATATGGTTGGGTTTCTGGGATGCCAGCACGCACTGCATCTCCATAGATACCTGCTTCTGATTAATCTTCAGTTCTTACAGCTGTTTTTACATGCTGTAGTTGTGACTGTGCCAGAACTGAGCTTGGAGATCTACCTGCAACATGGCCTTAACTTTTATCGACTTTCACCACCAATTCTTCTCTCTGTTTTTGCTGGTCTACTGTCAGCTGAATGAACAGTTTCATCATTTTTTCTATTCAACTTGATTTAATTTTTCAAGCCTTCTCACTGTCTATTTCTCCCTAAAGCTCATGTTGTATGCTTTAGAAATTGCATGTCTGAGTAAACTCCTGAAGTGTAATCAGAAGTTTATCAAACTAGTAGTTCTTATGATTCAGTACTGTCTGAGAGAATATTTAACCTCAGTAAGAAGTTGTTTAGAGCCTTTTCCCTTTGAGTTTTACTGAAAACAAATGAAATATTAAGGAGAAATTTTCTTTCTACTTAAAATTCTGGAACACTCGTGTGAACTTCTCTCTGGTGCCAAAGGATCTGTGTTTTACATCTGTTTCTTTTCTTCCCTTCCTTTTCAGATTTTGCTGGGTCCTCCGCAACTTCCTTTAAAATCGGGTTACTGATAATAATCTCAAAATCTGGGTATCTCCCTTAAGAATTTCCATGCATTATTATCTCTCTTATTATTATTCTGCAAACAGTGAGCAGTCTTCTATTTGTTTGGGATTTTTTAGCAATGGTGTTTTTTCCATGCCAAGATCCCTTGCAATCAACTTTTCATAACATGAACATATCCACAAGTAAAATATTATGGAACCCAGAACAGAGGGAAGTGACCCAGACTGAATTTTCTGAGTTTTCAGCAGTGAATTTGATTGTAACTTTTTTCTTTATGTCATCAACAGATGTCATGTTCTTGCCTTTTCCTCAGAGTCCTTCCTGTCAGATTTCTAGCTTGGTGTCAGGCAAGATGAGCTTTGCAAATCAAACTTTTAATGATAATGTAATCCATCTGTCTTCTACCAGTCACCAGCATTTCTAGGTCAATAGCACACTGACTGTGCTGAGTTGGAGTTATGTACCAGACAGTAGTTTCTAGCACTTCTGATATAAGACTAGCTGTAAGTCATTTCCTGAGGCATAACTTGTTAATAGCCTTAGCAAGTAGCTTATGTCATTAAAACTTTTATGAAATCATATGAAAGTGCTGAACAGAGCTCTGCATGCTTTGTTCTGTCTAATCTCCCTTTTCTAAGGTGCCAGAGATTGTGCTATCAAAAACAGCAGTCAGAAATAATAAAAAAAAAAAAAGTAATTTCCTAATGAACCTCCAGTCTTCCTGTCCCAATTTCACTTGCTTCTTTTCCTGTTACAATGCCTATCTGTTATGGACAGCAGCTAAGGCAGGTTTCAAGAGGTATACTGGACTGTCTTTACACAAGAAGCAAGCTAATGTACAGCTGTTTTTACCTGTGGGTGAATTAAATACATTTACCGGAATGTAACATGAGAATCTGCACCCAAGCTGTCTGCTGCAGACATCTTTGGATGTGGACCTACCTTTGCCATAATGCTTGTCACACTACGGGAGATCCTGGAATGAACAAAGGAAATGGCAGTGGATTTCCCTATGATATTTCCTAGGAATTATTTTTTTTTCTTTCCTCATCAGATCTAAAATTATTGGTCTTTTAGAGAAGTAGCTGCCCAGCCCCAGTCAGGGGGCTTCCTGGCCAGGACTATGAAGTTAGAATTTGACTAAATGCATCAAGATCACCTCAGAAAAACCATTGAGATCTCAACTGAGTGACAAAGTTAAGAATAAGGAACAGCTGAGAGAGGAAGACCTCCGGGGACTGTAGCACAGAAGCAGAATTATACACATAATATTTCTGAGACATAGCTCAGTTACCAAATTCAGTTGACTATTTCATGGGTTTGTGCTGATGTGTTTTATGGACTTCCATTTTATGCAGCATTTAATCTAAAGATTCAGTGATTTTTGTAAACACCCACAACACTCCCAGCATCAATGGGAGCATTAAACAAACATGTGTCTTTGTGTTAAAATCCAATTAAAAATGTAACCCTACCTTTTCACAACACAGTTGAAAAAATACAAATAACTTGCACAAATGCCTCTATAAACCTTACCGCAGTTTTGGCAGATGAATAAGAATTACAGGCAAGAGGTAGTGGCAGAATAATTTTAGAGAGAACAGAGAGATTATCTTGCAGGTAAATACGCCATACTAAAAGCCATAGACTCTGTGAAATTATATCATCATGTCTTGCAGGTTTAAGAGCAGTTTGCATAGGATAGCAGTAATTTCAACACAGATTTTGATCAGGCAGGATGGATAAGTGTTGTTAAAATATAATTATTGATGAGTAATTCTAGAGTTTAAAGACAGTGTGTGATTTCTGTTGAAATCGGAAGCAAGAACAAAGGTATGTAACATATCTAGTGTTCCTTACAGGGTAGTACCCCAACTGTGATCAACAGCGTTTGCTTTTGGAGAGCAAAAGAACTATGTATGCATAAGAATGATCCTTCTGCAGCGTGTTCTCATCCTAATTTACTCCTGCTGTCAATCCAAGTTTTCAGGAATTCCTTTATCTAGAACCTTCTGAAATTTATCTCTGTACTATTATACACTGTTTAATAGTCCAGTTCAAATAGAAGTTTTTAAACTATTGGCATTTATCTGTATGTAACCAAAAAGTATGACACAATGGAATCATCTTGTCATTGAGGAGTAGAACAGGGTCTCAGGAGATCTGATTCCACTGTCAGGTGAAGATTACAAAACTCAGTATTTCTGTGCCTTTTATTCTTAGCAAAATGGGGATACAGATATCTTTGGTATTTGCCTTGCTTATTTGGGGAGGTACCATGCTTAACAATGTGATTTTCATTGGAGGTTATAACATCACTGTCATAAAAAGTAGTTAAAAAGCCAATGTGATACATGATACAGTACTAGATTTTCTCCCCTCTCTCTCCCTCTAGATTTTTAGAGTGTGGGATATACAAACCCTTTCAGCGCTGCAGGTCTTCCATGATAATCAAGGTTGTCCTGGAGAGATAGAGACCATTGCCATGGTATTTGACAATGATCGTGGCACGCTTATCACTGGTATGTTACTGAAATTCATATGTGAAAGCATCCATCCCCCTTCATTACATACAAATGAAGTTGGGTACAGGACTAAGGTGTATGAGATGTACAGAATACTAGGAGAAAAAGATATTTCCACATTAAGACTATTTTAAGGTGGGTCTTGTTACATTTGTTGCTAATTTCAATATAGAAATATGCATGAAAACATGTGAATTAACAGGCACGAGAGGAAATGAGAAAGGCTTCTCTGAAGGCAAGGTGAGCCATCCTTAGAAAAAATAAACTACAGATATTGTTCTGTAGCCTTGTTGTTTCTTGAAAGGTACTAAGTTGCTGGTCTTCCCCTAACTATTTCTCTAGCAACCTCCTCCCATTTGGAGATCAAAGCAGCGAATTATAGTCTCTGCAGAGCTCTTACAAGTGTATTAAAACTCCTTATGTAACTCAGTAGCTAAAGAGACTCACAGTCTGTGGTGTCAACAGAGGCACTGTATAATTGATCAGGAATGAAATCTTATGGGAACTCATCCCAAGGTTTTTGGGCTCTGTTTCCTGACTCTGTAACAGGGAGTCTGCAATCTTCAAGGGACCAGAGCTTCACCAGTGTCACTAAGGATGTTAGCCTTTTCTATCTAAGGCATACTCTGGAAACTGGCAGTGTTTGTCTGCCCCAGATACAGTCGCTGGAAAAAAAACAGCTGTGAACCTCTTCTGAGGCTATAGAGGCCTGAGACATACCAGGCAAATAAGGTCATTATCTTTGGAGACAGCTTTTTCTGTCCTTGGTTCAGGAACAAGGTAAAAGCTTGAAAAGCTTATCAAATCTGAGAAATGAATGATGAATGTGAAACATTTTGTTTTCGGTTGACCTGGTAGTTTCTGCTGAATCTTTGTGCCGTTAAAGTTGTTTTAGAAGCATAAATACATACACTGAACTAGAGGCGACATGCTGCTATATGCATTTAGGCATTTGGAAAGTTCTGCAAAGCTTAAGAAACTTCAGCTTCTAGGTGTTATTTTAAAAGTGTCCAGAATATTAATAAGCCTAGCTTTAAAAAAATTTTAATCATGAAAGATTACAGATATGATCTTCAGTTCAAATTTAAGTTTATGAGATTTTCAAGGCTCAGTAATAAGGGATAAATGGATAAATCCTTGACAAAAAGATGTAACTTTACCCTTATAAACAATGATTGGAACAGTGCTGTGTAAAAATCTCTGTGCTATGTTAATGATTCCATTAAAAGGCTAAGTGAATTTCTCCTTGTCCCTGAAGAGGGCAAGAGACTGAGTCTATATGTGGGTGAATGACTTCTCATTGCAATGTACCTGACTATACAGAGATTTTCAATAATTAGTTCACTAACATCCATAAATGACAGCTCACCTTCATGCTTCATTTGAATATTGCCACAGCTTTCCTCCTGTGCCTTTTCCAAGCTGCTGGCCTCGATGCCTGGACTTACGCCAAGTACTAGGCAATTTTGTCCTATGCTGCCTACTCGCAGCTGACTGCTGCTCCTCTGCTGGTAGAACAGAGGTAATACTGGAACTGAACTGGGCGGCTGCATGTGAGCCTGCACTGTAAAAAATCTGTCCTTTCCTTTGTCTTGTTTTCCCCATCTGTCTCTCCATCATTACAGTCCTTCTGATCTGACAGCACTGGAAGGTATCTGGAAAGCACCGTTCAGACATGTGGTGCCATATAAAGGAAGACACTGGAAAGACATTGTCATTGCCCGCAGGTTGAATTGCTTTATCTCTAAGAAAGCGGATACCAGTATTTTAGCGATATCTGCCTGTATCTGCCAGTTGGAGTTTTATTTGTCTGAGTTGATTCTATTCCATGCCAACTCACTCTGGGACTGGGAAATGTATGACTCCTAATGATTTGGAGCCAGGGTATCAATCCCATCAAAGTTGGGTAGGTGGTTGTTTAAGGCAGATGAATACCTAGCCATCGTTTAACTGGTGCTTTGTGCAGAAAACATGCCTGTTTTTCTGGTTTAGAGAATAGATATTCTCAAGAAACAGACAATATTCTTTATGCTCTTCAGAAGAAGTCAGACGAACCCTATGATTTGCATAAAAACTTTTTGAATCCAAAGAAAGTAAGTAGTACTGTACACAAAATCTGTATATTCTGACTCCTATCACCCTGTGCAGGTTCAACTGTCATTAATATTTATACCCTAACTAATATGGTACAAGCCACAAGACAGATGCCACAGACACATGAGAAAAGAATCAATGCTCTGGTTTACAACAGGGCTTTTCACCAGATTCTCACTATCTGCTCTGAGTCAATACTAAAGGTGAGTTTAAGTAAGTTGTCACCATTTAAACTGGAAAAGTCAGCTTTTATTCTTTTTGTTACAAATAGGTTACTGAGCAATAAGTCATTAGTGTCTATTATTCAAAGTGTTGGTATTGTGGCTGTTTTTGTGCTCAGATTCTCCAGGGAAGTGGTAGCCATGATGAATAAACTATTTGGGTTCAGAAGCATTGCTTTTGTCAGAAAACTACATCCCTGACCTTCACTGACATAATTGCACTGCAATGGAGATGCTGGATTTAGTTATAATTTTGTTTCCTTTGGCTGAACCGGTTTCTTCTCCTGTTCCTGCAGTGTATTCTTGCAAGTATAGCAATAGTACTGAAAAGCCATTGGCTATTTAGTAGCTACACTGGAAAATTTTAACTGCATTGATATCAAACTGTACAGTCAATTGGCAATTGATGCAAGCACAATTACACATTATTCTTAATTCAGAGGCATATCTGATAAGCCTCTCTTGAAAGTTTAGGAAGTGCTTGAGTTCCAGTAAGCTTAGTAGAATATAAAAATGTAGTTTAGACATTTGGACAAATGTACTTTGGACATATGGACTGATATGAAAAAAGTCACTTTGTTAAAGTAGGACTGTGTGAAAAGATACCACCTTTCTTCATTAAAATTGAAAAGTTTCATTGACACATATAATGCCTCTGACTTTTTAACCTCCTGTTTTGCTGCTTATTCTTTTGTCTGATCTGCTTCTATTTGGCTAGCAGTTCTGAGGCAAATTTACTAACCTTCTGTAGATTCTTTTCTAATTCAAATGATTTCCGAGAACATGTTGTCTTGAGCCTTAAGGATTTCATCCTTAGGAATGAAAAGGATTCCTAAGGATTTCTAAGGATTTCATCTGAGGAAGAAGTATTGAATATAATAGCCAGTTAACAAGGAAAATAAAGTGATGGAGATCACTTTTATGACTTTTTATCATATCTCTATTTGTGCTGAAACATGCATGAAAAGATTCATTTTACCTACTAACTTTACCATTTTCATTTGAACCACTAAATATAGTTGTCATACAAGTGTCAGAAAACCCTCAGATTAGTAAGATGAATCATAAGATGAATCAAATAATTACCATCTTATTTTTTCAGGTCTGGGACTTAGAAACAGGATATCAAATATATCAGATTGAAGATGCGCATGGGCTGAATATTGAAGTGACCTGTGCAGCCATTGAAACAAATGGTTTTTATCTTGCTACTGGAGCATGTAATGGTAAAGCAGTTAAACAATTAATACATTTTTAGTACATTTATTTAAAATTACATGTGACATGAGCAAACAGAACTCTTTACCTTGACCGTCTCAGTGACAGAAGAATGATTTTTGGCTTTCTTCCAAGATGTGAGGAAGTGTGTATAGAAAGGAATGCGCAGCTGAAAATGGATTTTATTTGATAGGTGATTCATAGAAAGGGGATTCTTTGCTGCTTGAGCTCTGGTACTTTGCTAGCCTATTGCTCCACCGAAGACTATCATGGAAGACCATTCCCAAATGAATAACATCAAGACCAGAGGAAATGGTCTGAAGTCACAGCAGGGGAGGTTTAGACTGGATATTAGGAAGAATTACTTTACTGTAAGAGTGGTCAGGCATTGGAATGACTGCCCAGGGAGGTGGTTGAGTCACTATCCCTGAAGGTATTTAAGAAATGTGTAGGTGTGGCACTTCAGGGCATGCTGTAGTGGCTGAGATTGTAGGGAGTGGGTTGAGGTTTTGTGTATGGTTGGACTTGGTGATCTCAGAGGTCCTTTCCAGCTGTGACATTTCTGTGATTCTGTGATCTGCAAAGCTCTTGGTCTGAAAAGATGATTCCTCATAGTACTTAGGACCTAGAACTGTGTGCCACACTGTAACTGAAGGGCTGCAGATGGAGAAAGGTAGTTTTTCAATTTTATAGTATCCAAGCTCAATTATATAGTGTCTGCAGGGACTGAGCACTAGAATATATATAGCTATGGGTTTCCTGAAGCTTTTGGTTGTGTTATTTAGGATGCATCAGTTTTAGGTAATTTGAAAAGACCCCTCTGATACGCAAGAATAACACTGGATTCTATAGCAAACTTTGATAATTTTGTAATCTGTTGCCACAGCTGAATAATTCTTCTTACATCCAAATGTTCAAGAGTACACACCTGAAGTATTAAAATATATGAAAGGTACTTCACATAATGAGGACATGGCCTTTTCCATGCAGCATACTAGCTAATGTTTCTTATTTATACGTGGGAGCAGAGATTCCACCCTTTATGGATCTTAAGAGCATGACGGGTGAATGCTATCAAGTCTTACAAATATGGAGTTATGTGTAGTAACTGCTTTACTTAAGATAATGCTCTAGCTCCTTCTTCTCACTAACTCTGCGGGAGGAGACCAGCAACCAGGTCTCTCTGCTTCCTTGCTGTAGCTCAGAACTTGAAGTTGTCTGCCTGACTGCCCCACTACTCCACTTGCTCTCTGATGGTATTAGTACAGAAACAGAAGTGAGATAGGGAGTGGACTTTTGTCCTTTGAGCTGCAGCATAAAACAGTCATGCATAAAGAGGGAAAAATGGTGGCGCTAGTGGTAAAGGTGTTTCTGGTAAGTTTTGTGTTCCTAAGGGTGCTTTCCAGTTGCAGCTTTTGAAAGATCAGTGACTCAGCTCTGAACCTTCACTTGGATTTTCTTTTTTCTTCTCCTTTCCCTGTGTGATCCAGTTCAAATTTCTGAATTTGAAACTCAGGTTATTGCTGAAACTTAATTCCCTTCTCTATATCTTTTTTATCCTTGTGTAGGAACTGTGAAAATCTGGGAGTTTGAAAGTGGGCAGGAAGTTAAAGCCTTGCCTTTGGCTCAGCACAGCAAAGATGAGTGTCGTCTGCTGAAGATAGTTTATCTGAAGGCTAATGAGAGTCAACACGTGCTTCTTGTTTTGGAGCAGAGTGGGAAGATGAAAACCATTCAGGTTTTTCAAATACACTGATATAATTATCAATTTTTATCTGATTTCATTTGGTAGCTTCTAATTTTTAAGGTAAAATAAGACTTTTTCATTAATTAGAAGAGAAACTTTTAAAAGCTGTGAAGGAACAATCTATTTTCTGCCTGTCATCAAATTAGCTTTCTGCTTTAAGTGTTAATACATTCATTAATCCATTGCTGGTTTCCAGAATTCTGATATTTTCTTTCCATACACTTACTATAATGGCACATGAATGTTTTTTCTGTTTGTGATTGAGGTTTCAGTAGTTATAGATCTATAAAGGCAAAAGCTTTACCATATTACCGTTGTTGTTACAGAGAGTGCTTACCCTGTGTAAAGAGCTTCTAGTTCACAAGCAGCTGAGACTGGTTAGAGTTTTCTTCCTCAAATTGGAATGTTTTACTTAGGACAAAATTCTCCTTATGAAACTTTAAATCCACTGTGTGCAAGGGAGCAAAGGTTGCAGGAAAAAGTAACAAGTTTTGTTAGACAAATGATACATTAGGGCAAAAAACATAAAAGCTCTCATCTTGGTAAATAATTGGTTACTTTTAAGCCTCCTTGAAATAAAAGGCTGCTTTATAAAGAGTTTGCTTTTGATATTCAGATTTTTCTGAAATACGACATCACAACAGTTACAAACACACACGCACCCTCAGTGTTATTACTGAAAATGTTAAACCAATCATGAAATGTAAATGTATCCCAGGACAAACAGCTTGGTGAAGAGTTGAATCTCTCCAAGTCTATATGAACCTAAGTACATTATTATGGTTTCAGTAATTCTATATGAACCTAAGTACATTAATATTGTTTCAGTAACAATTCACAAAATTGACAGAAATACTGAGGTTAAAGCAGAAAGTAGATACTGAATTTGTTACAGGCACAAAAACTATCAGGGTGACTCCCTGTCCTCTCTAGGCACAGTGAGGAGCAGTCTGTGACGAACCGTGGCTTAGTCCTGTCACACAACTGGAACAACCATCAGTTTTTCTGATATAGTAGATATGAACTGGAGACTAACAGTGTTAATAAAATAAGCAGCTATAACTAAAGAGACTTTATGAGGGTAGTTAAACTGCATGAAATCAAAAGCTCTGAGCTCCACAGCTGGACAGCTTCTAATATAACATCAGATAATTCAAAGTGAGCTGAAAGATCTCTGGCATTTCAGTTTGTAGTGTAGTCACATGGCAGGTGAAGTCTGTAATGCCTTTTGTAGTTTGGCTGAGAAACAAGCATTTTGCCACACACTTGCTGATCATTTTCATATGAATAGAGAAATTCTTTTGTTCCTCTTTCATTAAGTCAATTATTTTAATAGGGTAACTCAGTTCAATCATATCTGTATGTCACATGGATGCTTCCTGAGTCTGTGTCATTTCCAAAAAGGAATCCAGTTGTGTCTCTGTCATTGAAGCCTGACACCTTACAAGAACAATTTTTTCCGGATATTCAGCTGCTGTCTGACCCCAGTTCTCAGCTGGCAGATACAGAGGTGAGAAACACTTCAAAGTTTCACACCATTTACAGATTATTAACTGAAATGTTTACCATGCTGTCAAGGATTTAACATCTGAACAACAGCATAAGGCCCAAATTAATATTCCAAACTTTTCAGTACACCGAAAGTCTAAAATAAATCATGTAAGAGAACAATGATTTCTAAAAGCTATCTCTGCCTAATAATCCATTGCATGTCTGTCAACATGATTAAGCAGCTGCTCTAAACATACACTTCACATTCCTGCACAAAATAGTTGAGGTTCTTGTATGAATTCTTCTAGAAATGAAATGCTGTTCATTACTAGAGATACACTGACCTTCAGTAATAGCAGCACATAAAGATCAAGCTGGATGTTGAAGTGATTCCCTTTTATCTTCTTATTGCTTTGGTAAAATAAGACACCAGATTTACATTTCAGTTGTGGACTAGTTTAACTTGAATAGTCCATTATACTTCGGTTTTGTTTTGTAAAATTTCACTAACTCTGTAACAGATCATGATAATGTTTATGGAAAGGTCATGATACCTCTGTTCAATGATTTATACCTTTCACCTGGTTAGAGTATCTCTATAGACACCTACTTCTAATTAATATTCAGTTCTTAGAGCTGTTTTTACATGTTCTGATTGCAACTGTGCCTTCAATAACAGGTCAGGTTGGCAGATGGAGATCCTCTGTAGCAGGGACTCTCCTAGTATTATCACTCCCTGCTTCCTTCTGGTGCCTCTGTATAGCTCAAATACAATACTATTAAAATAGCACTGAATATGCAGTTGTTGTAGACATTGTCAATTCAGGCATCTTATTAACAGTTAAAACATTTCACTCTCTAGTGTCCACATTGCTTCTACTAATACTTTTTTAATGTTCTTTGTAGAATTTTGTACCTTCTATGGAAATTATGTGTTTTGATGTTTTAAAAGTAGAAGGATGCAGTTTGATAGCTACAGGAAGTGCAAACGGTACAATAATTTTGTGGGATTTTGAATCTGCTTCTGTGAGATGCCTGTAAGTATTGCTTTCATGAAGGCATTTTGATCTCCAATATTTCATACAAATTTTTCAAATGGCATACTGGAAGTTGTAAGATACTCAATTGTAAAGGGTGATGGACAAGCAGGAGTTAAAGTAGCAATTTATCTGTCCCCTCTCCCTCCCACTGCAAATTACTTTACTAGCTAGTTCTGACATTTCATGTAGGAGAAGTGATCAAGACAGAGATTCATTTGGTGAAGCGATGATGTCATTAAGAAAAGTGTTTTAACATAACTCAATGCTGCCACTAAAGTATGTACCTCATTCTGCCATTGACTAGAGACTGCTACTGAGCTGTAGAACCATCCTTATTTTGGAAGTTTCAGGTTTGGGAGGACATCCTGAAATAATGTCACTTTGGACGATAATGGCGGATGTGCTACGTTATCAGTATTGTTGTCTATACCTAGAAGACTAGATTTGCATTCAACAAGGAGAAATATGAAGTGATTTTGAAGAAATCACAAAAAACCTTTCATAGAAAGTGACAAAAAGGGAGCGTAGGATGTTTCAAGACATTCTCATGCAGATTAAGCTGCTACATAAGGAAAGTGAACAAGGACAACATGTCTGGTTAGACTGAGTGCAGCAGCACAGGAGTATTTCTGTGCTGGTGATGGAATACATGCCTTTGAAGACCATACAAAGTCAATATTTATCTATCCTACCCAATAGTTTTATCGCATATTTCATGTATAAAACTGGTATGTCTGTAAGAAAGTGAGCTGAGTTTTTGTGTACCATGAGAAATAGTCAAAACTTAATGCAGGTCTGGCTCTGTCATCCTTTGCTTTTGCCTCCATATATATGAGGAATTCATGTGAATGCATGGAAGATGGGGAAGTCAAGGCTTTCTAAGTAGACCCAGGGCTCACATGACTGTCTTGAATGCCAGGAAGAAGGTACTTTTCTAACATTATCTTAGCTAATTAACTTCAACATAAGTTATTTTACTTTTCTCTTAAATACCAATTTTCAAGAAAATATTTGGCTGAAAGTTGTGTTCATTATTCCATTAGATTCCTCTTTTTCCTGGAACAGGCACATTCTATACCCACTCTTTACTGACATGAACCCATCAGAATTTATTAACTGATTCTGAAAAACTGTGTCTAAAACTCTAGGTGACATGTGATCTGGGAAATTAAATATTTAATTTTTTATATTACAAATAAAGTCTGCAACTCTTTCTGGGAACAACAGGCAACCTATATGACACACCTTGTACAAACATCTTCATTTTTCAGCTGTAAAATTAATGAAGACAGCCAGGCTTCAGTTCTTCAAGCATCTGGAGTCAATGCCATGTTATTCCTTGTACGTAGAGTTTTCTCTTCCAGGTAAGGCATGTTTTATCTTCCCCCAGGACAGGCTCAATCATTTAGAATTTTGTTGTATTAAACTGATATAATCTTTGTCCGTGATAACTCATTCAAACTGAGATTTTCTTTGTATGTAATCAATTCCAGTTCAAATAGTTCATTAGCTTTCCCATCCTGAAATTTTTATAGAGTTTATGAGGCAAAGTCCCTGGTGACTGGAAAAAAGGAAACATTGCACCCGTTTTTAAGAAGGTTAGAAAGGAGGACCCTGGGAACTACCCACCTGTCAGCCTCATCTCTGTGCTTTGGAACAGATTCTCTTTAAAGCTAGATAAGGCACATGGAGGACAGGGCAGGGATTCAGAACAGCCAGCGTGGTTTCAGCAGGGGCAAGTCCAACCTGACCAATCTAGTGGCCTTCTATGATGGAGCAGGCAAAGGAAGAGCTATGGATGTCATCTCTCTAAACTTCTGTAACACCTTTGACAGTCTCCTTCTCCCTGAATTGGTAAGAAATGGATTTGGTAGGTGAACTGTTCAGTGGATGAGGAATTGACTGGATGGTCTCATCCAGAAGGTAGTGGTCAACAGCTCAATGTCCAGATGGAGATCAGTGACAAGCAGTGTCCTTCAGGGGTCCATGCTGGGATCAGTACTGTTCATTATCTTCAGTGACATAGACAATGTGACAGAGTGCACCCACAGCAAGTTTGAGGATGACAGCAAACTGAGTGGTTGACATGCCTGAAGGACAGGGTGCCATTCAGAGGAACCTGGACAGGGTCAAGATTTGGGCTCATGTGAACCTCATGAAGTTCAAGTGCAGAGTTCTGCCTCTGGGTTGGGGCAACTCCTAGTATCAATACAGGCTGGGGGATGAAGGGATTGAGAGTGGCCCTGATGAAAAGGACTTGGGGGTACTGGTGGATGAAAAGCTGGACATGAGCTGACAATGAGCCCTTGCAGCCCAGAAAGCCAACCGCATCAAAAGATGTGTGGCCGGTGGGTCATGAGCAGTGATTCTGCCAATCCACTCTAGTGAGACCCCACCTGGAGTATTGCATCCAGCCCTGGAGTCTTCAGTACTAGAAAGAGATGGATCTGTTGGAGTGAGTCCAGAGGAGGACCACAAAAAAGATCAGAGGGATGGAACATGTCTCTTATAAGGAAAGGCTGAGAGAGTTGGAGTTAGTCAGTCTGGAGAAGAGAAGGCTCTGGGAAGACCTTGTAGCAGCCTTCCAGTACTTAAAGGGCGCCTTCAGGAAAAATGGGGACAAACTTTTTAACAGGGCTGATTGCGATAGACAAAGCCATTAGTCAATGGCTTTAGAGGGAAAATTCAGACTGGATATCAGGTATACATTTTTTATGATGAGGGTGGCAGATATGCTACGTTATCAGTATTGTTGTCTATACCTCAAAGACTAGAATTTGGATTCAACAAAGGGTGGCTACACACTGGAACAGGTTGCCCAGAGAGGTGGTAGATGCTCCATCCCTGGAAACATTCAAGGTAGGTTGGACTGGGCTCTGAGAAACCTGATATAGTTGAAGATATCCCAGCTCATTGCAGGGAGGTTGGGCTAGATGACCTTCAAAGGTCTCTTCCAACGCAAACTATTCTATGATTCTAAGTGAGCTGCCCTAGGTACACACTTTGTATATGGGGTTTACATTATTGCATTTATTCAGATATTCATGTCAAAAACAAAGTAGCTGTGACACTGGTCTAAGTTATGTGGCAAGAACCTCTCATTAGCACAGTCAGACCTTTTATTGACTCAGAAACAAAAACACTGAAGGCCACAGCCAAATTTTCTTCTGGAGTTTCTTCCACAGAGTTCTATTTCTGAGCATTATCTTAAAAGACTGAGAATTAGTTAGTATAATTAGTAGAGAATTATTTGCAGAGCAAAGCACCGTGTGAAATGAAAGAGAACAAGCCATTGGCATTGCATTTTCCCCCTTCACTTCTTGAGGATGAACTCTAGAGTTAATTTTGATGTACTAAGGATTCAATTTGCTTAAAACTCCTGACAGAAAAGGCTGGCTGTTTAATCTGCAGATATTGCCTGGTTACTTGGATAAATTTCTAAAACACCAACAATCCTTAGTCTAATCAGCCTAATCAGTTCAGGCACTGTTTTATTATGCTTTATTACAGTAGATGTTGATTTCCAGACAGAAGACAGTATCTTCAAGAATGTCAGTGATCTCCAATAATTTCTTTCACACAGGAAAACTAGTTCCATGCTCCCTACGACTGCTGCTGTGAGGGATGGTTTCAGGGCCATTCCAGACCACAGGAGCCATTCTCTGTATCTACATAAGGTAGGTATAGTGGCTTCATGGATTTGGTAGCATTCAAAACAAAATTCTGATTTCTTTTTTGTTTTGGTTTTAAAATCCTGTAGCTTACTAAAACCCCTCCAGACACAAAACTAAATATCAAGAATTACAGAGAAATTATCTTTGTTCACCTAAACTGAATGAGGTGGGGAATTAAGAATACATTTTGTCAGGCAGCTGGCTCTGTGATACACAGAATAGCTGACTATCAAAGTGTTTGTCTGATGCCTATTACTAGCAATTCTGGCTTTCAAATGGAAGAACTGAATGGGAAAGATAAAATAAACAATCGTGAAATACTTGAATAAAAGTGGAACCACTTCTACATAGCAGCCACACTTGCTTGGATACAATGCTTTCAAATGACAGTAAGATATACTTTTTTAATGTATCATCAAGATGTCAGTGTCTCAATCTGTATTTTTTGCTAAGGATAGCGTTATGATTTTTGTGACACTTTTTGTCCTTTTATGCCAGAAGAACATGCCAGATCTGCAGAGCAATAAATAGCACTAGGCAAGAAGAGGAAAGTCCTGCTACCTCTCTGATGCTTTCCAGCATTTTTTTTCAGCAGGGCATGGCACTTTCATAGATTCCCAAGTAGATACAGGCCTAGATGTTCAATGCAAACTAAACTATACAATATCTTGTACTATGTAGTTGTTAGAATAACAAAATGGACAAACATTTGCAGCTCTTGAAAAGATCCCCATAAGCCCAACTCATGAAGCCTTACAGATCAATAGATAGGATGAGATTGAAGTGGTTTATCCTGTTCTAAGATACCTCACTTGTGGATGTATAGTTTTTCTTGCCTTATTTGACTTGGCAATTTTTGAGGCCCGTATACTGACTACTGTGGATCCTTAAAAGCATATAGAGTGAGGCACAAATGAAAGACTATGACAATTCTTATATGGAAGACAAAGATGTAAGTAAATGTTATTGCCCTTTTTGCAGTTTTTTCGTCTTTGCTCAAGGCAGTAACAAGACTATATGCACATACTAAATTCAACTCTCTTAAGTAAGAGATCTAGGTTACATTCACATGACTCTAAGTGATTAACTTTGCTTGTCCTAAGAAATTAATGCCATTCAGCCAAATTTAATTTTAGGATGCTCCTAAATTCCAATTAATTTCATGTGTGATTTGTTCACCTGTGATTTGGTTCTCTTCATATGAAATGTTTCTTGTTGTAACTCAGTACTGTCCCAGATTGAATGGATATTATGGAATATTTTAATCTTTCAATTAAAGAATATTAAGTCCTTAATATAACTTAAGTTAGAAAACTGTTCTACAGTTACACTCAAGTTCTATTTTCTAATTCTGTTACATTTTATTCTTTGCTTTTAGGAAAATGTAAAAAGTGATGAAATTAGTATTCAAATAACAGCAGGTATGGAAAGGTGTAGTTTCTCATTCTCCTTGTTGCTGATCCATGAGTTCTGCCCAGATTACCACAGAAACTGAGTTTGTCAGCTTGTCTGGCAAACTGTGTTTAGAATAATTGGGATATCATTGGTATGTGAATGACACACCTCAATGTCTTTTGCTTAGCCCTGATTTGCAGGGCTAAATAAATAAATTTGTTATTTCCCAAAGGCCAGGCCAGGATGCAGGATATGCAAGGGCTTAATTGCTGATTTTTCTAAATAGACATGATGCTGAAAACCTTTCAGAATTTGTCAATTATACACACTTCTCTTCCACATAAATATTTGAGCAATGAATTATTGAAATGGTATAGGAAGAGCCAACTTGAGTAAAGTATGAGTGAATGGCATCAGAGGCAAAATCTTCAAAAGCAGATGGAATTTTAGAAGGAAAGGTCTTCCCTAGAGTATATATCCTTAAAACAACAGAAACAAGAGAGAGCCAATTGCTTAAGAGTTCAAGTTGTATAAATGGAGTCAGTGAATTTGCAAGAAGTAAATCCTCTAGATTTTTCTGAATCCTTTACACATCCTCTGCTGGAAAGCAGACTTCCCCAATAGCAAGAGATTTATTAATCTGAAATGTGGGTTTAAGCTGAATTTATTTTGCAAAGAAAACATGCCCTGAAACCAGAATATCCCTAAGCCTTGTATCTGCTGAATGAAATAGATGCTCATGTAAGGTCCTGCATCCATGGGATATCCATTTCACTGAGGACCTTCATAGGACCCACCCAGCATCTCCAGCTCTGGGGAAGTCATAGCAGGAATTCAAAAAAGGTTCTCTGTGACCGCCACCTTGCACTTAGCCAAAGTTTTTAACTGGATAAGTAAGTATAAAAATCTATGATTCCAGAATTGCTAAGTGTCATTTAGTTACTGAACTTCCCTTAATTGATGAATTTATAGTAACCTTTAGCAAGCTCATGGAGAGGCTGCAGAACTGCCTCTCAGCTGTCCTGATGCCCACTGTCTTGCAGTCCTCCACTCTCACTGGTGCCTGTAGTTTCTGTAAAATCTTTTGCTGTGATTGTCCACACCATGGAGCTGGCTGTTTTAGATAAGATCATGAAGCTTGTTCAAATTTCTCTTCAGTTGTCTTTTATCCACATCTGTAATATTTTCAGAGTAATGCCATCTTGATGATGGAGTTTATTTTCAAATTTACTCTTTTTCTAATGTTATATAAATTTTGTGCATTCAAAAGCAGTAATAAAAATTATTGAGAAAACGTATTCTCATTTACATTCCAAAGCAGAAGACACAAGTAAGTATAACAATAACCAGTACTTGAAGATAAGTGAACAACTACCCAAAGCTGTGGCAGAACACTCACCAGTGTTGGCTTCTGCTCATGAAAATGGCTGTATCTGCTTATGGAGTATTCAGGTAACTATCTGAATGTCTTTGGGATAGGACTGTACAATTGAGAATGTAATTAATCTAATCTTTGGGAATATGCTTTTTAACTAGAAATTGCAGCAGCAAATATTTTATTGCATTGATCAATAGTTTCTTCCATAGACATAAATTTGTTTTGATTTAATGACTGTAGAAGAGAGTAATGGCAAGTGGAAAACAAAAAAAACATGATTTGAAATAATTATAACAAAAACTGACTGAAAGTTACGTGAAAATCTAGCAGTTGATTTTTCACCCACGTTGTTTACCTTCTAAGAAAGGATGATAGGCAAGGCAGAGTGTTCTGCTCTCAGAAAAAGGGAAGAAGTACCTCTGCAACATTGCCCAAGCCAGCTAGCACTAGTAGGTAACATTGGTCATTGTGGCAGAAAGTGATCACAATAGGTCAGTAATGTAAGGCTTTAACAGGAATCCCAGCAAAGGTAAGTCATAGGGAGAATTTTCTAGAAATATGGTAAGGTAGCTTTGCAGATGTTTTATGCAAAAATACGACATGACTGGAAACATCTCCAGGTACAGTAGGTGTGGACTTTGTTGGGTTTTGTTATCTTCATGACTGATACATTAGTGTGTTTAGATTCCTGTACAAATCCCCAAGTACAGATGACAGTGATGTCATCATTACATAAATTACACCGTCAGGATTCTCTTTATCTGCAAGACTTTCTCACTCACCTCCTCCCAAACTTGAAGAGACAGTAAGGGAGAAAGTCTACAAATGCTTGCTTGACAAATATAACAAGTTGGTAAAGGAAACATTGTGGGTCCATTTGCAGCAAAAAGAGGCATTTGGGTAGCAAATGAAATGCTTACTGATGATATTTCACAGCAAATGATAGATAAGTGGTAGAGTAGAAGTAGGTACAGATTGAATGCAAATTGCTTGAAGAGTGAAATAGCTTGTTCTTTTGATGTAGAAGAGATGGCAATCCAGAACATTTCAGTACATTTCAGCTATCTTGATCATACAGTAGATCAGGAAACTACTTTTCTAGCTGATTTCTGAATAGATATGGAATGAGTAATGCTCAAATCAATGTCTCTCAACTTCTGATGCACTAATTTACTTTTTTTTTTTCCATGTAGGCATTCAAAAGAGAAATATGTATTTGTTTATTTATTTGTTTTAGGGAAACTTAGTGAAAGAACTTTTGCCATTTTCAAAATATCCTTCAGTTCCTCTGACAGCACTACGTACAGACATCTCCACTAAAATGCTTTTGGCAGGCAGTAAGGGTGAGTAATGTTAGTCATTCTGTTCAGGACAGCTTGTAGGACCACAAAATAACATGCTGTAGATGTGGCAGAAACATTGAAATGAAAGTCCAAATGCTGCCAGACTTTCTCCATCAAAGCTATTATTAAATAATTGAAAAAGGTGTTTTCTGGTATAAAAGGAAGGTAAATTAAAGCTTAGCATTACATTAATAGCATTATTGGTAGAATTGCTTTCATAAAAGACATTACAATTTTTTTTTATTGACAAGCTCCACATATACTTTTTATTTGAGTTACTGTATTAATACCAAGGGCAAAGATTATACTAAGAACAAGCAAAAATTTCACATCCATGGTAATAAAGCTAAATAAAAACCTGCAGCTGTGCCTGTACCAAGAGCCATGATTCAGACAGTGTCATGGAGTGCACACTAGTGGCTTCAGCAGTATACTGTTATTTAAGGAAAGAAAGCACTTGTGCTAGCAGCTCATTGTTAGATAATTTGTAACACCAAATCTGGCTTTCATTTGGCAGAAAGTCCAGGAGTTTATCTGCTGTTTGATTCCCCTCCAAACCTTTAGAATCACTATTTATTAATTTATTTATTTTAGAATCACTAGAATGGCAATTTTCCTCTTCTGCATCTGTCATACAAAATTTTTGTCCTTTAATATGTCACTTTTTTTCTAAAGTACCTATTAGAACTGTTTCCTGCCAGCTTCCTGCTCTTATGCTGTCAGAAGAATGGAGCAAGTTGGGTTTTTTTTCCCATTTGTTTTAAAACTGAGCAGTATATTGACATTAATACTGAAAATTAAGAGGAGTTTCCACTCCTCATGGATTCAAATCAGTAAACGAGTTCAGGAAGGCAGCATGCACTGAAAAGCATTTTAATTAGTTGAGGAAAAGTATCCACCTTATTATCTATTCATCTGATACTCTCCCTTTGTCCTTTTGTGTTTGTGTTCATGTGTGTTTGCTTTCCATGCTTTCTGCGCCCTTCTGTCTGCAGTACTATTATCAATTTCTTGTTCTCATTACAGATTTTCCCTTGTTAGGAAAAGGTCAACTTCTCTGTTACCCTACTTGCTTTCAAATGCACAGCCCTAGAAACCAGATGTAATTAGTGTGAAGGTTGGAATTACACAAAAGTCTAGTAGCAGAAATGAGAGATAAGAGGCAACTTCAGCAGGAAAGAGGGTACCTAGGCAGGAAACGGAACAGGTGTCTGTCCTAAGGAAAATGGATCTTTGATTCTAGTTTCACATGAGTGCACTAAAAGGTCGTAAAACATTATGCTTTCAGTATATATACAATTAATCAAACTTTATCCATTTTACCAGGACTGAAAAACAGTTTTATCCCCAGGAAGCTCTCATAGCATAGTTGTGCAACAGATCATCTTGTCAAAACGATTCTTATCTCTTACTCATGTCACTTAAATAGTTTATGTTCTTTCCATTCCAAAACTGTCCAGTTAATGAAAAATTGTTCAGAAAGAGTATATATATTTCTTTGCATATTAATTATTTTCTGCTTCATACTTAACAATGAGATAGTGACATTCACCTTGAAATAACTTTCACTAACCTGTAATCTTTTCTTCATTCTGCCTGGTGTTTATGGAGATCGCATGATAGCAACTAGCCATAATGTGTAGCTCTAATGAAATTTGATATTTTGCTTTTTCCTTTCTTGAACAGAGGGACATATCATGTGCTGGAGCATTGCTTCATTCTTAGAAGATCCAGAAAATAGTAAAAATGTAAGGAAAAATCTGACAGATTTTCTTAACTTGAACAGTATACAGAGATAAGAGAGAAAAATGTATTCAGAGTTCTACAGGGACTAAAAAATGTTTCCTGTGCATAAAGGTCATGTCTATTGCTTGAAATAATAACTTGTGCTGTGAAAAACAAAAAACATTATTGTGTTCAAATAGGCTACATTAAAATTAGTTTATCCATGTCCCCTGAGTGGTGTTTCTAGCTGTCCTGGTTTCCAGGAGGGACAGGGTTAATTCTCCCGTGGCTCTAGCAGGGGCACAGATATTCCACCCCATAAGAGCCATGCCTGGGGGCATCCAGGAGCTGGCCAGGAAGGGGAGGGGGGACAGTAAGTGGGTGGCAGTGAGGGTTTGGCGACAGTCCAGGCGACAGAATCCTAATCATGCCTATGTCCTTCTCCATCCACGTTACTGTTACTGTTTTTTCTCTTTCTGTTTGTTGTTCTGTTAAACAGTTTTTATTCCAACCCACAAGTTTTGCCTTTTTGCTCCTCACCGCTGTGGGGTAGTTTGAGAGAGCAGGGCTGCCACGTAGTTCTTTGTTGCTGTCTGAGGCTAAACCATGACACTAGCACATGCCATTTGCAGGCAATTTCATGGAGGGATTACTTTTTCACCTCTTGATTTTCAGAAAGCCATGTTGATAAATCCATTAAGCTTGCAACCATGTTAATATAGAGAACTGGCTGAAATGTGGTTATGTTTCTTTTATCCCTCAGCAAATAAAGGAGGAGCTCTGCTGGAGGGCACACTCTACTGAAGTGGTTGACTTATTTCATGAAGAGGAGAAAAATGTGGTAGTGACAGCATCTATTGATGGTTCAGTCAGGTACAAAAATGGCTAACACTTCTTATTGTTATGGCAAATCACTGGAACTATCTCCAAAGTTCCTCTTCTTGATGGACTTGCATATAGGCTAGAACTTAAGTAAAATACAACATGGGATGCATGCTTTCCTGCTCTGCACCTGAAAGAACTAATGTTTTAATGTAACAATTTCAGTTTTCTCAGGAAGTCAGACATTTTGCAGACTGTTATTATCTTTCTGCAAGGTGACTCTGAATGCATAGGTAATGGCTTCATCACTTTTAGAAATGACCTCCTGTTTTATTTTAGCTTTCAATACTTGCTAAATTGACATGGGTCCTAAGCATTGATCTAACTGCTAATGCAATTATATCATTGCGGTCTGAAGTTGCTTTATAGACAACTGCAATTTCTTCTTGGCTGACAAGTGCATTTGAAGGAAGTTTTGGGGGGCATTTAGGGGAATTAATGAGGAAATTTTGTGTATATCCTGCTTTGGTGGCAGAACCTTACTGTAGGAGCAACTCACAGTATTGGTGCGTTTACTCCTTAGTTTCATAATTATTAAGATGTACTGTTTTCTGATTTTTTACAACATTCTTCTAAGATTTTTTAACTCTTGAGTTACTTAAACAGTGAACTTCAATCTCATTGACTTATTTCTAGCATACTGAAGTCTAGAGATAGTGCTGCAAAACTTGATAATGTAGACAGATATTTTATTACTTCTGTTCAACTTCTAAAAGTATCTATGTTTCCTTTCTGTCCTTTGGCACTACTTCTACTATATCTGTAGGCTCTGGCATGCCATGAATGGATACTATCTTGGTTACTTCGGACAACCCAGGCCATTTGAATTATCAGATATCAGGCGGCTAATTTTGCCTTGTGATGTTAATACCTTTCCTACTATAATTAAAAAGCAAAGCAAGCATATGGAAAAAAATAAGAAGTTTGAATATCCTCTGATGCTGGACAGGGACAAGTAAGATCTCATAAATTTTATGTGTTTGATTGGGGGAATAGTCCTGAAAGCAGACTTTAAAAGCAGCATTCACCTGGAGGCCAGAAAAAAATATTAGTATTTCCTATGAGCTATTTCCAAAAATCCACTTTTAAAAATATTTTTACAGAGCACAGATAAATATGTTAATTGTTATGACTTGCTGATGTGCAGGGTTTGAATTCAGCAATAGTGATGACTAGGTAATCACCTCCAATTTTAGCCTAATTACAGTCTGCATGGTATGTACACTGTTCAGTTTAGTAGCCTGTTTCCCTTCCTGTTCCAAGAAGCTGATATACTTCTGAGATACCCAAAAATTTATTGAAAAGCTTAATATGAATAGTTTCAAACCAAATCCAAATCTTTCTGTAAGATTAAACCCAGTTTAATCTTTCATTTTTAAAAAATGGCCTTCTAAAATTTGCTGGGATGTTGTGATAACATTCACATATCTATGATCATGATACTCTGACACTGGCATAAATGTTGGGTATTCAATATCAGTGCTGGTCCTTTCTCCTTCTAGGTAGAGTTCTCAAGGGGTGTTGGCAAGTTGAAAGTCTCAGAGAGTCTTGGCCTTCCAGATGAAGTTGTATTTCCATTCCTGGAGCTCCCTGGTTTATTAATTAGTGGGTTGCCCAAATGAACAGGAATCTTAGAGGCAACATGCACATTGCCTTTAGTAACCATGCAGTCCAAATCTGGAAAAAAAATATTTCAGGGCTTAAAAAGTCACGCACGCTTTAGTGATAAGGTTTCATATGCCATGTGCATTTTTAGGCTGCCTTTTATTTTAACCAAAGTGCTTTGGGACAATGGGAAATCTCTCAGGTGCTTTACTGTTACCCCATTTAGGTCAGTATCCTGCTAACACTTACTACTACACAGAGTTCTTACTCGTGAATAGTCCCACTGAAGTCAGAACAGTAACTCATCAATAAAGAGAAGTGCTTGGCTGCGTTTGAAGGCCTAACCTCTGTAGACCTTTTGAATAGTCAGCAGCTAGCTTGAAACCTCTGGAATCAAAGATACTATTATTAGGCCAGCTAACCTTAAAGAAACTTTGCATAAATTACATGCCTGTGCCAACCTGTGGCTACTTTGTGAGTACCCTTCAAATATTTTTGTAAAGGAGAGTGGCTAACATACATTTAAAACACATTAATTAAATAGTCAGGAAGCAAATAAGAAGCCTGCTTAACTGTGCAGAGAACTGGGGGAAGAAAAAAAAAAAGGAAAAAAAAAAGCAGCTGCACTCTGCATAATAGAAAGTTTCAGGCTTATTCTGTATATTCTCTGTACTCTCACCTTAAGAGCAACTTGATTCCTCTGGATTAATTGTACCAAATAGTGTAATGGATAGTTAGTCAACCATATGCTTTTAATGAAAGCATCACATTTTTCTGTCTTGCGTGTATAGGTGGAAGTCACTGATCAGATCACCTTCAGTTTTAGAAGAGCCTGAACAGGTGGACAAAATTCATGACTTGAAGTTTTTCCAAGCTCTGAGTTCTCCAAAGGTAGCTAAAATATATGACGAATCTGTTTCTGTTCTGTGCATCATATAGGAAATGCAATTGTATTTCTCATTTGGAAAATACTCATAAATAACCCCTAAAACAAAAAAAAAATGCATAAACAGAGGGATCAAAAAAACCTCTCTAGTTCTTGTTCTCATTATTTCACATTTCCAGATTCCAACTTAAAAGGAAGCACACACTAATTTACTTGATTGCTTTGGCAGTATTAAAAAAGCTAGAATTTTCACATGCTCCAACAGAAATCCTGAAGTTCACTTGAAGGAAGTATGAAAATACTACAACAGTGAATCCCTTGTTCTATGTAATAGTTCTGTTAGGCTTCCTATGAAATCAGAAGCCAAGAGTTATGAGTCAATTCAGATATCATTATGAATACTTTCTACAACTGTCACTGAATAATGGTGGAGCTCCTTCATCTTTACCTGGCTTAGCCCTTAAAAGTCAAGGGAATGAATACATTTTTTCTCTTGCATTTGGAAAATGGAAAAATATATAAAGCCAATGATCACTTAACAAAAAAAGCTTTGTGACCATTCTTCTCCAAAGAGCCAACAGCTGCTAAGGAGTGTGAACTCAACATTCTCTCCTCAAATTTGTGGTACTGTGAGTCTCCTGTGTGCTACACTTTGTTTTTGTAACACAGACAGCTAAGGTCTAAACAGTAGTCAGTAAAAGACAACATTACTCCATGTCACCAGCTACTTTTCTAATGTACCTTGAGTGAAAGGATGAGACAGTGAGTGGAACACACTTCTCCACTGCTTATTGCCATACCTTGCCAGCCACTTCCTTTCTCACTTGTCCTTGCTTACAGGGACACTAAGGATACCAAGAGCAGCTCTCATCTCATCTGGACACTTGATTATTTGAAACTAGTGGATGACATACTGCTAAGAAAATGTAGCCAAGCGTGCAGCTTTGAGGCATTCTGTCATTTCACTCTGAGGCAGCAACAAGTAAATAAGGTCCCATAAGTCACAGTTATACCAGTCACAGATGCTGCACAGTCTCTAGAGCACCCTGCGTTTAAATCACAGCAGAAGATACTTGATACACATTGGCACTGGAGTCCCCTTCTGATTGAACTTTTGATAAGAAAAAGGTTTTAATGCTTATCATTTGCCTTAGAGCAGAACAACCACCGGACTTCAGTTTGTACTTCATTCTAGAAGTGTGCTATTTAGGGGTTCTGCAAATTCCTGGAGTATATGATTAGCTTACCATAATTCAGTTGTCCTGTCTTTCTGAAATAGGCAATGCCTAGTAATTTATGCACATGAGTAATGCTTCAAATTGACAGACAGACACCAGAACAAATTATTTTAGGAATGTTTTACATTGTTGAAGATGTGGTATCTCTTAAACTGTTACTACTGTAGCACACTCAGTAATGTATTAGTAAGACTGTGAAACAATGTAAGTAGAAAATCTCTGTATGATTTACCATTTCAAATTAAACTTTTGTTTATTTGATGGAAACAACAGTTCTTTGCTGTAGGTGCATTTTTTTCCTTTTTGGAGGACCATCAATTGGCCTTTTCAGGTGAAATCATGGCTATATCATGCAATGACAGTTTAATTTCCTGCCCTGTTCAAAACTATAATACACAGATAAGTCTCAGGATTCATGTGAGTGTAGATGAACTGCCAGGGTACCTGAGGTATTTTTTGCAAATCCAAAGCTTTCAGCAGCAGAAATATCTTTTTGTTCATCTGCATCTTTCCCAGCTGGCTACTGAAGTGTTTGTGATTTGCATACCCCGACAGAAAAATAGCCAGACTTAACAGTCCTGTGATGGAGAGGTCTGGGAGGGAGTTCTTACTCCATCATGCCTTGGCTAGACTTCCACTTTCCTCTGATAGCATGCATCCACCAAACCTGACAATTATTCCTTTATTGAGCTTATCCAAGGTGTTACTAGATGAGAGAACTAAGCAAGAGTGTTTAAAACTAGTGTTAACTTAGGTGATAAAAAGCATTTGCTGTTAAGTGTCTTGATTTTGTGTCCCTTGGGGCACTGGTTATCCATTTTCTATAGCAGAAGAATGATCCTCTCCTAATTAAAAAAAAAAAAAAAAAAGAAA